>OZ024715.1:16644919-17099948 GCA_964016945.1 Microplitis deprimator | reverse complement strand
AAACGGTTGCCATGGCAACGGTTGCTATGGAAACAGTTGCCATGGCAACGGTTGCTATGGAAACGGTTGCCCTGGAAACGGTTGCTATGGAAACGGTTGCCTAGCAACGGTTGCTATGGAAACGGTTGCCATGGCAACGGTTGCTATGGAAACGGTTGCCATGGCAACGGTTGCTATGGAAACGGTTGCCTAGCAACGGTTGCTATGGAAACGGTTGCCATGGCAACGGTTGCTATGGAAACGGTTGCCATGGCAACGGTTGCTATGGAAACGGTTGCCATGGCAACGGTTGCTATGGAAACGGTTGCCATGGCAACGGTTGCTATGGAAACAGTTGCCATGGCAACGGTTGCTATGGAAACGGTTGCCCTGGAAACGGTTGCTATGGAAACGGTTGCCTAGCAACGGTTGCTATGGAAACGGTTGCCATGGCAACGGTTGCTATGGAAACGGTTGCCATGGCAACGGTTGCTATGGAAACGGTTGCCATGGCAACGGTTGCTATGGAAACGGTCGCCATGGCAACGGTTGCTATGGACCGGTTGCCATGGCAACGGTTGCTATGGAAACGGTTGCCATGGCAACGGTTGCCATGGAAACGGTTGCCATGGCAACGGTTGCTATGGAAACGGTTGCCATGGCAACGGTTGCTATGGAAACGGTTGCCATGGCAACGGTTGCTATGGAAACGGTTGCTATGGAAACGGTTGCTATGGAAACGGTTGCCATGGCAACGGTTGCCATGGCAACGGTTGCTATGGAAACGGTTGCCATGGCAACCGTTGCTATGGAAACGGTTGCCATGGCAACGGTTGCTATGGAAACGGTTGCTATGGAAACGGTTGCCATGGCAACGGTTGCCATGGCAACGGTTGCTATGGAAACGGTTGCCATGGCAACCGTTGCTATGGAAACGGTTGCTATGGAAACGGTTGCCATGGCAACGGTTGCCATGGCAACGGTTGCTATGGAAACGGTTGCCATGGCAACCGTTGCTATGGAAACGGTTGCCATGGCAACGGTTGCTATGGAAACGGTTGCCATGGCAACGGTTGCTATGGAAAGGGTTGCCATGGCAACGGTTGCTATGGAAACGGTTGCCATGGCAACGGTTGCTATGGAAACAGTTGCCATGGCAACGGTTGCTATGGAAACGGTTGCCCTGGAAACGGTTGCTATGGAAACGGTTGCCTAGCAACGGTTGCTATGGAAACGGTTGCCATGGCAACGGTTGCTATGGAAAGGGTTGCCATGGCAACGGTTGCTATGGAAACGGTTGCCATGGCAACGGTTGCTATGGAAACAGTTGCCATGGCAACGGTTGCTATGGAAACGGTTGCCCTGGAAACGGATGCTATGGAAACGGTTGCCTAGCAACGGTTGCTATGGAAACGGTTGCCATGGCAACGGTTGCTATGGAAACGGTTGCCATGGCAACGGTTGCTATGGAAACGGTTGCCATGGCAACGGTTGCTATGGAAACGGTCGCCATGGCAACGGTTGCTATGGACCGGTTGCCATGGCAACGGTTGCTATGGAAACGGTTGCCATGGAAACGGTTGCCATGGCAACGGTTGCTATGGAAACGGTTGCCATGGCAACGGTTGCTATGGAAACGGTTGCCATGGCAACGGTTGCTATGGACCGGTTGCCATGGCAACGGTTGCTATGGAAACGGTTGCCATGGCAACGGTTGCTATGGAAACGGTTGCCATGGCAACGGTTGCTATGGAAACGGTTGCCATGGCAACGGTTGCTATGGAAACAGTTGCCATGGCAACGGTTGCTATGGAAACGGTTGCCCTGGAAACGGTTGCCTAGCAACGGTTGCTATGGAAACGGTTGCCATGGCAACGGTTGCTATGGAAACGGTTGCCATGGCAACGGTTGCTATGGAAACGGTTGCCATGGCAACGGTTGCCATGGAAACGGTTGCCATGGCAACGGTTGCTATGGAAACGGTTGCCATGGCAACGGTTGCTATGGAAACGGTTGCCATGGCAACGGTTGCTATGGACCGGTTGCCATGGCAACGGTTGCTATGGAAACGGTTGCCATGGCAACGGTTGCTATGGAAACGGTTGCCATGGCAACGGTTGCTATGGAAACGGTTGCCATGGCAACGGTTGCTATGGAAACGGTTGCCATGGCAACGGTTGCTATGGAAACGGTTGCCATGGCAACGGTTGCTATGGAAACGGTTGCCATGGCAACGGTTGCTATGGAAACGGTTGCCATGGCAACGGTTGCTATGGAAACGGTCGCCATGGCAACAGTTGCCATGGCAACGGTTGCTATGGAAACAGTTGCCATGGCAACGGTTGCAATGGAAACGGTTGCTATGGAAACGGTTGCCATGGCAACGGTTGCTATGGACCGGTTGCCATGGCAACGGTTGCTATGGACCGGTTGCCATGGAAACGGTTGCCATGGCAACGGTTGCCATGGCAACGGTTGCTATGGACCGGTTGCCATGGCAACGGTTGCTATGGAAACGGTTGCCATGGCAACGGTTGCTATGGACCGGTTGCCATGGCAACGGTTGCTATGGAAACGGTTGCCATGGCAACGGTTGCTATGGAAACGGTTGCCATGACAACGGTTGCTATGGAAACGGTTGCCATGGCAACGGTTGCTATGGACCGGTTGCCATGGCAACGGTTGCTATGGAAACGGTTGCCATGGAAACGGTTGCTATGGAAACGGTTGCCATGGCAACGGTTGCCATGGCAACGGTTGCTATGGAAACGGTTGCCATGGCAACGGTTGCTATGGAAACGGTTGCCATGGCAACGGTTGCTATGGAAACGGTTGCTATGGAAACGGTTGCTATGGAAACGGTTGCCATGGCAACGGTTGCCATGGCAACGGTTGCTATGGAAACGGTTGCCATGGCAACCGTTGCTATGGAAACGGTTGCCATGGCAACGGTTGCTATGGAAACGGTTGCCATGGCAACGGTTGCTATGGAAAGGGTTGCCATGGCAACGGTTGCTATGGAAACGGTTGCCATGGCAACGGTTGCTATGGAAACAGTTGCCATGGCAACGGTTGCTATGGAAACGGCTGCCCTGGCAACGGTTGCTATGGAAACGGTTGCCTAGCAACGGTTGCTATGGAAACGGTTGCCATGGCAACGGTTGCTATGGAAACGGTTGCCATGGCAACGGTTGCTATGGAAAGGGTTGCCATGGCAACGGTTGCTATGGAAACGGTTGCCATGGCAACGGTTGCTATGGAAACAGTTGCCATGGCAACGGTTGCTATGGAAACGGTTGCCATGGCAACGGTTGCTATGGAAACGGTTGCCATGGCAACGGTTGCTATGGAAACGGTTGCCATGGCAACGGTTGCTATGGAAACGGTTGCCATGGCAACGGTCGCTATGGACCGGTTGCCATGGCAACGGTTGCTATGGCAACGGTTGCCATGGAAACGGTTGCCATGGCAACGGTTGCTATGGAAACGGTTGCCATGGCAACGGTTGCTATGGAAACGGTTGCCATGGCAACGGTTGCTATGGAAACAGTTGCCATGGCAACGGTTGCTATGGAAACAGTTGCCATGGCAACGGTTGCTATGGAAACGGTTGCCATGGCAACGGTTGCTATGGAAACGGTTGCCATGGCAACGGTTGCTATGGAAACGGTTGCCATGGCAACGGTTGCTATGGAAACGGTCGCCATGGCAACAGTTGCCATGGCAACGGTTGCTATGGAAACAGTTGCCATGGCAACGGTTGCAATGGAAACGGTTGCCATGGCAATGGTTGCTATGGAAATGGTTGCCATGGCAACGGTTGCTATGGAAACAGTTGCCATGGCAACGGTTGCTATGGAAACGGTTGCCATGGCAACGGTTGCTATGGAAACGGTTGCCATGGCAACGGTTGCTATGGAAACGGTTGCCATGGCAACGGTTGCTATGGAAACGGTTGCCATGGCAACGGTTGCTATGGAAACGGTTGCCATGGCAACGGTCGCTATGGACCGGTTGCCATGGCAACGGTTGCTATGGCAACGGTTGCCATGGAAACGGTTGCCATGGCAACGGTTGCTATGGAAACGGTTGCCATGGCAACGGTTGCTATGGAAATGGTTGCCATGGCAACGGTTGCTATGGAAACGGTTGCCATGGCAACGGTTGCTATGGACCGGTTGCCATGGCAACGGTTGCTATGGAAACGGTTGCCATGGCAACGGTTGCTATGGACCGGATGCCATGGCAACGGTTGCTATGGAAACGGTTGCCATGGCAACGGTTGCTATGGAAACGGTTGCTATGGCACCGGTTGCTATGGAAACGGTTGCCATGGCAACGGTTGCTATGGAAACGGTTGCCATGACAACGGTTGCTATGGAAACGGTTGCCATGGCAACGGTTGCTATGGACCGGTTGCCATGGCAACGGTTGCTATGGAAACGGTTGCCATGGAAACGGTTGCTATGGAAACGGTTGCCATGGCAACGGTTGCCATGGCAACGGTTGCTATGGAAACGGTTGCCATGGCAACGGTTGCTATGGAAACGGTTGCCATGGCAACGGTTGCTATGGAAACGGTTGCCATGGCAACGGTTGCTATGGAAACGGTTGCCATGGCAACGGTTGCTATGGAAACGGTTGCCATGGCAACGGTTGCTATGGAAACGGTTGTCATGGCAACGGTTGCTATGGAAACGGTTGCCATGGCAACGGTTGCCATGGCAACGGTTGCTATGGAAACGGTTGCCATGGCAACCGTTGCTATGGAAACGGTTGCCATGGCAACGGTTGCTATGGAAACGGTTGCTATGGACCGGTTGCCATGGCAACGGTTGCTATGGAAACGGTTGCCATGGCAACGGTTGCCATGGCAACGGTTGCTATGGAAACGGTTGCCATGGCAACGGTTGCTATGGAAACGGTTGCCATGGCAACGGTTGCTATGGAAACGGTTGCCATGGCAACGGTTGCTATGGAAACGGTTGCCATGGCAACGGTTGCTATGGAAACGGTTGTCATGGCAACGGTTGCTATGGAAACGGTTGCCATGGCAACGGTTGCTATGGAAACGGTTGCCATGGCAACGGTTGCTATGGAAACGGTTGCTATGGAAACGGTTGCTATGGAAACGGTTGCCATGGCAACGGTTGCCATGGCAACGGTTGCTATGGAAACGGTTGCCATGGCAACCGTTGCTATGGAAACGGTTGCCATGGCAACGGTTGCTATGGAAACGGTTGCTATGGACCGGTTGCCATGGCAACGGTTGCTATGGAAACGGTTGCCATGGAAACGGTTGCCATGGCAACGGTTGCTATGGAAACGGTTGCCATGGAAACGGTTGCCATGGCAACGGTTGCTATGGCAACGGTTGCTATGGAAACGGTTGCCATGGAAACGGTTGCCATGGAAACGGTTGCCATGGCAACGGTTGCTATGGAAACGGTTGCCATGGAAACGGTTGCCATGGCAACGGTTGCTATGGAAACGGTTGCCATGGCAACGGTTGCTATGGAAACGGTTGCCATGGCAACGGTTGCTATGGACCGGTTGCCATGGCAACGGTTGCTATGGAAACGGTTGCCATGGCAACGGTTGCTATGGAAACGGTTGCTATGGAAACGGTTGCCATGGCAACGGTTGCTATGGAAACGGTTGCCATGGCAACGGTTGCTATGGAAACGGTTGCCATGGCAACCGTTGCTATGGAAACGGTTGCCATGGCAACGGTTGCTATGGAAACGGTTGCCATGGCAACGGTTGCTATGGAAAGGGTTGCCATGGCAACGGTTGCTATGGAAACGGTTGCCATGGCAACGGTTGCTATGGAAACAGTTGCCATGGCAACGGTTGCTATGGAAACGGTTGCCCTGGAAACGGTTGCTATGGAAACGGTTGCCTAGCAACGGTTGCTATGGAAACGGTTGCCATGGCAACGGTTGCTATGGAAACGGTTGCCATGGCAACGGTTGCTATGGAAACGGTTGCCATGGCAACGGTTGCTATGGAAACGGTCGCCATGGCAACGGTTGCTATGGACCGGTTGCCATGGCAACGGTTGCTATGGAAACGGTTGCCATGGAAACGGTTGCCATGGCAACGGTTGCTATGGAAACGGTTGCCATGGCAACGGTTGCTATGGAAACGGTTGCCATGGCAACGGTTGCTATGGACCGGTTGCCATGGCAACGGTTGCTATGGAAACGGTTGCCATGGCAACGGTTGCTATGGAAACGGTTGCCATGGCAACGGTTGCTATGGAAACGGTTGCCATGGCAACGGTTGCTATGGAAACAGTTGCCATGGCAACGGTTGCTATGGAAACGGTTGCCCTGGAAACGGTTGCTATGGAAACGGTTGCCTAGCAACGGTTGCTATGGAAACGGTTGCCATGGCAACGGTTGCTATGGAAACGGTTGCCATGGCAACGGTTGCTATGGAAACGGTTGCCATGGCAACGGTTGCTATGGAAACGGTTGCTATGGAAACGGTTGCTATGGAAACGGTTGCCATGGCAACGGTTGCCATGGCAACGGTTGCTATGGAAACGGTTGCCATGGCAACCGTTGCTATGGAAACGGTTGCCATGGCAACGGTTGCTATGGAAACGGTTGCCATGGCAACGGTTGCTATGGAAAGGGTTGCCATGGCAACGGTTGCTATGGAAACGGTTGCCATGGCAACGGTTGCTATGGAAACAGTTGCCATGGCAACGGTTGCTATGGAAACGGTTGCCCTGGCAACGGTTGCTATGGAAACGGTTGCCTAGCAACGGTTGCTATGGAAACGGTTGCCATGGCAACGGTTGCTATGGAAACGGTTGCCATGGCAACGGTTGCTATGGAAAGGGTTGCCATGGCAACGGTTGCTATGGAAACGGTTGCCATGGCAACGGTTGCTATGGAAACAGTTGCCATGGCAACGGTTGCTATGGAAACGGTTGCCATGGCAACGGTTGCTATGGACCGGTTGCCATGGCAACGGTTGCTATGGAAACGGTTGCTATGGAAACGGTTGCCATGGCAACGGTTGCTATGGAAACGGTTGCCATGGCAACGGTTGCTATGGAAACGGTTGCCATGGCAACGGTTGCTATGGAAACGGTTGCCATGACAACGGTTGCTATGGAAACGGTTGCTATGGCAACGGTTGCTATGGAAACGGTTGCTATGGCAACGGTTGCTATGGAAACGGTTGCCATGGCAACAGTTGCTATGGAAACGGTTGCCATGGCAACGGTTGCTATGGAAACGGTTGCCATGGCAACGGTTGCTATGGACCGGTTGCCATGGCAACGGTTGCTATGGAAACGGTTGCCATGGCAACGGTTGCTATGGAAACGGTTGCCATGGCAACGGTTGCTATGGAAACGGTTGCCATGGCAACGGTTGCTATGGAAAGGGTTGCCATGGCAACGGTTGCTATGGAAACGGTTGCTATGGCAACGGTTGCTATGGAAACAGTTGCCATGGCAACGGTTGCTATGGAAACGGTTGCCATGGCAACGGTTGCCATGGCAACGGTTGCCATGGCAACGGTTGCCATGGCAACGGTTGCCATGGCAACGGTTGCTATGGAAACAGTTGCCATGGCAACGGTTGCTATGGAAACGGTTGCCATGGCAACGGTTGCTATGGAAACGGTTGCCATGGCAACGGTTGCTATGGAAACGGTTGCCATGGCAACGGTTGCTATGGACCGGTTGCCATGGCAACGGTTGCTATGGAAACGGTTGCCATGGAAACGGTTGCTATGGAAGGGAAAGGGAAAAGGAAAGGGAGAAGGAAAAGGGAAGGGAAAGAGAAAGGGAAAGAGAAAGGGAAGGGTAAAGGGGAAGGGAAAGAAAAAATTATAAAATTAAAACAAGAAAGAAAAAAAAATTTCAAAAAAATAAAAACAAAGAATAAAAAAAAATAAAGAAAAAATAATAAAAACAAAGAATAAAAAAAAATAAAGAAAAAAAATTAAAAAATAATAAAAAAATATAATTAAAAAAAAAAAGAAAAAAAAATTTTAAAAATAAAATTAAAAAAAAAAGAAAAAAAATTTTAAATTAAAAAACTAATATTTACAGAAAATTTACTCACTCCACGGACGAAACTTTGACTTTCGTCCTTGAATCATCGCGGAGGATGAGGACAGATGCGGGCAACCGCAACCACAACCAAGCATATTGAACTCATGTCGGGTATATGTGTACGGGCATAAGACTTGACCAATAATAAGACTTGACCACATGTACAACTCAACCAGGATATGTGACTGTGCGAAATGTCAAGATTTTCTTACGAACGAGAACGTTTTACCTCGTTTTCCGTGACTTTGGGGAACCATAACTTTACCGTCCCCTTTACAGTATGAAATAAATCAATGTTTTTTCATTCTAAATGCAATTCTAAATCAAAATTACAAAGTGTTTTGTCTTAGGAATGGATATATTGCGAAATCACCTTCGAATCGCTCTCAGAGTCTCAGGGAATGTACGGGAAAGTTTTACCTCGTTTTCCGTGGCCTTGGGGAACCATAATTTTACCGTCCCCTTTACAGTATGAAATAAACTGAAATTTTTTCATCGTAAATGCGATTCTGAATCTAAATCACAAAGAGTTACCTGCCCTATCAAAAAATTCCCATAGAATCCACTCAACTGCGACAAAAACCGCACAGAATCCTATAGACTGTATTGGTTACTATGCGGTTTTTGTCGCAGCTGAGTGGATTCGATGGGAATTTTTGGATAGGGTGTAAGAAATGGATAGCGGCGGAAATAAGTAAAATAAACTCAATTCACTGTCAAAAAACATTTTGACTTATTCCCAGATTCACTCCAGCATCTTACAGCGGCTCACAACACAAAAGTGGCCCTCTGAGTAGTCGACCCACGACCAACTTTTTTTTGGGGATTAATTGACTTGAAATCAATTCCAGATCATCTGTAGGTACGAAAATAAGTAAAATGAACTCAATTCATGGTCAAAAAACATTTGTACTCAGCCCCAGATTCACTACAGCATCTCACAGCGGCTCACAAGTAGAGATGGGCAATCACCGGTATTTTCAAATTATGTGACGTGACCGTCACAGATACTGTCTTGTGACGGTCACTGGCGTCACAAATTTATTTTTGATAAGTCTGTTGTGCAAATGACGGTCACAACGCCGGTCACAATTGTTACCGTCAAATACAACTACATAGACGTTTTGTGACGGTTTTTTTTTTTTTTTTGAAAAATTGATTATCTAGTTAAATTAAAACAATTTTTTACGTTTTTTTCGTTATTTTATGATTGTACGGATCGGCTGTCCAATTTCAAAACACAGTAAGTAACAAATTTTTCAAAATCGATTTTTTAGTATTTTTAGTTCCAGTGGAGTTTTTTGAACATGACTGTGTTTTGAAATTGGGCAGCCGGGATATGAAGTATGATTCCTGTCTGTTTATATAAGTTATTAAAATAAAGCAATATTCAAGTGATTATATATGTAGTATACTTACCGGATTTTTTTGAAAAATATATTTTGTATAAAAAATTTAGCCAATTATTATTTTGATATCTTAAATTTATGACTTACATTATGACATACACATTTCTAAAAACAAAGATTTATTTATTTTTCTTAGGGATTTTTGAGATCATTAGATATTTATTTATTCATTACATATATTTTAATTATTAACTTTAAATAGAAAAATAGATTCAAGCAGTGAAATTATTCATAAAATAACTGACTCATTTAATTACCTATCAATAACGCATTTAGCTATGATCGTAATTTAGAATAAACAATATATTGAATTATAATTATACGCATACCTATGTATTTAAATTAATAAAAAATAATAAATGTAAGAGTTTGCGATTTATTACAAAGCTAAGTGCATAGTATACAGTATCTGCGCATTTCCCTCTAAAAAATATTATTAGTCTTAATTCAAATGTATTCAGCTAGATGGCATTGGTTTGTGACGGTCTATAGTGGGTAAAATTACTCGTCACGAGACCAGTGCCTATCTCTATAGATATATAGTGTGGCCTGTGGTGGCGGTTATTATATGTAGGTATTATACCTATAGAGGCTATAGAGGCTATAAAAGCTATAGAGGTCAGAGCAAATTAGAGCTTCCTATCATCTCCACCAGAGGTATCAAAATCAATACACAATATTATAATATCCGATTATAGTTCCACACTCATTTTACGGAAATCGGAAAACACAAGTTATTTTCAGCTTGTTTCAATTTATTTATAAAACGAATCAAAAGCAATCCAAAGCACCTGTTTATTAATAAACTTAATAAAATTATAAATAATTCAAGAAATTATCAGAGGTAATTTATGTTATATACTTATATTCTTTACTTATAACTAGTATTAAAATGTATCATAAAAACATTTATTGTTAATTAACATAATTTGAGGTTAATTGTCCCGTAGGAAATATTCAAAAAGAATTTTATTATTATAAATATAAATAATTTTTTGTAGATAATAAATAATGGCTAAATCATTGAGAAGTAAATGGAGAAGAAAGTGTAGAGCAGTAAAACGTGAACGTTATGGAGTTAAAGAACTTGCTAGATTAAAGAAAACTTTGGGTATTGACGAAAATGGTCAGCAGGATGTAGAAATGAACGAATTATCTGAAATAGCGACAGGTAATTTTTTTAATTATTTATTTTAATTTTATCGAATTTATTTATAATTAAAATTTAATTTTTGTACAGTTGTTGATGCAAAAACAATTCAAGCGGAAAAAGATAAAAAAGCTGATGGAAATGATGCTGAAAATCATGTAGATCAGATGGATCAGGATGGAAAACGTGTTTACAACAAAAAGACAATGAAAGATCAGTATGGCCAGTACCCAGTTTGGATGAGTAGCCGGAAAATTGCCAAGCACAAGAAAGGCCGTGGTAAAAATCTACAGTCTACCTCTAAATCAAACAAAAGACTTACAAGAAGACAAAAAAAAATTTTAAAGAAAAAAGGTAGCTCTGATTTTAAATAATTAAGATTTAAACTCTATTAATTGCTAATTAATAATAAATTTTATGGATTTAATAATGAAATTTCACAGTAGTTTATTAACTCTACACTACATTATTATATTATTTTTATTATCTAATAGCTGATGTCAACTCGATTAACTTAATAATTAATTAATTATTGTAAAATTATCCATTGATATCAGTACGTTGAAAATTAACTTTATGATCAATTAATTTCAGTAAATCGTTGAACAAGATAATCAATTCTTCGTCTCTCCAATTCTAATTTGTTTTTCATTTCGTAAACTTGCTGTCTCATCGGCCCAAAACTTTCATGTAAAAAGTTGAGGACGTTTTTTGCAGCCAATCGCAATTCAGTAACACCCTCTACTGCTTCATTGACTTTTCCATTTAGCTCGGCGACTTCTGTTTCTCTTCGTTTTCCTTTACCAAATTGCTAAAAATTTTATTTATTATCATTATTTTTTTTGTTTTCGTTTATTGTCCAAATATAATATTAAGTTTATTTACTTTTTCTAACTTGGTTAGTCTCTTGAGTAAAACTTGGTAACCCCTACTGGTATCATCGTCGCTTACTTCATTTTCGGCTTCTGCGACAAAAAAATATCGTTTATTATTATATTGTTGTTGTTGTTGAGTGATGTTAAGTGTCTCAATTTTTTTTTATCTTAAATTTTCATTTTTTTTTTTTTTTTTTTTTTTTTTTTTTTTTTTTTTTTAATTGTGAGTCAGACAATGGGAATGAGGACTGTGCTGGTTAGTCAACAGAGTAAAGATAGTATATTTTTACAATTTAATATATTCATACCACGCGGACTCGCAGTAATCGGTCTCCGGGTGCTTGTAAAAATGCCATAGTCATTTTCTAAATCTCGTGCCTCGAATGCTGTACCATCACTGTCTGTTAAATAATTTAAATGTTTATAATTAAATAAATTTACGTGAATAAATAAAATAAAATAAATAATTAACCATTTTTTTTACAAGATTGTCCATCTGGTTGTAATTGAAATCCGTAACGGCAATGACACTCGTAACTACCAGGTAAATTTTTACAAATCTGTGCACACGGTTTTTCAGTCATGCATTCATCAATATCTGTAGTTATTAAAAAATAATTGTATTAACATAAGCTGCGTATTTTATTGATTAATTAATCAATAATAACAGCTATGAATAATCTTATTATCAATATATATAGATAGATAGATAGATAGATAGACAGGTGACCTTTTGCCAGTATAAGCATTTAAGTAAACTAAAAACTATTGACATACTCAAGAGTACAAAAATCTATTTGCAGAGCATCCAATGTTGACACGCACGCGAAATGATATAAGTATTTAAGCCGCTTGATCTAAAGTTATTTATATAAAAAAATATATAAATTCTGAGCGGTTTTAAATAATTTTTCTATATTTTTTTTTATTTATATTGAAAAAAAAATTTAGTTAATTAATGCACGTTACCTAATTGACATTGACTGCCAGTGAAACCTTTAGGGCAGTTGCATTTACCATGGGGACCACAGACTCCGCCGTTGTGACAAGGTAAAACACAGGTGGCTGTGACTGTGGCTGTCACACAATATATCATTTATCATATTCTGAGTAGAGACAATTGGTCATATTTTAATTGGTTTAAACAACAAGCATACTTACGTCTATTACACCCGTAGCTCGTTCGCGTTACTTGCGACCAACCAGGACAACAAATAAAACTCGACGCCGACGCTGACACTTGGGTGTAAACAAATCTATATATAATTTATTATTATGTACATCATTTTTAGACCTTTAGCATATATATATATTTTATTATTATTATTGTTGTAGTTGTTTATTTACCTTATTTGTCTACCTGAGTAATGATTATTGACATTTGGACTCCTCGTGCATACTCGCCTCCTAAATAAATAACTATATTAGCAAATCATAACAACAGTTATTTAGTTTCTTTTCTTATTATCGTTAATTGATTGAAAAAAAAAAAATTAAAAAACAATAATAATAAACCTCTTTTTTTTTTTTTCCGCAATCATAAATTAATTATTTAATAAAACTCGAGTGTATAACAAACGGCTTTTTAAAATTGCGCTCCGAGAACCAATAGTTTTATTAATAATCCTTTAATTAAAAAATTATATTAGAATATTTTAGTCACGAAATTTTTTCGGTTAAAAAATAAAAGAAAAAAATCTTCGAAATCTCGGTAATCCCGTGAGACTTTTTTGCACGCCTTTTATCTCTCGTGACCTTGAAGTTATTATTTTTTTTCATTTTTTTAAGATCCCAAGGTATTAAAGTTATTACCTTAATCACATTAGGGATGAGGTGAACAAATTTTCGGATCCATTTCAAACCTCTTAGACGATTACATATCGCCTCGAGACTTTTTTACGAGAAAATAAAATCGATAGTAGCTTTGACTATCGCCATTAACTTAAGCTCTATATAATAATTCTCTAATAATATTTTTAAACAATTTATTTATTAGTACAATAATACAAATAAATATATAAATAAAAAAAAAAGGATAAACTTAAAGTAACTACTTAAAGATAATGTCAAACATCTCTCGCCAGCTTTCAAGCTTGATAATTTAGTAGACTGGTATGACACCTCATTTTATTTACGCAGAGTATTAAAAAAATCAATAAGATTGATCTGACAGTACTCGTTGAAGCATACAAGTCCCAGAAAAAAAACCCATAAATATATTTATATATATATACACATACATTATTTGTCGGATAATAAGATACTCGGCACGCTTCCTTTTTTTCTTATCCGTCGACTGACATCAGACAGATGATAACCGTTTCGTTTCAAATCCAGCTACTCTTGTGAAAAAATAAAAATAAAATATTCCACTCAATCAGTAACTAACTAACATACTAATTAATTAATTTAAACATGATACTCTTATCAATAATATACAAGTGGAACTTAATAAAAAAAATTTCTCAGAAGACATTCAATACTCGTTAATTTATTTTCTCAGATGCATTTATCGTATAAACACTTTAGCTGATGCGTAAAACACAATCCGCATTTAAACATCCTCCGGTTGTATAAAACTCAGAACTACTCGGTGCTAATTTCAGAATCACCGAGTTCTTTCTCTTCATGATACATTATATATGTTTGTGTGTACGTGAGTTCATTCACACTAATAAGTAATAACCAATAACTAATAATAAATACATAATTCAAAGTTTTGTTAAATTTATATTTTTTAAAACTATCCCTGTGATACAAACGATGGGTGATCCACCTTTGAGAAGGTAGAAAAGACTGGAAAAGGCTAGTCTCTGCCCGTGGGACTTTTTTACATATCAGTAGTCATAACATTTCCAAATTACAAAATTACACATTGCTTTTGCTGAACAAAACAACCATTTATGTAATTTCACATTATTGGTGTCAATAATACGGGATGTTGACTCCAATCCTATCATTATATCCAATCATTTTTTTATTTAAACAGTTTATCTACTTGTCTTCGTATGCAAAATTATACTGATCTTTGCTGAAAATAGTTAAACATCAAGCACTTATGTTAAAAATAAATAAAAATGTTTTCCTGCAATTTAAAATTTTTTTTTTTTTTATTGTATTAAATGACACATAAGGTAGGAATAGAAGGAAATGAAAGAGTTTCCTTGATGATCTCAAAATAACCTTGAGACTGTCGTTGTCACGGCGTTTAGTATCACATTGTTTGTGACTAATATGGAAAAGAGAGAACTCGTTTTACCGCAACAAGTTGTACCGACAAACCTGAAGATTTAAAGAATTGTAACCTTCTGGAGTTGATATACTCGTTAATTGTTATTTTACTCAACTCTGATGATCAATACACCAAAGTTACAATCAGTAACAGCAACAACAGCAGCAGTATAGCCGCAGTAGTAGCGATAGTACATGGAAAACTAATTAAAATAAACAAAGCTTTTAGGTATACTTTGTGTTAACAATAGCAATAATAATAATAATAATAATAATAATAATAATAATAATAATAATAATAATGCATAAGTGCATTTGATAGTTTGTTGACGTTTCATAAAGCTATGACCTATTCATCTCGACATCATTAATTTTAGTAACCACAGAGTGTACGCAGCAAACTAGATGTTAATTGATTGCTTGTGGAAATCACTGCATTAAAGTACAACTAATATATATATATATATATATATAATTTGATAATAAATTAAAACGAAATTTTAGACTAAATAATCAATAAACTCTGTGGTGTTTTTGGTGTAAGTTCGTTTTGATGTCTATATATTTATTAAAACAAGTAATAATAATTTTTATATATTTTATTATTAAATTTAGCGAAGCTATAAATTACTGCTTTGTTTTTAAACCGGTGTTTACGAGCTTGCATGTTATATACAATGCAGGATCGAAAGTACTGCAGCTGCTCCAGTTATTACTTTTCTCCCCTTTTGTTTATTCTCATGTGAAACAAAACATATCTGCAGACTAACCACATGCAACTACAAACAATTTACCGCGGGCAGACCAACAACCGCTAATTGCTATACGTAGAATATAAAAAAAATGAATATATACATAAAATGAAGAATTTGATTTCAATTTAAATTTTTATCTAGATCTAAATTATATTAGTTTATATAAATTACCAGCAATAAAATACTTTAAGTGATTTGAATCAGTTATAAATCTCATTAGTGTTTAAACAAAGTATCTGGGATTAATGATCTTAATGATATTGATGATCTGATATCAGTTGAGGGTGATTTAACGTTGTCAACTTACCCAGAATGATGTCTGGTGTAGGAAGGAACGGTAGTTGTGTAGACTGCATATTGATCCTGATTGTTATTGTTATATCCGGCGTAAGATACGGCCCTGGTACCAGAATACTCGGCAACAGCAACAGCAGTAAACTTTTCCGATGCAGATACTGGTGTTTCCGCGTTATGATCATCGTGATGATGCGCCGATGATACTCCAGTTATACTGTTTAGATCAATCGATCCATTATGCTGATTATTGTTATGACTCTGAGCAGGTCTGCTAGTTGAATTATGTTGATGAGCATGATAGGTTGATCTAGCTTGATGTCGGTGCCAATTTATCCAGCCATGTTCAATACTTCCCGCAGTTTTATGATGCGAATTATGGTTCTGATTAAACGGCAACTCAAGGCCAGCTACATTTGTACCTGGGTACGTGTTCACTTCCACGAAGATCAATAAACTCATAGCCATCCCAATTGTATTTATCATTACACTCATTTTGATATACTTTATTTAAATATTTAAATATATATAATATCAAATACTAACCGAGGATTTTAGATTTTATTTGTTTTTTTAAATTAATTTTATCATTAGATTCATTATCACCGACAATTATTGTCGTAATATGTTGACTATTTTGTGTAAAATTTATGATAGAGAAAAAAGAAAATGAAATTATTTACTAAAAAGTTAAGCAAGATAAAAGAGTCTGAAGACAGTGGAAACACTACTGAAATGTGAAACGAGAGACACCAAGAAACACTACTTTAGTCTCCACGTGCTTGAGTTGTTGGTTATACGTCCCCACCATAGGTATTATAGCAATACTCTCTTACTCTCCTGCATTAATTCTCCTATGGGCCTTCTTTTTATGTCTCTTTCTCCGAGGTCTGCCTCACGATTCTTCTTCTTCTTCTTCTTCTTCTTCTTCCTCTTCTTATT
Organism: Microplitis deprimator; assembly: GCA_964016945.1. NCBI lineage: Eukaryota > Metazoa > Arthropoda > Insecta > Hymenoptera > Braconidae > Microplitis > Microplitis deprimator. The sequence goes on along the minus strand of OZ024715.1, from coordinate 17,083,233 downwards.
TTACATCTTGGTCTTCTTAATACATCTTAGTCTTATTGTACTTCTCAGTCAAGCAATGGAGGAAACGGAGGAAACTATCTCCATCCTTGAGTAGCGCATTTACCGTAGTCCGTTAAACTCAAAATGACAATAAAAATAAAAAATAAAATAATAATAATAGATTTTAGTTACCGTGATTAATGTTTTATTTACGGGATATATAACTCATTTAATGTTAACCTTTTAATGATATACTGTGTCCGTGAATAAACAAACTTATGAATAATCTGATGACTTTTATTTTTCATTAACACTTGAGTAGATACTTATTGTCATACAGATATTGATATAAGTTTACACATCCTTGAATGACTCTGGACTGCTCCTAGTACTGTTGTTGTTGTTGCTGCTGCTGGTGCTGCTGGTTCTCTGACTCAACAGGACAATGCACCCAAGCGTTGCATTATTTTCTCTCGACAGTGATACAACTAAACTCGTCTACCGGGATTTTAAAACAACGTATCTTGTTTTTCTTCAGACTGATACGAGGTGTTGCACTTTGTAATCGTTGACTCATTAATATTTTAAACCCATCTTTTAACTCTCAAACGTCAGACAAACTTTTTATTTCAAAGTATTTAAAAGTAATTTATTGATAAATTCTGTTGGTTGGGTGACAGAAACAATTAGAATTTAAACGTTCAATCAACATTTGTAATATATATTTATTTATAAAGATACAAGATATTTATCATTATCAATGAATCGAATAGAGGTTTTGCAACTAAGAAATTTTAAATACAAGAGAGGTCACGTTGTCAACAGCAAACCTCTTCAATTATACTCCTGTGCTGAGGCGGGTGAATCGATTCTCATTATACTCACTATATATATATATACAAAAGTTGATACCGTGTCTGTCTATTCTATGCCTTACATTAGATAATATCTTTAAGCAGTGACTGGATTTATCGTGTGCTACAGTGGGTCACAGGTCAATCACGTTCTCTGTAAATAGCTAAACAATTTCACATACAAATCATTGTTTTTTTTCCTTTTTCTATTTTTTAAAAAACAATTCCTTTGATATTTTAAATTACAACTTTTTTTTCTAATTAAATATATTGATTTATCGAGTAGGATAAGTATTTACACGAATGCTCTGGTTTTATAAAGAATAATAAATCTAGATAATAAAAAAATACTTTTAGTTTTTCGGTTGTTTTATTTGTTGAATAATAAAAAATTAAGTAGTATATATACATTATGCATAATGGAGAAAGCAGATTGATGTACCGAGCAAGTGTGATGATACGAGAGAATATACTTTTGTATGAATAAAAAATAACCAATTGGCTGAGACTACTCTTATCTCTGCAATGCGCTATACATCTTATAGTTTAATGCCAAGGTCACGGATGCACGCCAAAGTTTTTACTCACTAGAAAAATAAATCCCACTGCACGCGATGATATTCTACGACACTATAAACTCCCTTAATATAAGATCTTGGTTGGTGTTTTATCATATATGACTCAACTTACCTACGTTACACACAAAACAATAAATATTTACATTGATTTATTTATATTTCATAACAGATAAATTGCAGAGATAAAAAATTGAATAATAAACGAAATTCCAAACTCGTCTCAAAAAAAAAAAAAAAAAAAGTGGAACGAAAGCTCGATTTCTTAGATCTTGATCACTTTGAAGAGGATTTCTGTAGTGTTGAGCCACCCGATGTGGGCGTGAGAAGTAGAAAAAAAAAAAAGGAAAGAAAGAAAGAAAGAGGAATGAAAGCTCTTACGGGTCATGTATCCAGGTTCTAACCTACTTACAGTTCTGACGTTCCGGGAATAATACCGATGCATCATGCGCTAAACTTTGTTTCAATACTGACAAACCACCGACAAACTGTTTTTATACTAGTTTTGTTTAGTTATCTAGTAAATAGTGATTTTAGTTGCATCCAAAAGCTATCGAATGTTGAAAAAAAAAAAAATGAAAAAAAGAAAAAAAAAATTGACTGTTATCGGGTAACGTCAAGCAGCTGTCAAAATTTCATGGGTTGTGCTATTTATTAATTTTTTTTTTTTTACATTATTTTTATTTGCCACTTTGTGAGGTATTTGGCGTGATAAGTGGGTGTGTGGCCCCACTGTAAATTTAAAGGCGACGAAATAATGCGGTAGACACAATTCCTGGTCATAAATATTATTTATAATCAAAATTAACGATACAAGTATACAAGTGGCTGAATCAGTTATTGGTTGTGCTGTTTAAATTTATCGCTAATAAAAAATATTAAATTGCTTATTTAAATAATCAACTGACGAATAATAATATTAAATTTGAATTTCATATCGGCAATAAAATTTAATACTTAACTATTTATTATTTGTAATCTATAAATTAATTCGTGACTGGATAGGATTAAAATGAATGAATAGCCGTAAAAATTGCTGACGAAAGATAAATAAAAAATTATTTATTATTATTTTAAAATCAATTGTAGAGAAACTATTTTAAATTAACGGCCATTCTATGTTTCGAGTTATTGAACGACCTGTTAGTTATAAACATCGTGCAAGACAGTGGATTAATAAGGTATATTATTATTATTATTATTATTATTATTATTATTATTATTATTATTATGAATTAATAATAATAGTAATAAATTATTACTAATAATATTATTGTAATAAAAATATTATAGATGTTATTTCTTTGGACACATGAACAAGCGCCAAGTCCTAAGGGTAATGACTGGTTTACTTGGCTGACGACAGCTGCATTTTTTTGGACATGCCGACGTCCAATACTCAGAGCAATACGTGCAGTATCACCGCTACGTTTTATTCGTAGTCATGCTCCGTCACGACTGCGTTCAATCAAGCGAACTAAAGCGCTGGTTCTATCCCCAGCACAGGTTGATCGACAGAGTTTAATTTTGCATCCGAAACTGTCCGTAAAAACTGGTATCAGGACCAAAGTGAAACGACTGGGAACTGGCGACGGACCTCATTTAACAGCATGTACAAATGTAAATCAAATTAATCAACAAATCTACTACAGAGTCACTAGAAGTGGTCGCGTTTATGGAACGTACCCCAATAAAGTCACGTCTTGTTAAATATTACCTTTATTTTTTTTTATTTTTTTATTTAAAATAACAGTTTAAGCTTTAAAAAAAATGTTGTTTTTTTATCCGATTAATACTTAATTATTTTTAATTAATTAATTTAGTATAAAGTGGAAATTAAACGATCAAGTCCTGAGATTGAATTTTCCTCTTAGGAAATGGAGTAAAAAAAAAGTCGAAGCAGTCGAGGGAAACAGACAAGAATAATAATAATAATAATAATAATAATAATAATAATAATAATAATAATAATAATAATAATAATAATAATAATAATAAAAAAAAAATAGACGAAGAAGATGTCGAGTTACGAACAGTAGATTTATTACAGAGTGAGTTGGCATCGCCGTGTCCTCAACCCAGTTTTCATTTAGTCTAGTCTACTCAGAGCCGATAGATAGAGAGACCTTCAGAGACTCTACGACGACTCATTTCTTCATAGTTCTACTCATCCTACTGATGTGACTACTTGGACAAGTTGGGTGTCGTAGACTAAACAAAGACGTTCTTGATAACAGGTTGAGAAAGCCTGGCGCCGTTTACAACCACTATCTCCTCCTTTCTTTTTCTTCTACTTCTTCATCTACATCTACATCTACATCTACAGTTTGTACTTCTTATTCTATACTGTTTTGTTATCTCATTCGTACCAACTGTCTGCCTGCCTGCCTGCTGTCTATTATGTTTACTCCTCTCTCACTCCTCTGGGAAGCAGAACAACTCTCGCTCCCCGTGTACCCAGATCAATAAGAGTCGCGTGCGTTCGAAGGGTCTAGGACATCCCCTACCACCAAATTCAACTCCGCACTCACTCCCGGTCTCTTTTTCGCTCCCCTTTGGTCGGTCATGTACGCCAATACGCTAGTATATATCTGCAAACTCTGTCTCTCTTCTGCGACTCAGTGCAGGTATTTGGCTTTTATCAATTCCTATATCTTTTATCTTGTTTTCTTTTCTGTTTTCTTATCACTCTACACAACCTTAATCGATATTAAAAATTTCATTATTGACAACAATAACAACAGTACAATAATATATTAAGAAAGAAAAAAAAGTGTTTTTTAGACTAGATTTAATAATTAATCATGATTTGATAAATCTTTTTCTTCATATATCAATGTCATTAACAACAAAACCTTTCAAATAAAAAAATTATTTGTCATGTTCATAAATCGTTAAAGTCTGCCCTATCTATCCTAAACCCATACCATCCAAGCTTTTTTAAAAGTAATTGCTTTTATTCTGTCTTTTAAATTTAATTATGAGTTCAGGAGCTTTTTCTTTTTAGTTTTTTGTTTGTATTTTATAACAAAGTATTATTAGCCAATGGAGACAATGCCGTTGGAGACAAGTTTTATATCAGATGTACTGTATTCGTATAGGTATTTTCCTAGGTTTAGAATGAATATAAATGTATGTATGAAGTTTATAAAGAAAGGGTGGCTCGGGGATAAATATATGAGTGGTTGAGTGGGATCGTTGCAGAAGTTGAATGAATCGTAAGTGTGCCAAATTCGATTGAGGTGACTGAGCATTGATCCATCTTTCAATACCCATGAATTTCTACCAAATGGAATGTGTGACCTCATTACTTTATTTATAATTATCATAATAATAATAACAATTATTATTATTATTATTATTATTATTATTATTATTATTATTATTATTATTATTATTATTATTATTGTAAATATATGTAACTGCAAGTAAAACGTACTAGTGCAAGTAACAAAATAAGAAGTAGTATAAATATTTTTAGAAAATTATATATTTTTAAGAGAAAAACTTGAGGTTTTAATTTTTAATAAATGCTAATAGATATGTTTTATGAAATAATAATAATAATAGTAGTAGTAGAAGTAGTAGTAGTAGTAGTAGTAGTAGTAGTAGTAGTAGTAGTAGTAGTAGTAGTAGTAGTAGTAGTAGTAGTAGTAGTAGTAGTAGTAGCAGTAGCAGTACAAGTTTAATCAACTCGTGAGCAGGTAGTTATTTTTTTATCAATGAAAAGCGGTTGGGGGCTTGGATGTGTTAAAAAGAGCTTTAGAAAGTTGATTGAATGATATGGTGATCGTAGCTCTGTAGTTCTTATGTATGTATTCTCACCCAAGCCAAGAAAACTCAATATTGAAAAGTGGTTATGAGAAAATGCCACGTATTAACATAATAATAAGACTGAAAATATAATTTACGATCCTATTTTTAAATTTAAAATGTCATAATCTTTTATGTTTTAATATTTGGAGCAAAAGTAAAATAAAAAAAAAAAATAATAATAATTATAAAAAGGCTTTTTTTTTTCACGAAAAAAAGAATCTAGATCATCTCTGAATAGCACTGAAAGTGGGTTGAAATTTATTCTGACAATTTAAAGTTTTTTTTTTTTTTTAAATGAGTTTTTAAAAAATGAAATGAAAGTAAGTTATAAATAAAACTGAATTGGATGGTGAGAAGAGAGACGCATTGTTGGATAACAAGATATAAATTGGGAGTATCGGAATCAGAGTCAGTAGGTATGTTGGTGAATATGGTGAATATGGTGAGTATGGTGAGTATGGTGATTATGAGGAATAGTAGCAGCACAAGTATCAGAGTAGCAGTTGCAGTAATTGTTGCCGTAGAATTGGTTTAGGGGAGTAGAGATGCACAGAGCGTGTGCGCCATATCCCAGAGTGCGGCATTGAGGGTTGGAACTGGTCAAAGAGCTATACCAGTTATACCCCCGTAGTCGAGCTACCGTAGAGGTGCCGTAGAGGTGCTGTAGAGGAGGGCTGCGAGGGTTTGAGGTCGCGCAAGCGTCCTTACCGGTATATATCGACGCTGTGCCTGAAACGCCCGGGCCCGCGGTTGCTAGAGTCAGCAGAGACCCTCAGTAGTAAAGTCTGACTCGGTCAGCCGTCTCCTTCACGGTGATAATTATTTATTCGTAATCACAAACTCTTTATTATTATTTTTTTTTCCCCCGTTAATTATTTTAATATGTTTAAATATTAAGTTTCAACTCTTCGTTTATTGTTTTAAGTGAGGTTTAATTTTTTTTTTAATTTTTAACTAATAATAATAATAGTAAAAGTAATAATAGTAATAATATGTGTTGTTCTCGAGTTGTGATGGTCAACTAGTACTGATAATAAATAAATATAGAAGACGTTTTTAACTCAGCATGAAAACTAAAAGGTAGGTGATTAAATAGAACACGGACAACAAAGATGGCACTGTGTTTTGTAACATGGAGATTAAGCTTTTAGAGATGCTGTGTTAAATAAACATTTTACTTTTTTTTTTTGTAAATTCTAATTAGTTTGACGTTTTTTTTTTTTTTTTTTTTTTTTTTTTTTTTTTTTTTTTCTGTAAATTAATTTAATAAATACTTAATTTTTTTGAAATAAATTATTCTTTCAATAAATAAGATGAATTTAATTATTAACTAAAAATATCCAAGATAAATGATATATTTATGCGGATAAGAAAAGCTTGAAGTGCAGGGTCACGAGCACGCCAAACGGAAGACTTGCAAGTGTCTCTTTGTTTTTTTTCGCTCTATCAAATTTTAAATAAAAAAAAAAATAAATAAAGCGAAAAACATTGAAATAAAATTTATTCACCTAATAAGCCCAATTAGTTTATAAAATATTTACAATATGGTAAAATCATTTAATAATAATAATAATAATAATAATAATAATAATAATAATAATAAATACATACGTGTAATTTGAAAACTTTCGATTTCTTCAGTATATTCTCACGCTAGGTCGTACACACAGTTACTTTTATAGATATTAATAAATTAGTTTAATCGATATTTTGCCAACAACTTTCAAGGCACTCATATAAATAAATTGCGAAAAAAAATAAAATAAATAAAACGTACAAGTAAAGAATCATCGATGCGATATTCAAGTTGAGTTAAATAAGAATAAAGAAAAAAATTATTCATTTAATGCTGATACTCGGGTTTACAACGCGGGCAAACAGGGCTTCCGTAATCTTCTTTTCATGTAATCAACTCCATGGTATCGCATGTCCATGCGGCTAGATTTATACTTTTTTATTTATTTATTTATTATTATTATTATTATTATTATTATTATTATTATTATTATTATTATTATTATTATTATTATTATTATTATTATCTTATATAAATTATTTTAGACGCGACCACAATATTTATATTGAGCATTGACATGACATCATTAAATTATCTACAACAAATTACTATGTATCAATTTCCAAAGAAAAATAAATAAATAAAAATGTAAAATAATAAGCAACCATTAAATATTGTTTACAATAGAGCAGTAGACAGCCGTTGAGAGTAACCTTTTTATGATCGTTAAATCAAGATTAAATAGTCACGCACCATAAGCCCATGAATGAAACGATATACTTATGAATGAACAGTAACACTAGAATTATAAAAATTATTTTTTTTTTTTTTAGCGATACGAGGTGTGTCCCTGGTGAATCAAATCTTTTAAAGTAGATGCTAGTTTAGTCGTTTTACTCGACTAAAAGTTAATAATTCATCAGGAAGTATACTTCCTATTTAAAGACACAAGATAATTTATTGTAATTGGAGAACCCAAAGGGAAAAAATTGAGTATACACAGGATTAAGTGGCGGTCATAAAGACCAAAGAGGAAAAGGGTGAAGAGGTGAGTAAGTAAAGGTGAGGGGATGCAGCGCGAAGGGGTGGCGGCATGGACGAGCCCTCGGTGGAGGCTCTTATGCAGGCGAGCCTCATCTTCGTCGTCGGCGTCGCCATCATTCTTTCGAATCTTCTCATTATCGCCACTTACCTCAACTTTCGTGGTAATTATTATTATTATTATTATTATTATTATTATTATTATTATCGATTAAATAAATTATGTATATATTATCATATATTAATAAAATAAATTTAATTATGAATAAGGTCCCTCCGAGGTGATAAATTACTACTTACTATCATTGGCAACAGCAGACTTATTCTGCGGTCTGCTTGTTGTTCCACTCTCAATATATCCAGCTCTCGTAAGAAGATGGGTATACGGAGACGTTGTTTGTCGACTTGTCGGTTATCTTGAAATTACTCTTCTGGCAGTGTCTGTTTATACTTTTATGTGGATGTCTGTTGACCGTTATTTGGCTATTAGGTAAGCGATGTAAAAAGAAAAAGATAAATGAAATAAAATCATCATTTTTTGAATTAAGATAAATAATGTTGAATGAAAATAAAAATGTTCAGGAAACCTCTGCGTTACGAGACCGTGCAAACAAAAACACGATGCCAGTGCTGGATGGCCTTCACGTGGATAAGCGTGGCAATGATGTGCTGTCCACCGTTGCTGGGCTTCAACAAACCGATCTTTGATCGCGAAGCCTTCATCTGTATGCTCGATTGGGGTAACATGGCAGCCTACACAATAACCCTTTCGATTCTCGTGCTCGGACCCTCAGTCATAACCATCGTTTACACCTACACCTACATATTCTCGATGATGAGGAAATTAAGATCCGGCGTTCCAATCCATGACAAGGAATATGCCACGGCCTTGTCTGAAAATCTAAGCAACCCAAGTCACATAATGTCTTTTGTACTGGTTATGGCGTTCTGGCTATCATGGGCACCTTATGCTGGCCTCAAGATTTATTCTACTGTTAATGGGCCTCCACAGGTTCGTTTATAAATAAATAAATTAATGAATTAATTAATAATTTTTTTCTTTTTTTAAATAGGTACCATTCCTTCAATTTGCTGTTGTATGGTTTGGTATATTGAATTCATTTTGGAAAGCTATTATTCTTGGAACACTGAGTCCACAGTTTCGTTTAGCTGCTCGTGTATTATGTCTTACACTTTGCTGTCGACACAGAAGATTACCACCAGAGCTACTGGGCCTCGACGATGATGACTAAAAACAAATAAAATATAAAATTTATATATTTATGACAATGTACTATTTTCTCGCGCGCGCAATTCTAGATAACAAAAAAAAAAAAAAAAAAAAAAAAAAAGTAACAAACTAACTAACTAAATAAATAAATCATAACTGATGTTATTATTTACATATATACTCGATATGATACATAAATAATTTATCACTTACTCATATTAACTTATTATTAGAAATAACGAAACAATTCAACTTTGCTTATTTATCACTGAATAAATAAAAGAGTTAATCAAAATAATAAATTTCACGTTGAATTGTTTTGTTAAGCTGTGCGATGAATATTTCCATTGATACATGATTACTGATAGCTGATAAAATATAATAATAATGATAATAATAATAATAATTAATAACAAACGAGATTTAGGTCAAGTAAATTTTTGATTATACTTAATAATAATTAACAATAATAATAACGCATTAGCGCAAAAGTAATCTCGTTTCGCTCAATTTTAGAGTTTGTTAATATAAAAGTAGAATTTAATCGTCACTAAGAGCGCGGAAGGTGCGTGCGCGAGTTTTAAAGTCAAAATAATAGAGCGAGATAAAAAGAAAAAAAAATTAATAATCATTGCCTATTTACGTCGTAAGAACACGCTCAATAAATGTTATAGAGAGCTAAAAAAAAAAAAAAAAAAATAAAATAGTCAATTAACGTGAGATGCCTGCGAGAATGTCACGTACTTAAAAAGATGATTAACAATTATCAATCATAATAAATTATTGATACGCATTTTAATAAATATTTTAAAAAAAGTAAACACCATTTACGCCATTCCGATACTTATTATTATTATTATTATTATCATTTTTATTATTATTTATAGAATAATAGTAAATATAATACTAAATATGCTTTTTCTAATGCGCATTTAATTAATTAACTAATATAAAATTTGTTCTAATAATATTAATCAGTCAAATGCATGAACTAACTAATTATTAATTACTACTACTAAATCTAAGATAAAAGCAACTTCGATGAGTATTCAATTTAAGGCAACAAAAATGTTCATGTCACGTGAGAATGAGTATTAATTATAATTAAAATAGTTAAAAATAATAATAATAATAATAATAATAATAATAAATACGTAATATTAAGAACTTTATGTAAGCTTAATATTTACGTAAACTTAAACTATTGAAGCTTGGCTAACTATAATAAAACTTTTATGAGTTCGTCTATTGCTTGGCTAACTTTTACCCAGAGGTTAATAATAAAATATTATTTTAATTTAATAATAATAATAATAATAATAATAATAATAATAAATATATAAGCTGACAATGCTAAGGGTTTATATATCTAACAATAGATTTTAAGTAATTATGTAATGCTAATAATAATATATGATAAAGGTTAATATGAATACATAGAAAAAGTAGTTATTATGCAAAAGTGAAGCCGAGTAATAGACGGTACTCTGATTGTAAACACTGGTGGTCGGTCATCTCAGTAACACTTATTATTACTATTATTATTTAATAATAATAAAAATAATAATAATAATAAAAATAATAATAATAATAATAATAATAATAATAATAATTTATCTAAATGGCATAAGATAAATTAAATAATAAATAGTCGGTGGTGTTAAATGAGAGTTTAATGCGTATTGCAATCAACAACAGTCGCAAGACCCAATAACATCTCAAATCGAAATTCATATAATAAAGAAAATGTCTAACATAAAATTTACACACTAATAACCTTGAGATTTTTATCAATGTACACAAATGAAGAAAAAAAACAAAAAACAAAAAACAAAAAAAAGAAGAAAAGAAAAACAGGAAAATCTGTAACCATCTACTTGACAAAGTTCGACGGTAATAATTGGCCCTTTGAAAACATCCCCGACTCTCAATTAATTTATTTTTATTTTTTCGCTCTTATATATCTTATATGTCGAGTGAGTAATCCACGGAAAGACAAAATCGATTTAGTAGGCAGCCCGCAATTATTGTAGAAAGCTATTAAAAGTAATTTTAAAAATTTTATCCTCGATATAAAAGTATATCTATTAACATATACATATATATTTTATTGTAATCGTTAGATAAATTTTCTGACGATAGATAGCGGGCCGAAATCCAAATATTTGTCTCGATTCGACAACCTAGAACTATAGTTATTAGATGTATACGTACAGTTATATTAATGAATATTAAAGTTACCAGTGGGAGCAGGACTGCCACTTTGCCATCAAGGTTCGTGATTTTAGTTGCGGATGCTCGCGTTATTAAATTTTAATATTTTAGCAATTATAAACTTAAATTATTATTATTATTATTATCAGATCGTTATTTAAATAGTCTTGTTATTACTATTATTTATAATTACTGCTATCAACTAATCGATCGATTATTCAAGTTTTTTAGTTATCTCTCTCTCTCTCTCTCTCTCTCTGTTTTTTTTTTTTTTTTGTTATAATCGATATCTATAATTATTATTTTTTTTTAAATTAATCAAAGCTCTTTATCAATTAAATTTATTAAATATTCATCAATATTGAATATTTATAGTCTCTACGACTTATTGTATCGCCAAAAAATAGCAGTATTAATAAACAGCGATACTTGTTGTATTTAATACTTATCACAACTTAAATATTAATAATAATAATAATAATCAAAGCTATTTATTAGAAACATTAATGATGAGAGTCGGTGGGTGGGAATACAATCAATTTAAATTTAAATTAAATAAATAAAAGCTTTTAATAAACAAAATATATATTAATATAAATATATTGTTTAGAAAAATTAAAAGACAATGAGTGTTTAAAATAACAATGATAAAGCTTGTGATTATTAAATCCCTGACAGTTTCTCGAACGACTTCCATAATTATCATATTCTTTAAATTTTTGTACCTAGTCACTAGTTTTGTACTAGTTTTTTAACGTACTTGATTATAATTATTATATATATATATATATATATATATCCTCGTATATATATGCGTGCTGTTACATTAATTACTTAAATAAGTATTAAATTTATTGATAATTAATAATTAAATAATATAATAAAAAACAAAAATTTAGAGGATACATTATTTCGGAAGCACTAGATTGTATAGAAACTGACAGGGTAAGATTGTTATCAAACCGAGATATGAAACCAGCTTAAAAAATTTTTAACCGAGATGGAATTTGTCTTAGAGCATATAGATTAGCGCAAAGTCTATTAATAAACAGCGAAATCGCAGATTGAAAAAAAAAAAAAAAAATTATATGTATATAGCATTTTTTTTTCATAAACCTTTCTCTTTTGCTTCCTCTTATCCTACACCAATCATCATTTTTCATGCATGAATTTATACAATAAATTGTCAAAAGATTTTACGGCAGGTTATTTTATTAATAAAATAAATAAAAAATAGTATACTAAATAGTGATTGGCTTATCCCAAGTGAATAGTGGGGACAAATGCCCGACCTGTTACTGACTGGTACCACTTGCAAGTTTTAAGAACAAAGTCTACGAGTTGATACTTTGTTAAATTATTTATCTTCCTTACCAACACCAATAAAAATCTCAAAACTAATCCCTACTCCTTTTTAGTTTATTGATAAATATTTTTAATCTTTTATTATTGGTTTTAAACCGTAGCAATGAAAATATTTATCGTTTTTTTCATTTATTTACTTCTATACCACTAAAGATAACTTTATATATTTAATTAAATGTACAAGTATAAGTTGTAACTAAGAGGACGCATCTTCAAGGACAATCGATGTCACAAATCTAAAATATTATTGGACTATCAACATACAGGTCTAGATGATGTACAATGAGCATGACTGGAGAATTTAAAACCAGAAAGTATACCAAGTCGAGAAATAACAGTTAGTTATTATTTTATTATTGGGATAGTTGCATGGGCCAACTGAATTTCGGTGAAATATATATATATTAAAAAAAAAAAAAAATATCAATACTTCAATATGGATGACGGCGAAGATGAGGCGAGAGTAAGATAATAAATCATTAATTTTATTTATTGTTTATTTTTATTGTTATTGTTTTGTTTGTAAAATAAGGTGACATTTTATCAAAATAAAGAGTGTCTTCTCACGCGACAAACATGTTATAACAAATATATATAGATAAACTTATATGCATGATACGAGCTTTTCAACTAATACGCAATTTCAACAAAAATATTTTTTAATTATTTTAAAATAAATATACTTACGTGATTAATTGCGGAATATATTATTAAAAAATATTAGTAGTATTCAATTAAATATTCAATATACTTGATTATTTTAATTAATTCGATCAATCATACATGTCCCGACAAAACTTTTGCTTGAATGAAAATTTTTATCCGTGTTTTGTATACATATAGTATATAACTAATAATAAGGCTTAATCAGTAGGATTGCATGCTGATTGTACAATTTAGATAATAGTGTAAAGAGAAAGCAGTCCACATACGTGATAATATCATCACGAACATCCAGATCCAGATAGCTCCTAATTATATTTACCTGCTAGCTATACAACTATATGCACTTACTTATTATTGACTATTTTACGGTATTTATCATTATACTATTTTTTTAAATTTGTTGCTGGACTTAAAATAATTTATATTTATGGACAATAATGTCCTTGACTGTAGAGAAATATTATCAAAGTTTGTTTGGAGTAATTTGATAATTACTCCAAATAGTGTCAGAAGTAGTAATAGGGAAAATGAAATGAGATAGGTTTCGAGAAAGGTTCTACCTGGTACCAGATACAACGTCTCTCAGCAATTCTACCTCTTTACCTCTTTACCTCTTTACCTCTTGAACCTCTCGCCACCGAGGTGTTGGCTAGATCGCGCTTTAGCAAAAACACCTTGTAGTCTTACGCCAGTTTGTTTGTGGCAACTCGAGTCGCAACTGAGGTGTATAAAAAAAAAATATCATGTTTGTTCACGGTCCACGGGTCAATATAGAAAAGTCAGATTTGTCTGTAGATGTTAGCGAAGATGATGAACTCAGTGATGAAACAATTCAGGCATTATTATTATTATTTTCATTTTTTTTAACGAATTGCTAATAATTGTTTATTTGGATGAATGTAGAAACGCCGAGAAGAATGTGAAAGAAAAGCAAGAAGAGGGGAAATGGATCCCCGACTGGAGTTTGTCTTCCAATTGCTGATGGATGGAACCGGTTTGCTGCGTCACGAAGCCATGGACCATGTATTTGAGGGAGACATGCTTGATGAGATCAACCAACTATTTCAACCGCATATGAGGTCAACTCTCGTTTGGTACTACCAAGTTGTCGAGGAGCCAGAACCACTGCGTGTCATTGAGACAGTATATATATTTTGTCTGCGGCAATTCAAATAAAGTTATGCTAATCAGAGATCGTTTTAGGGACAAGCGATGAAAGGAGGTTCTAGAGCACCGGTAACTGCGCCTTCTAACAAAGTTAAAGAACCAAAAGAATCTAAAGAACCACCGAAAAAAAAATTATTTTTGACTGATGGCTGGCAGACTCCCTGCACTGGTGTCTGTATCTACATGTTTCGGTTTGTTTTTTTTTTTTTTTTTTTTTTTTCCTGTCCTTTGTTATTTTTAATATTTATTAAATTAAAAAAAAAAAAAAAAAAAAAAAAAAAAAAAAAAAAAACATTAATTGATACCGATTTGAATGTAGAATTAATACAACGAAACAATTACCAGAAGAAGGTTTCCAAAAAGATTTATATACCGGTGTTATAGACACAACTAAAATAAGTATTTTGGCATCTATTCAGAGAGTTGTCGAGCAAGTTTTTATGGATGCTTTGGCACATCCTGGAGGTGAAGAGGAAGATGACTGTCCGATGATTAAAAGTCTTTTGTTACCTGGTTTACGATCATTTTGTAGTGCATTAAAAGGTTTATTACTATTATTATTATTATTATTATTATTATTATTATTATTATATATTTTATTGTCGTATTGATCAATAACATGGTTATAAATTCAAAGTGTGCGAACAAGTGGCTTTGGAGGGTAATATTTTTGATGATGGTGAAACGATGATGGATGAGATAGAAAATTTTGAGAGTGCCAAAGTTCTAGTGGCCAAAGAAGGTGTCATTGAGAGAATTGAAGAGCGCGTTAAAATCTGGATTAAAAAATTAAAAGATTTTATTTTGGAAAGCAAACAAGTGAGGAGAGAAAACGACTCCTCGGGACCGCAACAGGAATTAGAGTACTGGAAAAGACGTGGTGCACAATTTAGCCAACTTGCTACTAAGCTACAGGTTTATTTTTTATTACTAAATATTTATTTATTTTTATTTTTATTAATTATTTTTATATTTTTTTAAAATTAGAATCATGAAGTTAGAATGTCACTATTGTGTCTTCAAGTATCAAGATCTAAATTGATAAAGGAGTGGGTCGATGCTGAAGATGAAGTTACTTATTGTTACAGTGAGGCTAAAGACAATGCTAAATTTATACAAGCTTTAGAAAAATGTTGTCACTGTCTTTATCTCGATGATCCAGTAATTTATTTATTTATTTTAATAATCATTTTTAGATAAAAATAATATGACAATGATTTATTTTAAGGTAAGAATGAGAGAATCTTTGGTATCACTTCTTCAAACCGTAAGACTTATCTATAGTGTTTCAAGATACTACAATACTTCTGAAAGAACTTCGTCACTAATGGTAAAGATAACTAATCAAATGATTGTAGCATGTAGGGATTACGTTACTCAGAGGGGACGTGAAACTGTATGGAATCTTGATAGAAATTCTGCACGGTCACGACTGAAACATTGTCTAAGATTAAATAAGTAATTCTATAGACTTATTATTTTATTATTTATTAATTTTATAATTTTATTTTTACTTATAATAATTTTTTAATAACAGAGCGTACAGAGAAACATATCGACTAGTGAGATGTTCACCGGCAGTTACTGAACAAGAATTTTCATTTTCCGAAACCCACGTCTTTGGGCGATTCGATTCATTTTGTGCACGAATAAAAAAAATATTATCAATGTTTGATTTAATTGACGATTACCAAAATTTATTTGCTAGACGAATGGAGGGATTACTTTTAGGAGAAGGTAATATTTATTATTAATAGTAATAATTATTATTATTATTATTATTTATTTTATTTATTAAAGCTCTGGATGAAGCAACGAAGTATTTTGAAGAAGCCAAAAAAATAGCAACCAATAAATCGTACGATTATTTGGATCCTCGGAACACTGAATTTGATAAAGACTACGACGTGTTTATGTCAAAAACAAATATATTGAAAGAAAATATCGGCGGAATAATTGAAAAAAATTATGCAGATGTATGGGAAACACCCCAGGGAATAAGATTTCTCACACGATTTGAAAAAGTGAGCGAAAAAATCCCGTTAACTAAACTCGACGAAAAGTACAATTTAGTTGTAAAATACTGCGATAAGGAAGTCGAACGAACTTTAAAGTTATTTAAAAAACAAAGAGATGATCCACCTTTACCGAGACACATGCCACCAATCGCCGGTCGATTAACTTGGGCCCATGCTCTCAAGTAAATATATTGTCATTTATTATTTTATTAAATTGAATAAATTGTAAATAAAATACTACTTTTTAGAGTTCATTTAGATGAATTGACAGCATCTGTATCTAATCATCCGGTATTAAGAACTTTGCCACTTACTGGAGATTTAGTAAGAAGATACAATCATGCGGTAACTGTTTTACTTCAATATCAAATGGACATTACTGAAGTATGGACACATCAAAATTCATGGGTCATTGAAGACTGCTTGAATAAGTAATAATTTTTTTTAATAATTATAACTTGATTAAATTATTTAATTAGTCGATTTAATTATTATTATTATTATTATTATTATTATTATTATTATTATTATTATTATTATTATTTAGGCCATTATTAGTGATTGATAAAGAAAGCAATAAAGTTAAAGTCAACTTAGAGAGTCGCATAACTCTTTTACTACGTGAAGCTGATTGTCTAGCTAAATTAAAACTAGATATTCCGATAGTTGCATTAACAATTTTGGTAAAACGTGATTATTTTACTTTTGTCTATGACTCTCTGCAATTAGTAATCGAAGAATTTGTTTCAACTGCTCGGCGTGTTAAATTAGAAGTAAGACCACTTTTGTTACCTCATTTAGTCCGTGTTGCCTCGCTGTTGATGCCTGGATTGAAAACTCTCACATGGACAAAACCTGGATGGAAAGAATTTTGTCAGTTTACGAGGGATGAGATTAAATCGTTTGATATATTGATAACACGAGTACACGATGTATATTCAAACAGAATTCTTCAGGTATTGTCAAGTATGCAAAAAATAACTCTTCATGCGCTGCCGGAAGAGGAGCCATGGAGCATTGAAGAGTTTTTAGAAAAGACGAATGAAACATGTCGAGTGGCTGCTGTTGATCTTCATCGGCGGAGTCTCATGGTTGAGGAAGCTGTAGAAGAAGTTTTGCAGTTAGTTAAAAATGCAGCTGATAATTTCAAAAACAATGAATCTGATCAGTATGACTTGGGAGAAGATGGAGAATCTTCTGGTCATGAGACTACCAGGGAAGCGAGTCAGCAACCTCAAGACTGGACAGTTGTATGGGCTTGCTTTGATGATCCTCATCAGCTTCTATCATCTACTGGAGTTGGGCTTTCAAAAAATATGCAAGATATGGTGCGAAACGCAGTTTCTGAAATGCGTAGATACTATTCGAGAAAAGTAGTCGATGTTTTAATAAAAATTACAAGAACTTCTTTAGATGCTATTAGAAAAAGATTTATATGTGAAATAGATCCGGATAATGTACCACGTCCGGTATTTCTTATACAAGCAACTTTGATGATTCCATCGGTTGTTGTAAAGCCGAGTCTTGAGCAGGTACAAGAAGCACTCACAGTCGCGGGTAAAGCTATTGCTGGTGTTGCTAAGGGTGTCGCACAATGGACAGCTGCTACAAGTAAAGTAATGTCAATTTTTGTACATTTATGATTTTTTTTTTATGCGCCCGTATAATAATTATTGGTGTTGGTAATAGCAATACTAGAAAAATTGTCTAGAAAAAAATTTTTCTTTTGACGTTTTAGGGATTTATTCTTTTAGAGGGCATCATAATGAATAAAAGTTGATTAATAAAATTTGTATTTATTTATATTTAAGAGTACGTGGAAAACTACAACATTGGCACCAAAAAAAAATTTAATGGATGTTGTTATGAGAGCCCAAATAGTTGCTGAAAGACGTCGAGATGACGAGCCAGAAGATCCAAAAATTCGCAGAAGAAGATTATACAAAACAGCGTCTGAAGAACAACCAGAGTTTCCAATTCAAAATCGAAATTTTCATGCATTGGTGATGGAAAATAAAGAAATTATAAAAGTTTTATCAATGTTGAGTTCCTGCACCCAAGAGCTTCGTCAGGTATTCTCTCCCCTTAGTTATAGCTTTTTAAATAGATAATCAAATAATTTTTTAAAATGAATAATTTTTTAAAATGAATAATTTTAATTTAGGATCTTACGTCATTCTTAGACCAATGGACTCCGTATAAATATTTATGGAAAAATGAAAAAAGTATTCGTGAATTATTGGCATCAACGCTATCTAACTTTGAAAATACTTTACGAAAACACAGCGAGCTCGAAGATAAACTTTCAACAGAGTTAGATATGTCATATTTGGGTACATCTATTGCTTTGTGTACTGAAAAATTAAAGTATGCCCTAACAACAGAAATAAAAAGTAAATAAATATCAATATGAGTATAATTCAATGGATGATTAAAAATTATGTAATATGTTTTTTTTTTTTTTTTTAACTACAGATTCAACTCACAAAATTGGCCAAGCAATGAAGAAAAAGTACCGTAGAGAAATGGAATACGTATACGCAGTAATAAATGAAATGGATCGTAAACTGGATCGTCAAATACGCGATTTGGATGACGTAAGATTGGTAATGGAGACTCTAAAAAAAATACGTGAACAAGAGGTAGACATGGAATTAAAAATAGACCCAATTGAAGAGGCATTTAATATTGTAACTCGTTACGAAGTTCCTGTGGATCAAGAGTGCCTCGAACAAGTGGATAACTTGAGATTCACGTGGCTAAATCTTTTGGCACGGGCGCAAGAGAGTCATGTTTTGTTGTTAAAACTTCAGCCACAGTTTGAAGAAGAGCTGAGAAATAATTTAGAGAAATTTCGTCGTGATAATGAAGCCTACTGTGAGGAGTACAGATTATCTGGGCCAATGCAATCTGGTCTTACTCCCCGTGAAGCCTCTGACCGGCAAATACTTTTTCAAAATCGATTTGATGGAATGTGGCGTAAATTACAAACTTATCAAAGTGGTGAAGAACTATTTGGTCTACCGATAACAGATTATCCTGAATTATCACAAATAAGAAAGGAACTTAACTTACTTCAAAAACTTTATAAATTGTATAACGACGTTATTGATCGTGTCAGTAGTTACTATGATATACCTTGGGGTGAAGTTAATATTGAAGATATAAATAATGAACTAATGGAATTTCAAAATCGATGCCGTAAATTACCAAAGGGTTTAAAAGAATGGCCGGCATTTTTTGCTTTGAAGAAAACTATTGATGATTTTAACGATATGTGCCCTCTATTGGAATTAATGGCCAATAAAGCTATGAAACCGCGTCATTGGCAGCGAATTGTTGAGGTCACTGGTTATACATTTGATTTAGAAAGTGAAGGATTTTGTTTAAAAAATATATTAGAAGCTCCATTACTTAAATATAAAGAAGATATTGAAGATATTTGTATTTCTGCAATGAAAGAAAAAGATATTGAAGCTAAATTGCGACAAGTTGTTAATGAATGGTCATCCCATGAATTAACATTTATGACTTTTAATAATAGAGGTGAATTATTATTGAGAGGTGATACAACTGCTGAAACTATTGGTCAATTGGAAGACAGTCTTATGATTTTAGGATCTTTAATGTCTAATAGATATAATGCGCCTTTTCGAAAACAAATTCAACAGTGGCTCACTGATTTATCTAATACTAATGAAATATTAGAAAGATGGTTGCTCGTACAAAATATGTGGGTTTATTTGGAAGCTGTTTTTGTCGGTGGTGATATTGCTAAACAGCTGCCGAAAGAGGCTAAAAGATTTAGTAAAATAGATAAAAGTTGGCAAAAAATAATGCAAAGGGCTCATGAAACACCTGGTGTAGTTCCTTGTTGTGTTGGTGATGATTTACTTAAACAATTGCTTCCACATTTACAGGAACAATTGGAATTATGTCAAAAATCACTTAGCGGTTATTTAGAAAAAAAACGAATGATGTTTCCGAGATTTTTTTTTGTATCTGATCCAGCACTATTAGAAATTTTGGGCCAAGCTTCAGACTCTCATACTATTCAAAATCACTTGTTGTCTATTTTTGACAATACTAGATTTGTTAAATTTCACGATATTGAGTATAATAAAATGACAGCGATTATTTCATCTGAGGGAGAAACTATTGTACTTGAGAGAGCCGTTAGAGCTGAAGGATCTGTTGAAACTTGGTTGATGCAGCTTCTTCAAACATCACAACAATCTTTACATTCGATTATACGTCAAGCAAATACAATGATGAATGATCAAAATTTTAATTTACTAACATTTTTGGATAAAATGCCAGCACAAGTTGGTATTCTTGGTATCCAGATGATTTGGACACGAGACGCAGAATTGGCACTTATGCAAGCACGAGCTGATAAAAAAATAATGGGTGAAACTAATAATAGATTTCTTGAACTTCTTAATACTTTAATTGATCAAACAACCAGAGATTTAGCTAAAATTGATCGAACTAAATTTGAAACTTTAATTACTATTCATGTACACCAACGTGATATTTTTGATATGATGGTTAGTATTTATTATTGTTATTATTATTTATATGATAAATAAAAAAAAAAAAAAAATAATAATATTTTTAGTGTCGTCTAAATGTTAGAACGGTAACAGATTTTGAATGGTTAAAACAATGTCGGTTTTATTTCAAAGAAGATCTTGATAAAACAACAATACATATTACTGATGTTCAATTTATATATCAAAATGAATATCTTGGTTGTACTGAACGTCTAGTAATTACACCCCTCACTGACAGGTAATAATATAATATAATATAATATAATATAATATAATATAATATATATAAATACTATATAATTTTTATTTAAAAATTTTTTTTAATAGATGCTATATAACTCTTGCTCAAGCATTATCAATGTCAATGGGAGGATCTCCTTGTGGTCCAGCTGGTACTGGTAAAACAGAAACAGTAAAAGATATGGGCAAGACATTAGCTAAATATGTTGTAGTATTTAATTGTTCTGATCAAATGGATTATCGTGGATTGGGACGTATTTACAAGGGTCTTGCCCAAAGTGGTAGTTGGGGATGCTTTGATGAATTTAATCGTATAGAATTACCAGTACTGTCAGTAGCTGCACAACAAATAGCTGTAGTATTGGCTGCAAAAAAAGAAAAAAAAAAACAATTTATATTTACCGATGGTGATCAAATTGAAATGTATCCAGAATTAGGTATATTTATTACAATGAATCCTGGTTACGCTGGACGAAAAGAATTACCTGAAAATTTAAAAATACAGTTTAGAACAGTTGCTATGATGGTACCAGATCGACAAATAATTATTAGAGTAAAACTTGCTAGTTGTGGTTTTCTTGAAAATATAACACTTGCACGTAAATTTTATACACTTTATAAATTATGCGAGGAACAATTGACAAAACAAGTTCACTATGATTTTGGATTGAGAAATATTTTATCAGTACTGAGAACTCTTGGTGCTGCTAAAAGAACAAATTCAAAAGATACAGAGAGTACAATTGTAATGCGTGTATTGAGAGATATGAATTTATCAAAACTTATTGATGAAGATGAACCGTTATTTATATCTTTAGTAGCTGATTTATTTCCTAATCAAATGTTAGAAAAAACAGCATATCCTGAATTAGAAACAGCTATTGAAAAGCAGATTCAAGATTATGGTCTTATATATCATCCTCCTTGGGTATTAAAATTAATTCAATTATATGAAACTCAACGTGTACGTCATGGAATAATGACATTAGGTCCTGCTGGTGCTGGAAAAACTACTTGTATTCATATACTGATGAAATCATTAACTCAATTGGGTGAATATCATAGAGAAATGCGAATGAATCCAAAAAGTATTACAGCTGCGCAAATGTTTGGAAGATTAGATGTTGCAACAAATGATTGGACTGATGGTATATTTTCAGCTTTATGGCGTAAAACTTTAAAATTAAAAAAAGATGAACATGTTTGGTTGGTTCTTGATGGCCCTGTTGATAGTATATGGATTGAAAATTTAAATTCTGTGTTGGATGATAATAAAACATTAACTCTGGCTAACGGTGATAGACTCAGTATGTCACCAACTTGTAAAATAATATTTGAACCACATAATATTGATAATGCAAGTCCTGCTACAGTATCAAGAAATGGAATGGTTTATATGAGTTCTTCAGGTTTAGATTGGAAACCTGTGATTACAGCATGGTTAAAAACACGTAATTCATTGGAACAACAAATTTTAGAAAAAACTTTTGATGAATCATTTTCAGTAATTTATTCATGGAGTACACAAACTTTAATTCTTTCAATTAAAGTACTTCAATGTAATATTGTACAACAAATGTTATTTATTCTTCAAGGATTAATACCACCAGAAATTATTATTGAAGAAACTGAAGACGATGATGATTTTGAAAAAGATAAACCACAGCCTTTAACTGCTGATCATTTAAAAAAATTATATGTATTTTCTCTAGTTTGGGGAATTGGTGCTCTTCTTGAAACTGCTGATAGACTTAAATTTGATAATTATTTACGTAAAAATTTTGATACTTTAGATATTCCAATATCTGATAAATATCCTGATGCAACGATATTTGATTTTATGGTAACTGATAAAGGAAAATGGGATACTTGGACCAGTATGGTTACTAATTATGTATATCCTGATTATTCAACACCAGATTATAATAGTATTTTAGTACCTATTGTTGATAATGTACGAATACAATATTTAATAGATTTAATAGGACATCAAGATAAACCAGTTTTATTAATTGGAGAACAAGGTTCAGCAAAAACAGTTATGATGAAATCTTATATGAAAGGAACAAATCCTGATACAACTCTTTCAAGATCATTTAATTTTAGTTCAGCAACAACGCCTTATCAATTTCAAAAAACAATTGAAAGTTATGTTGAAAAACGTATGGGTAATACATTTGGTCCTCCGGGTGGTAAAAAAATGTTAGTATTTGTAGATGATATTAATTTACCTCAAATAAATGAGTGGGGTGATCAAATTACTAATGAAATAGTAAGACAAACAATGGATATGAAAGGATTTTATTCACTTGAAAAACCTGGTGATTTTACAATTGTTGTTGATATGACATTTCTTGGTGCAATGGGTCAACCTGGTGGTGGAAGAAATGATATTCCATCTCGTTTAAAACGTCAATTTTGTATTTTTAATTGTACTTTACCCAATGATGTTTCTATTGATAAAATTTTTAGTGTTCTTGGTGAAGGACATTATAATACTAAAAGAGGATTTTCATCAGAAATAAGAGCTCTTGTTAAAAAAATGGTTCCACTTACAAGAAATTTATGGCAAATAACTCGAGCTAAATTATTACCAACTCCAGCTAAATTTCATTATGTATTTAGTCTTAGAGATCTTTCACGAATTTGGCAGGGTATGATTGGTACTCTATCAACAGTTATTGAAAAAGAAAATTTTTTAATGCTTCTTTGGAAACATGAATGTACAAGAGTATTTAGTGATCGTTTAACTTTATTATCTGATAAAAAATGGTTTGAACAACAAGTTATTAATGTTGTTAATGAATATTTAGGTGAATCATATGTAAAAATGTTAAATAAAGATCCAGCATTTGTTGATTTTATGCGTGATGCACCAGAGCCTACAGGAGAGGAAGGTGAAGATGCAGATATGGAATTACCTAAAGTATATGAACCTGTATTTGATAATGAAATTTTACGGGATCGTTTAGAAATGTTTTTATCACAATTTAATGAAATGCAGCGAGGTGCTGGAATGGATTTAGTATTTTTTCCTGATGCAATGTTACATTTAGTTAAAATATCACGTGTAATTCGTCATCCTCGTGGTAATGTAATGCTTGTTGGTGTTGGTGGATCAGGAAAACAAAGTTTAACAAAATTATCATCTTTTATTGCTGGTTATAAAACATTTCAAATAACT
Source organism: Microplitis deprimator (assembly GCA_964016945.1). Classification (NCBI taxonomy): domain Eukaryota; kingdom Metazoa; phylum Arthropoda; class Insecta; order Hymenoptera; family Braconidae; genus Microplitis; species Microplitis deprimator. The sequence goes on along the minus strand of OZ024715.1, from coordinate 17,058,811 downwards.
TTAACAAGATCTTATAATGTTGCTAATTTTTTAGAAGATTTAAAATTTCTTTATCGATCATGTGGTAGTCAAGGTAAAGGCACAACATTTATTTTTACAGATTTAGATATTAAAGAGGAAGGTTTTTTAGAGTATTTAAATAATATTTTAAGCTCTGGTGTTATAAGTAATTTATTTACACGAGATGAACAGGCAGAAATAATTTCTGAATTAACACCAATAATAAAACGTGAAAATCAAAAGAAAACAATAAATAATGAACTTGTAATGGATTATTTTTTACAAAGAACATGCCAAAATTTACATGTTGTTTTTTGTTTTTCACCTGTAGGTGAAAAATTTCGTAATCGAGCTCAAAGATTTCCAGCTTTAATATCAGGATGTACTATTGATTGGTTTCAACCTTGGCCACGTGACGCTTTAGTTCTTGTAGCAGATCATTTTCTTCATGATTTTGAAATAGCATGTAGCTCAGATGTTAAAATTCATTTAGTAAATGCATTAGGATCTATTCAAGACGTTGTTGCTGAAACATCTAATGAATATTTTCAAAGATTTCGTCGAGCTACACATGTTACTCCAAAGTCTTATCTTAATTTTATCGGTGGATATAAAAATATTTATCGTACAAAACAATATGAACTTGGTGAGGGAGCACGTAGAATGGATACTGGTCTTGCTAAATTAGAAGAAGCATCAATATCCGTTGAATTATTAAAAAAAGATTTAGCAATTATGGAACAAGAATTAGTAACGGCTTCAGAAAAAGCTGAAACTGTATTATTAGAAGTAACTGAACGAGCAATGCAAGCTGAAACATTTAAAAATCAAGTACAAAAAGTTAAAGAAAAAGCTGAAGCACTTGTTGCTTGTATTGCCGAGGAAAAAGCTTGGGCTGAACAAAAATTAGAAGCCGCAAAACCAGCATTAGAAGAAGCTGAAGCAGCATTAAATACTATTAAACCTGCGCATATTGCAACTGTAAGAAAATTAGGAAGACCACCACATTTAATTATGAGAATAATGGACTGTGTATTAATTTTATTTCAACGTAAAATAAGTCCAGTAATACCAGATCCAGCAAATCAATGTCCAAAACCATCATGGGCAGAGTCATTAAAAATGATGGCAAGTACAACATTTTTACTTCAATTACAAAATTATCCAAAAGATATAATAAATAATGAAATGGTTGAATTACTTGAACCATATTTTCGTATGGAAGATTATAATATGGAAACAGCAAGACGTGTTTGTGGTGATGTTGCTGGTTTATTATCTTGGACAAAAGCCATGGCTTTTTTTCATTCTGTTAATAAAGAAGTTTTACCCTTAAAAGCTAATCTTACATTACAAGAAGCAAGGCTTAAAGTTGCTATGGAGGATTTAGCTAATGCTGAAAGAGAATTATCTGAAAGAGAAATGGCACTACAAGCTGTTAAAGAACAATATGATTCAGCGGTTTATGAAAAACAAAGATTAACAGATGCTGCTAATGTATGTTTAAGAAAAATGACTGCAGCAACTGCATTGATAAATGGATTAGGAGGTGAAAAAATAAGATGGACTGAACAAAGTGGAGAATTTAAAATTCAACTTGGAAAACTTGTTGGCGATGTTTTATTGGCAACTGGATTTTTATCCTACTGTGGTCCTTATAATCAACAATATAGAGCAGGATTGGTAACATCATGGATGAATATTTTAATGACTCGTGATATTCCTTTTACTAAAAATTTAAATATTATAAATATGCTTGTTGATTCAGCAACAGTGTCTGAATGGACACTTCAGGGTTTACCTAATGATGAATTATCTGTACAAAATGCTTTAATAGTAACTAAATCATCATCTTATCCATTACTTGTTGATCCTCAAAATCAAGGTAAAATGTGGATTAAAAATAAAGAAATAAATAATGAATTACAAATAACATCATTAAATCATAAATACTTTAGAACACATTTGGAAGATAGTTTGTCATTAGGAAGGCCACTTTTAATTGAAGATGTAGCTGAAGAATTGGATCCAGTTATTGACAATGTATTGGAAAAAAATTTTATTAAATCTGGTTCTATTGAAAAAGTTATTGTTGGTGACAAAGAATGTGATGTTATGCCAGGATTTATGCTTTATATTACAACAAAATTACCTAATCCAGCTTATAGTCCTGAAATATCTGCAAAAACTTCAATTATTGATTTTACAGTAACTATGCAGGGTTTAGAAGATCAATTGTTGGGTCGAGTAATTTTAATGGAAAAATCTGAACTTGAAGCTGAACGAGTTGCCCTATTTGAATCAGTTATGACTAATCAACGTACTATGAAAGAATTAGAGAGTACACTTTTGCATCGATTAACGTCTTCAGAAGGTTCATTAGTTGATGATGAGGCATTAATAAGTGTTTTACGTGAAACAAAATCTACAGCTGAATCAGTAAATGATAAACTTAAAGTTTCAGCTTTAACTGAAAAAAAAATAACAGTTGCGCGTGAAGAATTTCGTGCTGTTGCTGCCAGAGGTTCTATTTTATATTTTTTGATTGTTGAAATGAGTAATGTAAATGTCATGTATCAAAATTCATTAAAACAATTTTTAACTATATTTGATAATGCTATTACCAAGTCAACAAAAAGTCCCATTACATCAGAACGAATTGAAATTATATTGAATCATCTTACTCACGAAGTCTGGGCATTTACTTTAAGAAGTTTATATGAGAGACACAAGTCGTTATTTACATTAATGTTGGCAATGAAAATTGATTGCTATCGCGGATCTATTTCTCATGTTGAATTTATGGCTTTTATAAAAGGAGGTGCATCTTTGGATCTTAATGCTGTCACTCCTAAACCATTTAGATGGATTCTTGATATAACGTGGCTTAATTTAGTTGAGATAAGCAAACTTGAAGTATTTTCCGAAATTTTAACTAAAATAGAGTTTAGCGAAAGGGAATGGAGAATTTGGTATGAAAAAGAAAGGCCAGAGGAAGAAGAATTGCCTTGTGGTTATCAAAAAAGTCTTGATGTATTTCGGAAACTGCTGCTTATCAGATCGTGGAGTCCCGACCGAACATTATCACAGGCCAAAAAATATATAATTGAATCATTGGGTAAAGAGTACGGTGAAGCTAAAATTTTAGATCTTGATGCTACGTGGCTTGAGTCGGAACCAAGATCTCCATTAATTTGTATTCTGTCAACTGGATCTGATCCTTCTCCACAAATTACTGCTCTTGCTAAACTCAAAACTACCAGTAAATAATATCAATAAAAAATTATCGTGTTGTTAATCATTTTTAAATAAAATTTTTAATTATGTTTTTTTTTTTTGTTTTCTTTAGCATTAAGAGCAGTGTCAATGGGGCAAGGACAAGAATTTCATGCTAGAAAATTAATAAGTGAAGCTATGAATGATGGCGGATGGGTATTATTACAAAATGTTCATCTGTCATTGCCATTTTGTAGCGAAGCTATGGATACACTTGTCGAAACTGATACTATCCATGAATCTTTTAGACTTTGGATGACAACAGAAGTTCATCCACAATTTCCTATTGGATTATTACAGGTAATATTTATTAAAAATAAAATAAAATAATATAAATTGAAGGGTTTGTTTTTTTAAAAGATGGCAATTAAATTTACAAATGAACCACCACAAGGAATAAGAGCAAGTCTTAAACGAACATATCAAGGTGTTACACAAGATACACTTGACTATTCTACACAGCCACAGTGGCCCCCATTACTATACGCAGTTGCATTTCTACATACAGTAGTCCAAGAAAGACGTAAATTTGGTCCACTCGGTTGGAATATACCTTATGAATTTAATCAAGCAGATTTTGCCGCTTCGGTGCAATTTATCCAAAATCACCTTGATGACATGGATCCGAAAAAAGGTGTCTCCTGGTCAACTATATGTTATATGCTCGGTGAAGTTCAATACGGCGGAAGAGTTACCGATGACTTTGATAAACGTCTACTGACGACATTCACTCATGTATGGTTTTGCGATGTACTTTTAAGACCGGGTTTTGAATTTTATAAAGGATATAAAGTACCTCAAACACGAAATATCCATGGCTACATGGAGTACATAAACAATTTACCTGGTGCGGATACTCCAGAAGTATTTGGTCTCCATTCAAATGCCGATATTACTTATCAAATTAATACGGCAAAAGGTATTCTTGATGCTATACTCAATGTCCAGCCGAAAGAAGGTGGCTCACAAGGCGGAGAATCTAGAGAAAGTGTTGTTTATAGACTTGCTGATGATATGCTAGCTAAATTACCTAAACAATATAATTCATTTCAAGTTCGTGATGCTTTACAACGAATGGGCGCATTATTACCTATGAATATTTTTTTACGACAAGAAATTGATCGGTTATTATTTTAATATTTATATATATTCATAAATTATTTTAATATTAATTATATTATTTATATTTTTAGAATGGCTAAAGTAATTAGAGAAGTACAATCAACATTAACAGACTTGAAATTGGCAATTGATGGTACAATAATAATGAGCCAAGGATTAAAAGTAGCACTTGATTCAATGTACGATGCGAGAATACCCGAAAAATGGCAAAAAATATCATGGGAATCGGCAACTCTAGGTTTCTGGTATACAGAACTTTTAGAACGTGACTCTCAATTCCGACATTGGTGCGCACACGGTAGACCAAATGTTTTTTGGATGACGGGATTTTTTAATCCACAAGGATTTTTAACAGCCATGCGTCAGGTATAGTTTATAATTTTTAAATAATATTTATTAATAAATTATCAGTAAAAAAAATATTTAAGGAAGTGACACGAGCTCACAAAGGCTGGGCTCTAGATTCAGTGGTATTGCAAAATTTAATAACACGTTACAATAAAGAGGATATTAAAGAACAAGTACAAGAAGGAGTTTATGTACACGGTCTTTTTTTGGAAGGTGCTTCACTGGATCGTAAATCTTCAAAGCTAGTTGAAAGCAAACCAAAAGTTTTATATGAACAAATGCCGGTGATATATATTTACGCGATAAATACAACTGCTGGTAAAGATCCGAAGCTCTATGAGTGCCCTATTTATCGTAAACCTCAGCGAACTGATCAGAAATACGTCGGATCTATTGACTTTGAGACAGATCATAATCCTAGACACTGGACACTACGTGGAGTTGCGCTTCTTTGTGATATTAAATAAAAAAAAAAAAAAAAAAAAAAAAAAAAAAAAAAAAAAAAAAAAAAAATTACTCTTTATTTATCGAAATTTTTTATTTAACAGTTTGTTAATATTTAATAACCACCAATAATTAAGTTAACAGATAAAATAAAAAATATAGTTATTTAAATCCACTGGATTATTAAGTCTTAAATAATAATTACATGATACATCACAATGTTTTTGTTTTTTAACAGTCTCAATAATTGAGCTTTTTAATACGCAATAGCAAAAAAAATGTGTAAAAGTGCTTTATAGTACTTTATTTGTACTGACAATAAAATAACTAGTGGAAACAGGCTTTGTATTATTTGTTATGGAAATAAAAAAAAAAAAAAAAAAAAAAAACTCTTTAACTAATTCTTTAACTTTATAAATTTTTGGTAAAAAAATAAAAATAGATTATGCTACGTCAAAAGTAGACTTAGTGTTTTTACAATACGAGTAAACAATTTCTTTAACAGATTTCTGTCTCTAGATTTTCCTACAGCACACTCAACAATCACGGGAACAGAATCCAAAATAATAGATATACACTCTATACTTGGATCAATCGTTGGAATCGAAGAAATTACAGCACTGATATTTAACGTTAAAATAATATTATTGAATTTAATTCTCAATTGATTGCAGTATGAATCGTATCCTAAATCATTATGATCATCATTAGTACCCAAATATTCTTCAGCAAATTGATTTAACTCGTTGACAATAGACTCCCGTAACTCGTCATCGTCGAAAGTAGTTTTTAATTTTGTATGAAACTCGGAAAGTTTAACCCCAAGACTAGTTTTATAATGCATAGAGAGTTTTGAAAAATCAATAGGTTCAATAGCATCAATGGTGTCAATTATGTCAACGGTACCAGCGAAATTATCATCAGACGAGGAATTATTTTTTTCAAGCTCATTTTTAACTAGATCGTATGTGCTTACCGCATTGTCGATCAAATTTTTAATACGATCACCCATTTTTCTGGCTGCTAAATGTTTTGCGTGTTTTTTAGTCGTTGATCTCCCTTCCTCAGTAATTGTATATATTTTACTGTGAATCGTAAATATTTTAGCGTGAGCTGGACCTTCGTCACCTACTGTTTCATATATTGGATCTGGAAGTCCCGCTTCAGCACACAAATCCTATAAATTTATAAATTAAAAAAAAATAAAATAATAATGTTTTTGCTCTTTTTAATGTCTCGATCTACTTATTAATTTAAAATAAAATAAAATTACCTGTAATTCACCTATGGCATTGACAAATGGCTCATCAGCAGACAAAATATGAGGAGTAGGCATCGTTCTAACCGGTGAATCGCCAGGAATTGGCGGCAAAGCCAAATAATTATTTTCCGCGGCGATTGTTTCCAACATATTCATAGCCGCTAAATGTTTAGCATCTTTTTTGCATCGGCCAGTACCGTTAGCATATAAACCTTGACAGGAAACTTGATAAGTAAATGTATTTTCATGTGTACCACCTCCATCATGTATCAGTTCATAGTGAGGCACTGTTCCTTTTTTAACCATCATTTCTTGTAAAATAGATACCGGTGTCTTCTGCATATTAATAACTGTTTTATACAATAAAAAAACAATCAACATTTAACTATTTATCTGTTAATTAAAATTTAAATTACAATAAATTAAACACTAACCTTTATTTTATTTTAAATATAAATATTCATTTAATTTTAATAGCAAAGCAGAACACAGAACAGCTTATTTATATAACTTGATAAATAATTTCATAAAACAATTGATATAATTCATAACAAAGGTAAAGTGATATCCTGATTTGATGATGATGATAATAATAATAATAATAATGATAATAATACATATAATGTTACAGGTTCAGGCACTTGCAGGCTTACAAAATTTTAAAAATTGAAAATGATAAACTGATAGATATTATGACAATATATAGTAGTCCCGGCGAAAAAGTCGTCCTCCCACTACCATTAGTTAGCACGTATTTCTTATACCCTCACTATCCATTTTAGCACGACTTTTTCACCGGGACTACTATAAACGAGTATTAAGGAGCAACTCACAATGACAATTTACACACGGGCTTTTCTAAGTAGGCGATTATGAGTAAATTTTTTTTATTTTTCTGCAAATTAATCGTTTGTTTTGTCGTTTGTTCTTGATTGGTTGTTAAGAAATAATGTTTGTTCGTTGTTAATTTTTTTTTATAAAAAATTGGCCCTTAAGTTGCTGCCAACTGCAGCTTTTTCGAGTTTTCTTTTTTTTGATATTTCCTAACTTAATGTTGATAAATTATTTTGGTCATATCTCGGAAAATATCTGAGATACGAAAAACCACTGTAATACCTTTTTTGTATATTTTTTCATTCTGAACATTTTGTTTCCTCTACACTGCCCCAACAAACCAGCCGTTCGGGAGTTATTTCGATTTAAACAATTAAATTGTTATTAACAATTGTTTGCACCTCTTTTGAACAAAACGAACCCGATCTTCGTGATCCTCGGCTCAAAATACGTAAGAAACCGTTGAGTGTACCCGGTGCCAACAAAATGTATACGGGCTCTTCTCTTCAGCCGAAGGACTAGTAACTTAAAGGAAAGTGTTGGTTGGAGAGCAAGCAGTTACCTTTAAGTTGACAGTAAATTGTCTGCAACTTTCTATTCAATTTGACTACAAGTAATTAACGTCAGACAATGACGTTAAGTTGATTGAAAGTTTCTCTTAAAATTGACGGCAAGTTTTTCTGGCAAGTTAAATTCAAGCTACTGCCGTATTCTGAAGCCAACTTAAAGTCAAGTATTATACAGCCAAGGTTTGCCAGAAACTTTCTCGTTAAGTTAACCGAAAGTGTTGCTCTACAACACTTGTAGAGCAATGTCTGGCTATCAGGGTTGCAGACAATTTACTGTCAATTTAAAGGTAACTGTTTGCTCTCCAACACTTACCTTTAAGTTACCTTTAAAATACGGCAGTAGCTTGTAGTTAACTTATGGTTAGGGTGGCTATCAGGGTTTATACACAAAATTGTCTACAATTTGTCTACAAGGGCGAGCCTACTGTATATATTTTGTAGTGTGTGTTCTGTGTTGTTACCTTGTTGATGATAAATTTATAACATTTATAACCTCATCATTAAAAATGAATCAAGCTAAAGTTACAAATTTAGTATCACAATTAAATTTTAAAGTTCAAGATAAAGCTAGAAGGCTTAAAAGTTTTGATGGACCTGAAGGCAGAGTTAGAAAAATCCAAAAATCATTGACAGCTCTTTTTAAATATGAGAGAATTGAATTGTTTTATAACCGTGCCAATGAAGTTAGAGGTTACGCTGACAGGGTAAAAATAATAATAATAATAATTATTATTATTATTATTATTATTATTAATATTTATTTAATTAGTTAATTATTTTTATAGCTGATATCAGAAGCTATTCGTCATGGACCGAGTCACGAGGAAACAATGGGTCTGGCTGACTTTTGGATTTTAGAAAAACAGTATGTTCACAAATTATTTAAAGTTTTGGTACCGAGATATCAAGACTACTCAAATACGTCCTTTACTAAAATGCATCGACTTGAAAAACGTTATCCCGATGCTTGCTACTGGAACTCTGTTCTTGAACTCAAAGGTTTATAAAGCTATCAACATTTATACTATTATTGTTATCATTGTTATTTATTTATTTATTTATTTTTTTGTTTATTATAGGAAATCCTTTTCCCAGTATAGACCAAATTAATCCATATAAAAGTCAACTAATCCACAATGTGCTGCTGGATGAAGCTAGAAAAGAATTTAGATTACAAAAATACAAAGATCTTGCTGATAATCTTACCCAATAAATCCCGAGTAAATATATCTATTAATTAACTTGTATTATAAATATATTTCATTTAAAATAGACATTTTATTAATAAATTCAACAATATAAAAATTATCAAGTCTTAATGTTTACAACTTTATTGAATATATAAATTAATTGGAGTGAAATTCTTTCAGAGGATAATGTTGTCCATATTCCTTTAAATGCTCCTCCATTGTCAGCATTTGTTTCCTATAATTATAAAAATTAATAATCTAAAGTTTTTATAATTTAAAAATAAATAAATATATTACTTTATGTGTGCTGGCATGTCATGGTAGACATCAGTAAATAATTCTTTCCAATGGGGCTTTGATAGTTTTTCAGCAGCTGTAAATTCTGTCATAAATTCTTTTAGCGTTAATTTATGTAACTCTGAATCTTTTTCGTCATCCCACAGGCCAACTGTTTTTAAATATTGACGGAATTTAATTATGGGAGACTGCTGAATCCATTGATTTATTTCTTCAGTTGATCGATAAGCTGTACTATCATCTGATGTACTGTGATGGCTTACACTGATGGAAATAAATATATTTCAAATACATAAATAAAGGTTAAAAAAATAAATTAAATTTAAAAATAATTACCGATAAGTCATAGCTTCTATTAAAACAGGTTTTCCGTTATCAATACAATAGTCACGTGCAACTTTGGTAGCATGATGCATCGCTAGTATGTCATTGCCATCTACTCGGACTGTTTGAATTCCGTATGCTGGTCCACGTGCTGCTATTCCATCACCTCGGTATTGTTCATTTGCAGGAGTTGATATTGCGTATCCATTATTACGGCTACAACAATAAATAAATATTAAAATTAAATCTATACATGAAAAGAAAGATATATAAGAAAATGAAAATATAAATAATACCATATAAAAATAATTGGACAGTCAAGAGTAGCAGCAAAGTTTAGGGCCGGATGAGCATCACCTTCACTCGCTCCTCCTTCACCAAAATAACAGACGACACATGCATTACGTTTGGTTAATTTAAGTGCGTACGCTGCTCCCGAAGCTAAAATTATTTTTTATAAATTAGTATTAGTACTAATAATTAGTTGTAAATAAATTAAAAAAAAAAAAAAACAAAAAATAATGATTGTTTAAAATACCTTGAGGCATTTGAGTACCAAGTGGCGATGAAATAGTTGTAAAATTTAATTCTTTAGATCCATAATGAACTGGCATTTGTTTACCTTTACCTGGGTCATTACAATTACTGTAACATTGATTTAAAAATTCTGAATATTGATAGCCTCGCCACATCAAGACACCAGCTTCACGATATTGTCCATAAATAACGTCATTTGGTGACAAAGCAGATGCAGAACCTATTTGTAGAGCTTCTTCACCAGTATTATTCATATAAAATGAAATACGACCCTGTCGTTGAGATTCGTAGAGAATTTTGTCCATCACGGAAATGCGAATCATGTCACGATACATTTTTAATAATTTTTCTTTATCCAGCTGGACGTATATCATGAAATTAAACACAAAAATAAGTTATAAATCACTTAAATTAATATAAATTTATCAATACCTCAACCAAACAATCATGATTAATATTATTGGTGATTGGAGAAGATAAAATTCTGTATATTGGTATGGCTTCATAACTATCGCTGTTAATAAACTTGAGAACGTTTGTGAATTTTGATTTTATGCCGATAAACTGCGGTTCTGTTGCTGCAACGCTCAGTTGTCGTTTCTAAAATAATAATCATCAATCGATTATGATCAACTTTATGATTACTAAAAATAATTTAATAATTATAAGCTTACAAACAAAAATTTAAATTGAGAAAAGTTTAATATTCTTAAATGATTGAAAGCCTTCATTGTAACTTGATGTAAAACTTGCTATTGACCAATAGATAATTAAGTACATAACTGACTGGTTGTAATGAACCTGATAAGAGGTTCTTATCACCGATTCACATGAATACATAATTATAAGAGTTGTATTGAAATCAATTGAAACGTCAGCTTGCGAACGATAATAATAATAATAATAATAATAATAATAATAATAATAATAATAATAATAATAATAATAATAATAATAATAATAATAATAATAATAATAATAATAATAATAATAATAATAATAATAATAATAATAATAATAATAATAATAATAATTCATCTAATGTATAAATTAAAATTTTCGAAAATGGTCTATTTTCTTGGGATAAAATTTAAAATACATGCTAGAAAAATTTATTATTTTAGTAAATAGTTTAAAATATTGGTGATGAGTTGAGTCCTCAGAGGGCCACTTTCTCTCTCCCGTTGTTTTTAATTTATATTACATTCGAGTTCGATTTCAAACGTTAAGGGAAGGGAAAGGAAAGGGTTAATAAATTAAAGCCTACCTAATTTTAAATATGCGCGGGTTACGGCTATTTCCGTACAGTTGTGCCCTCTTTTTTCAGCAACAAGAAACACTTGACTACCTTATCGTCCGAGTTTCGAGGTGTTTTCCAGATGATTTACATATATATAAACGGAATAACATAAACGTTTGTTCCAGTTTGTTCGTGTTGTATTTTTATATTTTTAGAATAGTTCTATATATATATTATTGTATTTTTGAATTTCATCTTGTAATATAAAATATTAAAAAATTAATTTTATAAGATATGGGTAAAGAACGGTATGCGCGAAGAGACAGTCGCGATTACGACAACGATGACAGAAGATCCAAAGTTAAAAGTTATTCTGATAGTAAACACAGTAAATATGATGAAAAAAAATATTCTTCGAGTGTTTCAAAATCTAAATCCTCAAAAGATCGTGACGATACTAATAAAAAAAAGTCGAAGCAACGTAACTCTTCAAGATCATCCAGCAGAAAAAAACGACCCAAGCATAAAAGTAAAAGGTAAAAAAAAAAATATTTGATTGATAATTATATAACCTCAAATTACTAGATTTTTATTTATATTTTAAGTTTTATTATAAAATATATGAATTTTTTTTGTTAGGTCCTCGTCATCGTCATCGTCATCATCTTCGTCTTCGTCATCAGACTCATCATCGTCTTCAAATTCATCAGCAGACTCAACAAAATTGCTTAAAAAATTGGAACAACAGCGTCTGAAACAGCTGGAGGAGCGTCGTCGTCAAAAAGAATTATTAAAAGCCACCGAAACTCCTGAAGAGAAGCGTCTGCGACGTTTAAAGAAAAAAGAAGCAAAAGAACGTAAGCGGAAAGAACGTATGGGATGGGACAACGACTATCTTCATTACACAAACACAGATAATCCATTTGGCGATGGGAATTTACTTTCAACGTTTGTATGGTCAAAAAAACTTGAAAAAGACGGTCTTTTGGGTGTTAATCGTGAGGAACTCGAGCTACGTAATAGACACAAGCAGGAAGAAAACAAACGTGAGCTAGAGAAAGTTAAAAAACGTCGTCAGGAACGGGAATTAGAGCGTCAACAGCGCGAGGAAGAGATGAATATGATGCAACGAGGCAAAGAAGCTGCACAAATGGAACAGTGGAGACATCAAGAAGATCAATTTCATTTAGAGCAAGCACGTTTGCGTTCACGAATACGTATTCAAGATGGTCGTGCTAAACCAATTGATCTTTTGGCTAAATATATTTCTGCAGAAGAGCAAGTTGATGCTGTTGAAATGCATGAACCTTACACTTATCTACGTGGACTTGAAATAAAAGATCTCGAGGATCTTATTGAAGATATAAAAGTGTACAAAGAATTGGAACGAGGTAAAAACTTGGACTACTGGAATGACATTACGGTTATTGTTGAAGACGAATTACATAAATTGAGAAAGCTAGAAAAATCAGAGTATGAAGTTGCTCTGGGACGCCGTGAAGGAATAAATGAAGCTGTTGCTAAAGATATTACTGGAATATTTAAAGGCAAGTCTGCCAAACAGTTGGAGACGATGCAGCTGCAAATTGAATCAAAGATATCCGGAAAACCTGAAGGTGTAGACATTGGATACTGGGAGAGTCTCTTGTCACAGTTAAAAGCTCACATGGCACGTGCTAGACTAAGAGATCGTCATCAGGATAATCTTAAAAAGAAACTCGAGGTCTTGATTGCTGAGCAAGGTGTCGCAAGAAGTGAAGGGGATTGCGACCAAGAACAACAAGTTGCTGGTTCCACTAGAGATACAAGTAATCAAGACAATACTTATGGTAAATCCAAAGACGATAAAATTGATAAAGAAAAAGTTGATGATGATGATAATGATGATGATAATAATTATAATAATAATGATAATAATGATAATAATGATGATGATGATAATGAAGAGGAAATGCTGAATGAATATTTCTCTGAATACGATGCTGGTGGTTACTCGCCTAAATATATGTCCATGGGACAGCTGGAGCCAGGAACACTGATTACTCTCGAAGAGGACGATAACCAGAGGCTAGAATTTGCAAGACATCAGGTGCTTAATACCGGCAGAAAAGTTCAAAGTGTGCTGTCTGCAGAGGAACAAGCGATGCATCGTGAAGCCAGGAAAAATATGGGCGATGATGAGGCCCAGTTTAGTGTTGAATCATCGCTAGAGGCACAAATTTATTTGTGGTCGGATAAATACAGACCCAGGAAGCCTAGGTACTTTAATCGAGTTCACACAGGGTTCGAATGGAATAAATACAATCAAACTCACTACGATATGGACAACCCACCGCCGAAAATTGTCCAGGGATACAAGTTTAACATATTTTATCCTGATTTGATTGACAAAGGAACAACTCCTGCCTATTACTTGACTCCCTGCACTGACAACAAAGACTTTGCTATCCTTAAATTTCATGCTGGACCTCCATATGAAGACATTGCCTTTAAAATAGTCAACAGAGAGTGGGAGTACTCGTACAAAAGGGGCTTTAGGTGCCAATTTCACAATAATATTTTCCAATTATGGTTTCACTTCAAAAGATACCGGTATCGTCGTTAAATTTATTACAAATTTTATCTTTTTATTTTGTACATAAATAATATACTAATTGCCTCAATTATTTCATTTCTGTACTTTTTATTTATAAATAAATTTTAAAAAAATTATAATAAATAATTTAATTAATTAATTATGTATTGTAATTGTTAAATTTAACAATAAATACTTAAATTTTTTCGTCTAGACTGGTAAACCATTTTATTTTATCCTTTTTTTTATAGTTGGACAATTTTCATTACAACATTTATTGGAGTATTTATGTCAGACCCGCATCAATTGATATTTATTAGTTTTAGGTAGTATACTTGATATTTATGACCATGCAGGTATTATCTTAAAGTATATTTCACAATTATTTAATACTAAAAATCTAAATTAAGTACATTTATTAATTAATAAAATTATTTTTTTTTTTAATATGCTAAATGGGTATAATAAAAAATGAATATCTATGTACAGACACAGTTTGTGATAAAAGATAGCAGAGATGTTGAAATGATACGCATGCATTATAAAGTTTACTGAGTCAGTATTAAATAATTTGTAAAATGTTTAATCGATTTTAACCGCCACTACTTTATTATGTTTCTATATATTTATATTGTGTTATGATAGTGTATTATACATATTATAGAATCGAGTACAGGTAATAGTGGGTAACAGGTACACACAGGTAAAATGTATATATCGAACCAATGGCAAGGTAAAAGTAAACTTAACATTTCAGTTTACCGCGATCCGTGATTCGCGTTCTTTAAATGCTCTCTCTCGTGTTTTCAATTTATTTAAAAAATTATTAATTATAAGTCTCTATGTATAAAATTATTTTATTTGTTTTTTCTTTTCAATTAAAAGTTATAAATTAAATTAATTATTTTTAAAAAAATAAATGAATGATGATTTAGTGAAATAAATGGCGATGTAAAAATGTAAAAATTAAACAGTAGAAATTATAATAGTTAATCAAGTGCTTGCACTCATTATAAATATAAAAAAATGTAATAATCAAATTTTTTTTAAATTAATTGATGGCAAAAAATGATCGGGGTGGTTACAATTAACGTTTAATTTACACGATAAATTGATTGTCCAAGTAAGTGGTATATAAATTAAAAAAAAAAAATGATATTGCAAGACGGGTGAAGAAAAAAACATTGAATAAAAAACGTAAAAATGGTTATTGATTGATTAATTAAAACATTAAAAGTTTAAAATTGGTATGAAGGTTGTCAGCTATAAAACTGCAGGTACAGGTGCAACTACCTCTTACTGCTCGACTATACTCAATCTATATTTTTCTACGCCTACGACATACATTTTATACCGCAATATATAAATCTATATTTGGATTTATATTAAATACATATATATTTACAAATTTAAATAAAATATGAAGTGGAAAAAAGGACCAAGTGATTTTTTTCCTGAAAAAACATTTTTGATAATAAAAGATAACGTTGAATTATTTTCAGGTAAAATATTTATTTTTTATTGTTATTATTTAATAATTATTTCGTGTTTTTTTTTTTTTTTTTTTTTTTTTTTTTTTTTATATATAAAGAAAAGGTCGCATAATAAACTTTTTTTTTCTTTCAAGTAAAAAAATCATACCGACGCATAAAATCAAAATCAGCTGCAGATACGGGCACATGGCCGCCAAAAGTTAAAAAAAATTGTTTATTTGCATCAGTCGAGCGTCCAAAAACAGCAAATCTAGAGAAACCGAGCGTGCTAGATCCCGCGTTGGTCAATAAATTAGACATGTCATTGCTGAGTAAAGAACGATTATGCGATTCAATGACGCGTATACAGCTTGATCGAAGAGCTACCGTTAGTGGGGGTGGACACAGTACGCCCGTCAACAATAGTAACAAGAATATACAACCTATTGTTGAATCATCAAAGCGCAGTACACCACCGTTCACCGAAGCTAAAACATTTTTTATTAGATCAAAGCGTCGTAGCTTAGATCATTTAAATAACAATAATAACAACAACTATTATTTAAATACTGAACAAACAATGCCACGTGTACTTGAACCTGTCATTGCTAAAAAATCACCTAGTCCAGTACTTAATAATAATAAAAATTGTCTGACAAGTAAATTAAATAACGATCACAAACAATTAGATAACAATAATAATAATAATAATAATAATAATAATAATAATAATAATAATAATAATAATAATAATCGTAATCTGATGAATGTTAAACCGGTAGCAGCTTCGTCATTGTCAACAGTACGGACGGCAAAGTCATCTCGTTTAGCTCTACCGGAAGAACTTGAAGTGTTTACTTCCCCGATTGTTAATAAATTAAAAACACCAGAGCCCTGTAAAACTTGCGGTCGTCCTGATCAGCCCGAACGATTTCACAGTCATCCTAAGGGAGTTCCTTCCATCAAGGGATCTACTGAAGTAGATAAGAATAGCAGTAAAGACGTTGTCAGAAAGTCCATACAGAAACCAGTTGCACTGAATTATAAGAGCGAAAAAAATAAAAATAAATCAAAAGATAAAGATAATAATAATGATGGAGGTATGGAAACAGTACAAAAATTATCACCGAGAATGGAAGATAATGCTTGTAAATCACGTCAAGATTCTGTTAAAAAAGGACCTAGAACGGTTACTTGTTATATATGTGCCCGTGAATTTGGCACTGCCAGTTTTCCGATACACGAGCCAAAATGCATGGAGGTATGATATTATTATTATTATTATTTCTTTAAATTTATTCTGTTCTAGTCGTACTTCTTACTATAAAAATATCGTCCGGTATCAAAGATACAACTTTAACAATAACTTTTTAGTTTAAGGAAATAAAAGCTTTAAATTTGAATAACGTCAAAAGTTTTTAAATAAATACATATATATATAGATGCTTATAAATTTTTTTTGTTATTTTTTTTTTTAGTACAATATGTTAGAATACACGGATAATAATCGCTGTTATAGCTTTTGTAATGTCAACTTATGCGTCATGAATCAATAATATACTATATGCTGAAAAATAATATATGTAAAGCGTAGGAGGGGAAATAGAAAAAAAAAATATATATATGAATCGAATAGCCATTAAGGTGCATGTGTGACCTCGACTTTGACGATTATCTATTCTGCATGACAAATGGCTAATTTTATACTCTTTAATTAACTTACACACGAATTGTTAATTTTTCTATGCCACACTTAGTATATATGTACCTATTTTAATGTTTATTAAAATGTACCTATCATTTAAATTAAAGAAATGGGAGCGTGAAAATGAAGCTTTGTCTCCATCACAGAGACGTCCTCGTCCGCAACGACCAGTATTACCATTAAATCATCAGCAGTGGAATAATGTTGCTTGGGAATCATCTCAAGTATGTTTAAAATTTTTTTTTATTGTTGCTCATCATCATCATCATCATTATTATTATTATTAAATTTAAAAAAATTATTTATTCACTCTCTATTAAATAGTATGCCAGAAATTTACGATTTTAAATCAACCAACTTGCTTCCTCATTGTTATTTTTATTTTTACCAGCTCCCTGATATATAATTATGGAAATAAGTTTCTTAAAATATTCAAATATATATATCATGATATTAAATCGCAAGTTAAACTTTAACCCACTTTTAAGCTTTCATGTTTATAGCGTTCACTACATGATAATGATAATAATAATAATAATAAAATCAGTAATAAAATAGGGAGATTATTTTTTTGGCTCCATGCTTAACAAATAAGAATTTTTTTTTTACTATCGTGCTGACCAATCGATCTCTTTGCTAATTTATGGGATAACTAATTATCCCGATTTAATTTTTTACTTACCGAGATTTATTAATTTTAAATAAACAGATGGTTTGAGGTCTAGAGTCTAGACACGATACACTAGACAATGACATAGTTTTTCACTTGATTGATCGACCGAGTAATACAATATCGCATCATAGTATTTTGCATTAATATATATTACATTACATATTTATGTGTCTATAAATAATGAATGATCCAAATTGATTAGAGGAACATGCTAATAATTACGGTATTATATTTTAAATAAAAATAAATAAATTTAAAAAATATTTTAGAGCCAATTACTTCCTTGTTGGAGATGCGGCCGAACTTTTTTGCCTGATCGTCTACCAGTTCATCAAAAAAGTTGTAAAGTTTCCAAGGTAAATTTTTTTATTAACTTAATCAGCTTATTATATGTATTATACTATAACGCAATAAAAACACGTTTATCTAAAACTTTTTTAAAATATCAGGATCCAGCGGGTGAGAAATCGGACAGGTCTGAAAAATCGAGAAGCACAACCAGTCGATCGGGTTCGTCAACTGTTTTTTGTCAAACCTGTGGTCGTAATTTTGGCGCAAGAACTATTAAAATCCACGAACCACAGTGTATTAAGCGTTGGCAGATTACTAATAATATTTATTCACCCAGTCATAAAAATAAATCATCATCGAGTTATTCCGTTTCTTCTGATAGTCCATGTGTACGGCATTTATTATTATTATTTTTTTAAATTATAATAATTTTAAATAATTTATTTATTTCAGGAACAATTGAAACCTACGACAACTTGTTATATTTGCGGACGCGACTTTGGATCAGCCAGTATCGATATTCATGAACCCCAGTGTTTAAAAAAATGGCATATTGAAAATGATAAATTGCCATTAAGTAAACGCAGACATGAACCGATAAAACCAGATATTGTTTTAGCTGGTGATTATTATTTTATTTATTTACTTAAATACCAAAAATAAATAACGTCAACGTCACGTTTCAATTTATCTCACATTTATCCAATTACAGATCATGACATTGAAAATAATAAATATTAAATAAATATTTGTTTATAACAAAATTAATATTTATTTATACTGTATTCTACATTGTTTTTCAATTTAAAAATTACGATAATAATAATAATGACATGACAATAAAGCATAAAATATTCAGTACTAAATTCAATCCTTAAAAAATAACTATACAGTAGTATTAATTAATTATGTATTTATTTTATTTAAATAAAAATTCTAGATACATCGGATTCAGCTAGTCCTGTAATAGATTGGGCAGCAACAACTGAAGCAAGATGGAAATCACATTTAGGTCAATTAGTGCCTTGCAAAAACTGCAAAAGGACTTTTAATCCCGACCGTGTTACTGTGCACGAGCGCACGTGCAAAGGTATTAATTAATTACTACTCAATTAAATCGCTTTTGAAAAAATAAAAAAATACTTATTTCGATACTAATTACTTTGAAAAATATATACGATATATATCTGAATATTTTTAATTAACTAATATTATTTATTTAGTATGTTATGTACAGCTATATTGTGTACAAATAATAATTTTTTTTAGCACTTTGTATTGTTGGGCTAATAAAATAAAATTTATCTTATTTAATAACACTATATGAAATTGATATACTATGATACAAGTTATTATTTTTTCAAAATTAATAATTATTTTTTAAGTTAAGGAGATCAATCTATACGTATTTAAAATATATACTAGTAATATTTATTTGATATTTTATGAGGTAGATGTATAATTTTTAAAATAATTTTTTGAGTATTTAAAATATAAAAATTTCAAGTTTCTTACCAATTAAAAACAAAAAATTATTAATTAATATCCTTTATTAATTATTTAAATAAAATAATAAATCAGTCGGTATATTTTTGACTCGAAGCTCAATGATTAATGAACTATTATTATTATTATTAATGGATCAATAGCGTTAGTTATCTTGGATAAACTTATTTCTAATATCTTTAGCGTCCGAATGGTTATTATTGTATTTAATAATAAGCTTTGATGAAGGATATCGTGTTGATATTTCGTTATTGTTAGCCGGTTCATTGATTAACGTAACCAGCATCGTCTCGTCGATTGGATGGGAGATTTCATTGAACTTGTCGGTTGTTTTAGTTTTCGTTGAAGTAAAGTATCCTTGCGAATTGCGAATTAGACGAGTGCTACAGCGACGTGTAGCTAATGTAAAACTCGTGTGGGTTGTTGTACTTCTGTGCTGAAGCATTGAACTTTCTCTAAAAAAAATAATTTTACCATTTCATAAATATTATTCATTTCAGTATTCAAATTATGCCTGAAAAAAATTTAATTTACCTTCGACGGAATTTCAGATGAGACTTTTTTTGTGGCCATAAATGAAATGCTCCGTATATCAATGGATTTACAAGACTATTACTCATACCAAAAAAAAATATACCACTTTGTAAATCTTCACTTAGCTAAAAAGTATTATTTTATTTAATATTGTAACTTTTTTTTTACTGATTGATTAAGTGATAAATAAGTACGTCAATGTAAATTAAGAGATGACTTATTCATTTTTTGTTATAAAAGAAAAAAATATCATGGTCGGATTAAATTAAAAAAAAAAAAAAAAAAACAAATTTAAGGTATATAATTATAATTTGATTGATTGAGTTATTTAGCCATTAGCAAAGAGGATTATTTATGGCTTACGTGTTCATCAGGATCGAGAAACATAAATATCATCATCATTATATAGTAAGGTGTCCACCATATAACGAATGCCGTTACAATGACAATACTTATACGCAAGGATTTGCTTTTAGCACGATGCATTAGTCTACGACGATTAATATCTCCGGTTATCTGATTTTTAATTTTACTATTTGTAACGTCTAACTTGAATGATTTTTCACTTCCTAAAATTATTTCAAAATAACAATATTTTAAATAATAATAATAAATATATACGTACGTGAAATTGTTATGACAGTTGATACATAAGTTCCGACAAGAATAATGAGAGGTAATATAAACATAAAAATAAGACTGAGAGTAGTGTAGAGTTGTTCTTGCCAGACTTGTGTATAAAATCCATGTGTTACACATTGAGAGAAGTCTTCAATAAAAGGACCCTGAGCAACGTGGAATATTATCAGCTAAAATCATTGTTTCATTATTTTTGAGTGTAACGACAACACATTTTATGAATAAAATTACACCTACGGATATATATATATATATATATATTTTTTTTTTTTTTTTCACATTACTTTTATATTTATTGTAATTTACTCTTGTTAAAAGTGACAAGCTTTGACCTGTATTGAACTATATTATTATTTACAACGATCATATTACTTATTTTACTTCAGACGATTGTATATATACATAAAGTTCATCTGTCAATTTATTGACCTACTGACTGGTATTTTTGGTTTATTATTTGATTTGATTTGATTATTTCAATATTAGTTGATTATTAAAACAAATGATATTATATATATATAAATAAATGAACATCATGTTATTTGTCATAAATTGTGTCCAATGTCAGGTCACTAAAAATTAATTGGTGAATTTGTATAAATATTACAGAAATAAATGGATAAATTAAAAAAAAAAATAAATATAATTTTTTTTATTGGATAAATCTGTTTTAGAGTTACGTGTGCATTTTATAAATAATAATTTTTTGATACTTGGAAATAAAAATTTTGTAAGATAAAATTATCAGTAATAATAATAATAATAAAAAATCATGTCTAAGAAATTGTCGACGACGCTGACATTGGCAGTGACAGCATTGAAAAATTTAGAAGAACGCAAAGGAGCTAGTCCGCATGATATCTGTAATTATATTTCTTCGGTTTATAATGTTCCGCGCGAAGTTGCCAAACGTCAAGTAAGTATTTTTAAAATAATAATTATTATTATTAATGAGTAAATTTGAATATATATTTTGTTAAAGGCTCTGGTGGCATTGAAACGTGGCACTTGTTATGGTCTTTTGAAAGAAATTTCAGGTCGTTATAATCTTTTAACTGATACTGAAAAAGAATCTTATGAATTAACGAACCAGGAGCTCGGTCTTTTGGACTTTACGTGCAGAAAACGTCGGTTAGAACGAAAACGTCGAATGCGTCGTGGTAATGGACAAAAATTAAGTGGAAATAAAATTAGACAACGTAGTATTACTCGTAAGATATTAAAATATATTTACAAATCATGTTAATTATTTATTTTATTTATAAATTAATTGACTATTTTATTAATTAATTAGGTAAGAAAAGTAAAAATAGGGGTAAAAAAAAAAGTAAAATAATAAGTAGAAGTAAAAGTGGAAGTAAAAAAGGTAGTAAACGTAGTGTAAGTAAAAGTGGTAATGGTTCAGCCAAAAGAAATCGTAGTTGTGTTTGTCCACCGGGAAGCCGTAGCAGAGGGAAAATAAAGAGACGAAGTAGCTCTCGTAGTAGCAGAAAGAGAACTAAAAGCAAGTCGAGGCATACGGGAAACAGGAAACGTAGCAGAAGAAAGAGCAAGAGTGCTAATAAATTGAAAAGTAAACGTAGAAGCAAGAGTAGAAGTAAAAGTCGAAGCAAAAGTCGAAGCAAAAGTCGAAGCAAGAGTAGAAGCAGAAGCAGAAGCAGAAGTAGGAGTGGAAGCAGGAGTGGAAGTAAGAGTGGGTTGAAAAAGAGTATCAGTAAGAGACGGGAAAAAAAAATTAAAATGACGAAAAAAAATGGTAAAAAGAAACGTATTAAATCCTGTGAATGCCCGACTAATCCTGCAGCACGTAAAATGCCCTCGAAATCTAGTGGAAATGATTCAAAGTCTGATAAACCTACGAATGTTAAAAAAGAAAAGAAAGAAAAGAGAGAACCAAAAAAAGATAACTGTCTTTTTAATTTTTTTGGAGTTTCTTCGGGTAATAAATATTCGATGGACTACTAATTATTGTTTTAATAATAATAATAATTACTTTAATTATGATAGTCCAACGATTATTTATTACCCGATAGTACATCCATCTTTTTATTTTATATTTTATATGTATTAAATTTATTTACCTGCAAACTATGAGTTTTTTTTTTTATATTCATTTGAAAATAATTACATTTTATTATTATTATTGCTTATAATATTTATGCTAACGAACAAAAGGTTGACTTGATGCAAGTACTTTTGATTTTGTGCACTGATGATTATTAAATTTTTTTTTTTTTGTTCCATTCGTATAAAAGCTATTACGGAGAAAATTTATTTCTTGTCACTCTGATAAAGAACCAAGAGTTAAAATAATAAAGAGAAAAGTCAAGACAAGGTATAGAGTATGTCATTGTATTTTTAAATAAAATTCAAATTTAATAACGGTAATGTATATTTGTTGATATGAAATACTTTTTTTTTTTGCACAGTATCACGGAATAAATATCAAAAAGATTGTGTTGAGAAAAATATGTGCCATTAGTTTATTATTTTTTTTCTGTTTATTTGTAAAAAATATTAAGAGGTCAGGAAGCCGCTATAATACTCTAAAGATTCTAATTAGTATATTAAAAATAATGTGATGATTTTTTTTTTGTAATTAATTAAAATGATTATCAACGTTGGAAAAAAAATAGTTATGAAAAATTTAATTGGTCTCAAGTCGAATATTTATTAATGTGTTACATGATTATTACGTTGGTAATGAATTCAGATAGAATAGTCTGAAAAAAAAAACAAAGTAATAACTGTGAAATGATATTTTTTCGTGGCTCGTGTTCAGTGTCAAATGTCACTTGATACGACAATAATTTATAGTAATTGCGTCAAGGCTTCAATAAAATGTATTAACTATACATGTATCGTAAATAATAATACACAATTATTATTAATATTATTATTATTATTATTATTATTATTATATTATAACTATTACGTTTGTTAAGTATTTAATAATTAAATTATTATTCTATCTATATTTAAATATTTTTTATGACACATGTCAGTTATCAGGTTTTAGGTCAATGTCCCAACTAATAATAATAATAAAATATTTGTGTACTGCATCCTTTAATCTTGGAAATTACAAGTTTTACTAGATTATATTTAAAATAAACATAAGAATTATTTTTTATTTATATGAAATTTATCTTTATCAAGTAACTAACTTATGATTAATATAGTCTAATTCATTAATTTTTGAATATTTAAAGCTGACAAAGCCGATTTAACTTTTTTTCAAAGATCTTTGATCGGAAAAAAAAACTTATTAATAAAATTACTGGACTTTGAGTTGATAAATGTAATTTAATAGTTAATGGGTGTACCTTGAACAGCTTTATCTATTTTGTGAATAAAAGTGACAATAAAGTAAGTATTAGAGATTTGTATTGAGTTGTGAATAAAATTATAGATAGACAGTTGAATTGTATTGAAAATAAATGATTTATTGGATTTGTTACGAGTTTGTATGCGTGCGGCTTTGAATATATTGATTACACTTATCTGATGTAGTGATGTAGAATATGGAATTCACCACTGCATGGAATATCTAAATTGTACTGAGTGAAATGCGAGAAAGCAAATCTCAATACTTGTACGTAAAATACATATCATTATTTTGCTCTTTTTATATTTTCAGATGACACGAGTAAATTTATTTAATTTTACATGTGACCATCTGGACAGTGTCTATCATTATTTTTATCATGTTTATTTATTTACAAAAAAAATTATTTAATATTTTTTTCTCTGGATTAAAAACATAAATTTTAAATTTAAATAATTTAATTTTTAAAATTACAATGATCATTGTCGATTGACGTCGGAGCAAAAATTTTAATTTCAACCTCAATAAATGCCGAGTCGTTTGTCAGGCAGGTCAATAAAATCAGTAAACACAAAAAAATATTAGTTTTATTTTAAAATAATTATTTAATTCTTGTGGTTATTTTTAAAAAAAAAGATAAAATAAAATAAAATAAAAACGAGATACTGTCTATTATGTTAGTTAATAAGTATCGAATTATTTATTGACGAAATAGTTTAAATAAAAAAGTCTGATCATAATCTACATGATGTATTTAAGTAATTTTGCAGGTGACATTGACAAAAATATTTGGGTACTCAAATACCGGATGTTTGTTTACTTTGCGTAAATTATTTTTAGCTAAAAATTTGAATAAAAAATGAATAAAAACATAAACGCAAAGTCGTTATTATTATTACTATTAATCTAAACAATTTATATTTTAAGGATTAACTTTATCATTGCATTTTATTTTATTATTTCCTTAGATCACTTGGCTATTTATAAAAATAAAAGTTGCAACAATTCGAATAATAAAAGTGACTAAATCTCGCCAAACTTGTTTTTATCTCAAAAAATAGTCATAAAATCCTTGCTAAGTATACATGTACTTTTTTTTTTTTTTTTTTTTTTTTTTTTCATATATATATCAACGTATTCTTCGCACAAGTTATTATTAATTTATTACTACATAATAACGCACCAATTCTATTATTTTAAAAATTTAACTAAATGACAAATTTATCAATTTTTAACTTTCCGCTAAGAAAATTATTAATTTAAAAAAATTCGGGAAGCTATTGGTTTCACCCCGATTTTTGTAAATCGATCGAGAAAGAAATGGTGATAAACAGATTTTTTAAATTAAAATGACACCTAATTAAATTTATAACTTTTTAATGATAAAAATTTTTTCCCATAAAATTAATAGTTATTTTAACACGTTATTTAATAATAATTTATAATCGATTCGATAGTTAAAATTCCGATATTATAACATAATAATCCTCGATTAAAATATTAAAATTCAGCTCATGGACTTTAAGCTCTTCTGTAATTTCCATTAATAAAAATATATTTATATTAACAATTGACAGGCAACAGTTTTTCGATAGAGTAATAAATAATGAATAAATTACCTGAGGAATACTTAGAATGGAAGAAATAATCCAGGTAATAAGTACAAGTCGGTTGCATCGATCTGTTTTATTGAGACTCTTCATGGGATATTTTACGGCAAGAAATCTATCAAGGCCAATCAATACCAATACAAATGTACTTAAATATAAACTAAACATTTGCAGAAACTTGAATAATTTGCATGTGACATTGCCCCATATCCAGGCGACAGTGTAGCTCCACAATGCTTCGCCAGCAATGCAAAATATTGTTACCAGTAAATCCGCAACTGACAAATGTAATATCAATGTGTAAATTGCGGAATAGTTTTGATGTCGTTTTCGATGATTTTTAGTTATTGACCAGATGGTTATGACATTTGCGATAAGACTAAATGCTGCCATAACACCAAGTACAATCGCTTTTATAAATGCACTATTTGTCAAACTCGGAGCATGATCTAGACTTGTTAAATTTACCATTGAATTATCATCGTCTCGGCTCATATTTAACATCAAAATCTTGTTCGTCTCGTTTATGTTAATACTCTGATTATCATTATCATTTTCATTTTTATTATTATTATTATTATTATTATTATTATTATTATTATTATTATTATTATTATTATTATTATTATTATTAAATGTAGGTAAAATGATGAGATAATTTTGTGAATTTATCATCGCTGTTGGCGATGCTATAACAAGACCCATTGCAATGATTTAAGTAATTGTAGTGACCTTGGCATTGCGCCAGTTGATTTAGTGTCACTAAAGTTCATTGAGTTTTCTTTAGCCAATAATATAACTATTACCTCTAATGATCTTTCACTTTATCAAACTTACGCGCGTCATTAATTTATTCTTTTAATCTCATGATAATCATAAGTAATCTTTGGTAAGTTGATTTAATTTACTTTTAAGCTCTTTTTAATTGCCAACTCCTATTTATTTCCTTTTACTGATCTGTTGGAAAAAAAAAAAAATTAAATAGGTTTTGTCAATTTAATTATAATAATATCATATACTTTTAATATATAAAAAGTATAAAAAATCGTCTAATGAATATTGAATTTTTTTTTTTATTAATAATAATTTAGTAGTCATTTGATATATATATATATATATAGTTGACTCAGCAAAGGATTATTTTCACTTTCATGAGTATAATTCAATTCCATTTATACATAGAATCGTTTATTGATATTTTTGTATTTTACAATGAAAATCTTACAATGAATTAAAATTTTTTTAAAAAATTATTTCTCTATTATTTGGCTTTTCTCGTGTTAACCTTTGGCGAAGTTTAAATTTTTTTTCCCCGATGTATTTCCTTTTCATATTGTATTTCTTAATTCTATTCCATTCCTTACTGTAACGACATACTATCATTTATATACTAATGTTATTATTCGTAGTTACTGATAACAAAATTCTGCGAAAAAAGGAAAAAAGAAAATAGATATATTGTTCAAAAGTCAAGTAAAAGTGTAGAAATAGTGATTAGACAGACCGTTCTGTCGACGAACTCAAGTTTTTATATTATATAGATATAATACTCCAAACTGTATAAACGTTTAATGACGTAAATAAATGAGTGTTCATAAACAATCGTAGGATGTGGTGTTATCATAAAAATGGCTTTAATTTTTTTTTCTTTTTTTAAATTAACAGGTGATGGTTTACTTGAAAGGTACAAATTACATTTCATGTATCAAATTATATTTAGATTTAAATAATTTTTCATATGAGCTTGACGGATAATTTGAGAAAGAAATATGTTATCGACTAACATTTATTTCTTTAAATAATAAATTTTGGCCATTGAAATTAAGAAAATATAGACGATAATAATTTTCAGCATATATATGCTTATATCTCTTTGATAATATTTTAATAGCCAGATTAATAGTTATATCGAAATTTTCAAATTTATAGACCATCAATTAAAAAAATGATTAATTATGTGTAGGAAGGCCATAAAATGAAACATCTGTTTAATAAATAAATTTATGGTTATCATATGCGGAGTAGCAAAAAAAGAAGAAAAAAAAAACGTGTGTTGGTTATTTAAATTTTTAGTTAGTACAAAATTCAACACTGACCTATAATATATCGAGCATATTAAATTATCGTTATTTATAATTTTTAAATTCAGTTATGTGTTCAGTAGTCAGAGAATGCATGTATAAATTCATTCAGAGCGTCGATTTATAGGTGAATGATACTAATCAGTACCCAACGGCGGTAATTTATTTATCATTATTATTATTATTTTTTTTTTTTTTCATATACGTGTGCTAAAAATGATAACGTTGTTTTATTTTTATCCTATTTTAAATTCATCTATTCAAATAAATGCATCTCGAACATACGGTAACAAGTTTCAATTTGTAATTGTTGTCTAAAGATTTTTTATCGATTTGTATAAATATATATTTTATTATGCTTTTGGATATTTGAAAAAAGTTTTATTATTTTTATTTAACGTCAAAATTTATCTCCTTTAATAGAAAATTCCAATTAAAAGTCGTTTTAAACACTGAAACTTGCCTGACATTCCAGTTATTCTACAGTCAGTATAGTTTACTGACGAGTTTTTAATCTAATTAAAGCTGTTATCACTTTTTTAAAAAAATTAATTGTTTTTGTAAATAATATTAAATTTAATAATTTATCTCATTGAATAATTTCATAAATTTTAATTATTATTTTTATTTTTAAAGTCGCTAATTCACTCAGAATTATAAATCAAGTTATTTAATTAATTTAATGAGGCCTTCAACCCGTATGCTTTCGATATTTGACCCTAATAATCTTTGTTTACTTGATAAAGATTGTAATAAATAATTATTACCAATCATCAATAATAATTTAAAATATTATTTTTATCCGTAAAAAAAAAAAAAAAAAAAAAATTAATTAGTATAATTTTTACCTTAATAATAATTTCAAGTACTGACTTTAAAATTTTTCAAAAAAAATCAAAACACTTTATATTAATTTAAAAATCACTTATTAAATAATTAATCGATTAAAATATTTAATAACTTGACAATTTAAAAAAATAAAAACGTAAATAATAGATAAAATACCCATGCACAGGAATGACAAGGTGTTATCGCGAGAACTTAAACAACCCAACTGATGGTACGTGTTGGCGGTACCAGCGACGCCGCGCAGACTGGTCAACACACTACAAGATTTTCAATTATGACTCTAGATGCTCTAGAATATATCTATACCTATATCTATATATCTGCAATGTGGGTTCAACTTTTCACCCAATAGCGTCACACTCTCAGCACAGAATCCTTAACATTGTACTATTGGTTGTGTGATGTGTGCTTTCCGGTTTTACTCCATTTGCACTACTTTAGTTAAGTTTCATAAATACATATGTACCTATTTAATTTTAAACCATGGCCATTGCACACAAAATACATTTATAAAGTTACAAATTAATTACTCTGGTATTTTTTAATTTTTCATTAAATGATTGATAAGTTTATATATAATCTAATGATAATGAAAGTTTTAATGAATTATATCATAAATTATTGCCTCTTATATATTATTACGCCTAATAAATATAGTAATATAAAAGTGAGCTATTAATGAAATAATAGTTGCTATATAATAATATAACATTTAAAAATAAATAGCAATAATAAATTCGTTTATTAACTTAACACGTGAAAGAGTCAGTTTTACGATATACTTATCATAAAATTATGACAAATGATTTATATACTTAATAGTAACAATTGAATATATAATTTATTTAAAATAAAAATAAAGCGCAGTATAATCAATAATAATGAGAACTGCTTACGAAATAATGAGTGCAATTATATTTGTACTAATTAACGTCGCGTTAGTATCAGTTGTATTTTATTTTAATCAACATCCAAGTAAAAAATATGGAAATAAAAAATTAAGTCCTAAAGAGGTAGCTGAAGCTATAGCTCAAGATATCAAGGAGCAACCAGAATATTATACTTATGAAAAAAAAGCTAATGGAAAATATCGTGTTTATAAGATAAATCGTTTTGAAAAATCTGGAAATAATTCAGCACCAACCTACAACTATAAAGAAGAACCAGAGTATGATTATCCAGTTAATTTCTATGGTAATAAGTCAATACCCATGAACAAAAATAAATTTGCAATAACACATAGGAAAGATGGTTTTGAAATACCTGGAGTAGAAAAACAATTCAAGTGTCCAAATAATTATAAATGGGATAAAGAAACAAGTACATGCGTTGAAAAACCTTTGTGTGATAAATATGATGATTCATTATTAGAAATTGTAGATCGTTATTACAGTGAAATAGATAATCCATCGATTACACCAGTAACCGAATTAACTGGTAAAAACAGACATCCGCGTTTGTATATTATGTGCTCATCAAAAGACAATAAATCAATTATTCAAAGTTGTACGAAAGAAAATGAAAAAATAGATTTTACCATACTCAACTCAAATAGTAAAAAAATACCTTGCAAAGTATATGATGTCTGTAATGATTTTCCCGAAGGAACACGTCATCATCATAAAATAAACTATAATTTTGATGATGCATTAAAAGTCAATCATTACTATCAGTGTGTTGGAGGTAAAAGTGTAGTACATAAATGTCCAGTCAATTATGAATTTAATGAAAAATATTTTAATAATAATAATGTTTGTATACCGAAAAATCATTGCAGAAGTGATACCGATTATTATTTTACAACAACACCTAATTCTTACTCAATTTGTGTATCTAACAAGAAAATTGATAAATCATGTGATGCTGTAGGTATAATTAAATTAAGTAATAACTCATATCAATGTAAAATAGATAAATATGTTCATAATACAGAATACTCAAATTATAAATTTAATGGATTTACCTATAACGCTAAATCTTATATTGGGTATAAAAAATATCCACTACGCGAAATGGTATTTGATAATTGGTTTTATGAAAGATTTACAAACATTTGGGATAATATAAAAGAAAAAAATATATATTTACCAAGTACTCCGATTAATAACGATGAATTATTTGAATATAATAATACGATAAGAAATTATTATGAAAATTCTAATGACATGCTTATACCCACTAAATTTTACTTTTCAACTGAAATTGATAAATGGACATTATTTGATACATCTAAACTAATTAAAGATATCATTACGTATAAAATGTTAAATAAATTTAAACCAGTTAGAATATCAGTCTCTAATCTATTTGATCAAGTATATTGTAAGCTTGATAGTGATAAATATTTGAAAAATATTAAATCAAAATCTTCCTCAATTGACCATTTTAGAGTACAACTTGAGCCAAGCAAATTTAATTTAAAAAAAGCGGACAAATTTTGGATTATTATTAACGCTAAAATTTATCATTATGAATTGATTTCAAATGAAGATAATAATATAAATACTAGTAAATTAGGCCCTAGTAAAGATTATTATTCGTTTATTGAAAAATCTATTTCAAAACCAGTTAAAATAGAGTGGGGTGACAATATTATTGCTACTGCATTAAGAGAAGTTGAAGGTATACATTACGCTTACTGCATTAAATATGATAATAATTATTTTACTGTTAAAATATCAAGTGAAATTACTAATAAAATGATTTGTCATAAAGATTTGATGACTTTACTAGATAAAGATGGAAACCTTGTTACAATTAATCAATTACAATTAGATTTACATGAGCTTAAAAAAACTTATAATATATTACCAAGTGATTTTCCAGAAACTGAATTTAATTGGGATAAATTGTATATAGGTAAATATTATTATGATAATAATAAAAAGCAATTAATAATTTGGCACAACCATTTATTTGTTTTACAATTAAAGGATTATATTGTCAAAGTATTAGATAAAGAAATACATGATAAGAAATTGATAATTAAAAATGGAAAGTTTGAGTATGGCAATTTTCCAACTAACGTTATTGATATAGTGTATAAAAATGTTGAAAATAATAAACCATATTATCATACAAATAAGCATTTAACGGCATTAACGACAACGTTTAGTTATTACAAAATTAATTATGAAAAACCAGTTGTACATTGGTTATCTTATATTCCACTTTTTCCAAAACTCTTGAAACCAGGAGGATCAAGTGATACTAATCAAAATGATATTATTAATCATATTGATATAATCTATCCAATACTAGATAGATTTACAATAAGAGAAAATCTCAAAAAAATTATAAATTTGGAACCGTTTACATTGAACTTGATCGAATAATTTAAATTGATTCATAATTTAAAATAACGATTATAAATATTACATTTTTAAATCATTTTTTCTGTATTTTTTTGAAAAAAGTCAGACTAATTTAAAATTGTTTATAAGCATTTTTTTTTTTTTTTTTTCATTTCTAACGAAAAGTATGGAAGCTCAAATTAATGGATTTCCATTTTATCCGCAATACTCCATTTGCTCAGCCACCCCTTAAATAAACATCTGTGTTATTTTTTGTTGCTAGACAAGAAAAAAATGCTAAGCTACTGCTATTGGTCAATGAAAACTTTAAATGCAGTATTACCGGCAGCAAGTATCGTAGAATGGAGATAAAACAGATTTTATTATATTAAAAACACTATATATATTTTTTTTTTCTTTAATTTATGAAACTTTTAACTAATTATTGTTTCGTTTATTTAAATGGAATGAATCTTATAAATTTTTTTTTTTTATTATAAAAGTTTTTTTTATTGGTATTGCGGAAAAAATTTAACTGCTTATTCCACACGATTGGACGTTTGCTGTATGGTAAATTTAGTTCCGATTGGTTGAGCCTATTTAATATTTCTAGGTCATTTGATTTGCATTAATGTTTTTATAACTTTTATCAAAGTTATAATTTGGTAATTCAAGTAATTTATTGTTAAATAATCGAGTTTATTATTTAATTTAGTGAATGAGTAATAATAATGTTAAAGAGGTATTTTATTGAGATGATTATTTAACCCGAGTTATTTAACAAATGAAATAGAGTGATCGACATAGTGTATTTTAACGTACAAAATAGTGTATAGAATACTCGGTTGACCACTTTAGGAAGTCGTATAATTTTGTGGTCCATTAAGGGTAGAGAGGATGAATTTATGTAACCACTAAGCGCGACGCTCTTTATTTTACAGACTAAATTCAAATTTTCTCTACCTATAGGTATATCTACATATTATATATTATATTGCACATACATAAGAGAACAATAAAAATGATATACCATATAGACCATAGAGAAATAAAATTATCTCATAAATAATTAATAACAATTTAAAATCTGCCACATCGTTAAAATAAATAAATATTTAAATTAATTATTTTACTAATTTTATATAAGATATAAGATCTGCTCATTCATCATTTGACGGTAGACAGTAGGCAGTAGGCTCCCTCATTCACACATATCTTGTTGCACGAAAAGCTATTAATTGAACGGCCATATTGCGTGACGGAGTTTCAACGGGTAGATTTTACGATTTTACCTCGATAGACGTTAAATATCCTACGGAACTTGTCGAACCATATAACTTTTATTTACTACTATTATTATTATGAAAAGTTTAATATATTTATTTATAAATAAATTGGATGCACAAAACCGGGTCTCTCATTGACCTTAAGATTGACCTTAGTTCATTTTTATAGCTTTAACTTTAGTGTCTCTAACAACATTTTCTTCAAGATACTTTTCGTCTTCTCATATTTTTTTATTTTTTTATATTTTTCTTACTCTTCCACTCAATCTCACCAATCTTTCTCACATAGTCTTTACCGTCTTCACAGACTCACTCTCTAGGAATGTATAGTATATTCTACAACCCAGTCCAAAATGAGATTAGAGTCTTTTCTCACTTTACCCTCCACCAGTTGGCGGCTCATCGCTTCATAAACCTCTTTTTGATTTGTTTTGTAAGACTGCTTATTTAATTATTGGCCTATTGCTCTTGGAAAATAAATAAAAAAACAGAAAAAAATAAATAAAAAGATGCTGATTTCTACAGCATCGTACTTTTAGATTCATGAATTTCCGACTTGAGCATTGCATGTACAGGATATATATATATATATATATATACATATAAGTCGGTTGGCAAGCCCCTTGATACCTTTACATCACATCGTAAATTTATTTGGTGCGGCATCGCTGACATTTTCCAACTACCTTTGGGATCTAACAGATAACACAAAAAAAAAAAAAAAAAAAAAAAAAAAAAAAAAAAATGAACTGTAACGCTCATACTACTGATAAGTTGCTAATGGATTCTTAAAGATTTGAAAATTATATGTTTTTAAATCTCACTCATATTCATACATAATAAACTTTTAGTTTGAAATAAACAATTAATATAAAAAAAATCTCTTTTAGTAAAAGTTTTATAGCTGAAAAAGAAATGAATTTTTATTTCAATTTGTGTAGCATGGACAAATACAAGTGGAAAGTTAAATAAAGTAATGTAGGAAAGAGTAAAGAGTAAGGAAGAAATTTATAACAAGCACTTTGTGGCCATGTGAACATTATAACTTATGGTTAGAAAGAGATAAAATAAAAATGGAGAGAGAAAAATATTAGGCAACCCTTAAAATTGTGTTATATTGTTTTTTTTTTACTTTTTTATCACCTTCATGAGAATACTCATTTGTATTATTATTTTATTTTATTTTTTTCCTACTCATTTATTTATTTAATGATATATGACATTAACAAATTATTCAATTTATTTTATTTAACAGGTTATTATTTTTGTTAAAATAAATTTACAGAAATTTATTAACTTGAGGATAATTGAGATTCGTCCTTCACAATGTTGATATATAATTCAAGGGAATTAGATGCAATCATAGTTCACTAGAGGAATTGACCCTGTCGATATTGGTTTCTGTGCAAATGGGAACTCCTTTGCATAATTACACATAATTATAACTTTATATTACTTCCGAAACTGCCTGGACTCAAATCTGTTCGATCAATTATCATTATTATTATTGTTTTTATTTTTATTATTTTCTTTGACAGTGACACTAAAAAAACGAATAATATACTTTATTGTTTATGAAAATCAATAGACTTGTAATTATAACATAATATATATTTAAATAAATTACGATTGTGTAGTAAATTATATAAAAGGTTCCACTTCTGGTCATTAGGGAAATCTAAATCTTTAAACTTTACCAACGAAATGATCAAAGTTGTTCCTATTTCTCATCCACTAAATAAGTTTACATATTGTTAAAGTTTATTTTCTTAGCAAACATTTCATCTTACTTGTCAATTTAACAATAATATTTTTTTCTTCGGCTATTTAATTAAACTTTTGGTGTTTTTATATCTGGGTGGTTATAGAATCTGAGAAAATTCCAGGAGGTTAAATCTTGGCGACCAGTACTTTGATTTATATGACAGAAATTGCCGATTACCGACTGATTTATGTCTTGTCATAAATCACATAGACTTTTTTTTTTAACCATTCTCACTTTGTAAAGAGAAGAAAAGAATAATAATAATTGGTAATTTCTGAAATTTAAAATAAGCCAATATAATTTTTTAGTGGGATATAAAAACAAAAATATTTATCGATTGTTTCTGTCTGGTATGATTGAATTTTTTTATATATGGTTATAAAATAAATGTACAACAATAACAATAACAATAGATATATAGGGCAAGGTATATAAGATAAAGCAAGACAAAGCAAGACAAAGCAAGACAAAGGAAGTCAAAGTGTTTGATGGTGGATCAACTGTAAGGTGAAGCAAAGTAAAAAGTATATATCTAAGAGTCTACCGGTGGTCGTAAAGCTCTATCGGAGTAAAACGATATTATGCCTGCGTGTTAAATTTTTTTTTCATAAAAATATTGTTGCTCCCTTGACATTGGAATATCTACCATAATCCTGCTCTGCTATTTATCTAAATTGTTTCAAGAAATTTTAGAAAAACTTAACTTTGATTAATTTACTGTGTAACAAAAATTTACTATATAAATATAAATATAAATATATAGTGGATATATTAAATTAAATTAAATTAAATTTTTTAATTATCTTAAC
Source organism: Microplitis deprimator (assembly GCA_964016945.1). Lineage (NCBI taxonomy): Eukaryota > Metazoa > Arthropoda > Insecta > Hymenoptera > Braconidae > Microplitis > Microplitis deprimator. Next base: position 17,022,953 of record OZ024715.1, on the reverse strand, counting down.
TTATTTTTAATTATTATTTTCAATTCATTGTAACTCTAGATTTAATTCGATAATAATAAACCAGGTTAAATTAAATTTAAAAAAAAATTGCTTGCGGTAATGAAACAAACAGCAGGTTGAAATTATTGGATGTCTGTTATGAATTAAACAGAGTTTTATTATTAAATATATATTTAATGGTTCCACAGAACGCAATAACGCTTTTAATTGATATTTAAACTGTGAGTAATAAGTAATTATTTAATTACAAATATATCTATATATTTATTTAGTGTATCTTAAAGCAAAGTTGTGTTGGCAAATAAAAGCAATATGTTTATAAATCATTGAAACAACAACTTTGACGGCATAAACTTTAGTATCATTGTGACTCTAATGGGTTGATTCTGTCCCCCGTCGCGTGGGGAATTTACTTCAATTGCGTCCCGGTAATTTCTCAGGGGATTACCATCAGTGTGTCAACTTTTTTTTTGTTTTTTAATTTTTAATTTTCGACTTTGCTGGCAATTGATCGTTATTGATTATGAAATAATAATAATAATAATAATAATCAATCAACCGATCTAAAATTTTTAAATATTTATATTTTTATAAAGGCTTGTATAAAAAAACAAATGAAAGAAAAGAAAATATGATATAAATTGATGGAGCCTTTTTTTAAGTAAAATATAGGAGGATAAAGTATATATTATATTATAATATATAGCAAAAGTAGAAATAAAAAAAAATACCGACATAGATATAGAAAAATTGAGTTTGAGTGGGAATATGAGGATGTTGGCTCTGAAAATACAGATTCAGTTGTCGTTGCAGGGTTTTCGGAGTAGGATCGAAAGCTTGGTTTGTACGTGGTTTGGGGTTTAAATGAGTGTGTAGCACGTACCAGTAGTATAACATAGCACAACACGTGCTAGCAACGTCGAATGACTACATAAGAACGCGTGAATTCGCCCGGAAATGCTTTCAGAGTTCTTCAACTTGTATTTTCCTTCAGGTGTACTTGATGAAATCTCTCTTCATATATGAACACACACAAATTCTATGCAAATATTATCCCAAATGGCTCTTAAGTATTCCACTCACCAGAATAATCATAATAATAATAATAATAATAATAATATTAATAATAATATTAATAATAGTTATCATTTCATAATGCATTATCTAATATTTTATATTTTAAATCGGTCTATTTTAATTTACATAAAAAAATTACCATATTTTTTAAACTAAAAACTAAAATTTTTAACAACAGTTGAATATATGGATAAACATTATTATTATTCAAAAGTATATTTGAGTCTGCTATTGGTTGTCTACTAAAGAGCGTAAAAGCTGTCAGTATAAAATAAAATAGACAAGAAGACAAAAATAGTAATGGGGTTTCGTTAATGTACCATCGAAGGATTGTAAACGAGAATAAAACTAGTGGTGGTGTTTGCCACTATCACTCTAATACCTTTACGTTACATCACCAACGAGATAGCTATAAGTCGTGGAAATGTTTTAAAAGGAGCTTTTCATAAGACACGCTTTAACACTTCTTACAAGCGTAAAAAATAAAATAAATAAAAAAAGTTCAACAGGAATCGTTTGCTGATTTTAACGTACCGTAAAAAAAAAAAAGAAAAAAAAAATTATCATATTTTTTATTAAATTGTCACTGCTATATTTTTTATACTCACTTATATAAATTTTTATTTCTTTTTCATTGTTTACTTTTACGATTATTTTACACATGTATTTTATATTTATTTAAAAGTTAAGACTTAACAATCCATATATTATTAAATTATTTTTTTTATTTGAATTATTTTGCCCGCTGTTTTAATATAATTACCAAATGGTTTGCTAATAGCTGGAGCTAGTAAATAATTCGATGTGCATGGATGCTCGATAGGCGGGCACGCGATTGTTAAACTCGTTGCACAACTTATCAAACTAGAAATCACGATAACTTTGTAAATATATACATATATGTATATTATGTTTGTTGTACATTAAACTTTGATATGAATACGAATTTGATAGACTGTATTGGTAAAGACATAAACACAATATTGTGTCTAAAAGTGTTACATTCGTAAATAAAATATAAACCAATGAATCTTTTAAACTTTTAATCTTTACTCCTATTTTATTTTCATTATTATTTTATCAATAAAGTTTCATGTTTAAATAATAACGAAAGATAATATTTTGAAACTTAATAATTAAACTTTTCCAATGAATAAAAACATTTTCATTTAAATTATTATAAAAAAAAAAAACTTGATATTCATTATGCCATCATCGTGATAATAATATTCCCTTTGTCTGTTATTTATCAGTTTATCACGATCTCTAATACTAAGACAACAAACAAGCAAATTTACTTTTCCACTCTGTCAATAAACTTTTTTTTCTTTACTCATATTTAAAAAAAAAAAAAAAAAAAAAAAACTACTCATTGTGCTTGGACTCATTTTTTAAAAACTTTTCCTTACTCACAATAATTCTTGTATACTTTAGACCAACTTTTAAACTTTAACACAAAAGTTTTGTTGATAAATTTGTGAGAAATAAGAGTGAGAGTTTTCTGGTAAGAATCAACTTTGATTAACAGTCGTCACCTGTTGAAATTTTTTTATAAAATGAATTTTTAATTAAAAAAAAAAAATGTAAAATTGGGATGTTCCATTTACCTGTTGGTCAGGTTCAATAAAGCCAAGGTGGCATTTGGTGCATTGATAAACGGTAGCAACTAGGTTAATGACGGTCTAATAGCTTGGATATGATGGGGTCAACTCTGTCATCACGTTCGTTTTTATTGCCGTCTTGCCTTCACGTTCCAGTCATTCTTTACCTCCTCAATATTTCTTCTATACTCACAAAATAAAGAAAGAAGAACTCATGATCGTACTTATTTAAACCTTTATAAATTATTGGTTTTTATAATAATTTAAAAAATTTCGTTAGATAGTTAGATAGTTTGTTCGACAGGATATTTTCTTGCCCTTTTATTACAAATAATAATTCTGCCAGCTTTTTCACATTGTATATTATATAAATAAATAAGTTTTAGAGATATATTAAAGTACAGACAGATTTAACAAAACTTTTGAATGTTCTGGACGTTTTACGACTTTCGGCAACTCTATCCCCCTTGATCTATACTAAGATATATATATCTTATATGTATTTATAACTTTTATTTATATTTTATGCTCTTGGTAATTTGAATATAAATAACTTGGGTGTCTATTATATTTTTTATGGTAAAATTTTAATGCTAATGAAAAAAGTTATGAATATTTATTATACATAATAATATAATTTATTAGATTATAGACAATAGTATGGATATATTACAATTTGAGACACGTGCTAGTTGGGTTCGTTCATCGTAAGTTAACTTTGGCATGATTGTAGACTACCGTTAGAACTTTGGCACGTGCAATTAGTGCATGCAATAGATAATTGCTAGAGTGTTTCTACTCTCTGTTTAGATCTAATACCTTTTCTACTGTATATATTATATATACATATACATATAAATAACTAAATTATCTAAGTTGACATTGTCACAAATTTATACAATAACTAAACTATAACTTTTCTTTATACTTTATCTCTTAAACCATAAAAAAAAAAAAAAAAAAAAAAAAAAAAAAAAAAAAAAAAAATATATATAACCCCATCACTATTTTATTTGAAATATTTTTTTATCATTAAATTTAATGTCAAAGTTTTAAATTAAGAATAAATATGATGATAATAATAAAATTTTTTATTTTTCTTTATTTATAGCAGCAAAGACTGAAAAGTATTATAAAAAGTTTTTCCATGAGAATATTTCACAGTTTATAACGTTAAAACACTTGTGCCCGCATTAATTATATTCCTGATGTCTATATAGATATATTTAAGTAGTACAACATACAGGATAGGTTGATGCTGCATTAAAAGTGTGGAAGAGAATGAACAAGTAATAGAAGAAGGATATCAAGCGCGTTGGTAGCTTAAAAGAGAGTGGCCAAGTTTTGCGGGCTTTGAATCAGTATAGAAGTGCCGACTTGGCGGTATCTAACTTGGAGAACTGCAAAAGCATATTAATTATCATATCTTTGAAGGTACAAATTAAATTTGATGATTCTGCTACTACTGCTACTGCCACCATTGCCACCATTGCCAGTGCTTTCTCTTAGAAGATCATATGATATATAATCAAAAAGATTTTAATCTCAGGAAATTAATTTGATACGAATCAGCATTTTTTTCGACTCCAAGACAGCTAATTATTATAATTACTTCATTATAACGTTCAATTTTATTAATCCAAACTCTCTCTTTCTTTTGAGTCTATACATAAAAACATTATTTTTTATTACTCACAATACTATCAATCAATATATATATATATATATATATATATATATATATATATATATATCTATGGACATAACTTATGTTATTCGTGACTTGTTTCTACCAACTTGTTACTTTTCATATACTTACTGTCTCATAAAATATGATAAATTATCCTTTAACATTCCCATACTTATACATCAGTATCAATATTAATATTAACATTAACATTTATTTTTTATTTTTTTTTATCACTTATAGTACTAATTAGAGCATTTGAATGAATTATAAAACGATAACCCGGTAGATACAAGTGGATGATGATTTTGATGATATTTTGTAATCAAATTATATGATAACTTAACTCTAGATCTTTTGCAGTGTAGATAATTCAAAGTGATAAATCATACAAGTATTTGTAACGTATAGATATATTGGTATGTTATTGATTTTACTATTTTATTCTTTTTTAATATTTTTTTTAATTTTTGTTTATTTGTATTTCTGGGATCTATTGATAGGACGCGTTGACGTGTTTATGTTTATTGAGGAAACATGACAAAAATGTTTATCGTTCAGTGTGTGGAATGCAATTAAAAAAATTTTATTTATCAATTTTTTTCTGTAGGGTTTATATTTATACAACGTTTATTTGTTAAAAACATAACATCGATTCTTTCATTCATTCATTCATTCATTAATTCATTCATTCATTCAATAGTTTGTCTATACGCTGATGAAATATGGACAAATGGTTATTGTCATTTATTACGAATTTGTCGTTTGGTATGACTATTATTAATTTTAAACAATGATATACAACACAACTGGTTTGAATTCTATTGTCCATTTATGTTTCACCACCTACCAACGTTGACATTTTAAAAAGTTTACAATTCCAGAATTAGTCACTGTAAAAACTCACAATAAAAATTAATTAAACTTTAGATTTTTATATCGACACTTTTCCACTTATTTCTGATGTGTTGCTTTAGTATTTTTTTTTTTTTTTGTTTTTATTGCTAGTAATTTATTTGATATGAATTCGAGAGTTATGAAATGAATTATACCTACACGAGTTATGTTTTTTAATTTCAATGACAAGTTTGATTGATTGAATACGGTTTTTTTTTTTTTTTTGTTGTCTGTTGTCTGTTTTTTTTTTTTCTTTTTTTCCTATTTGTTAGCATGGGAATGTGTTTTAAAATAATGAAAACAGCGGATGTACGTTAAAATTTTGATTCTATTGAATTATTGATATTTAAAATGGAAATTTATTGATGGAAAATTTTTGATGCTAGATATTGAGGTTTCCTGGAAACAAAAAAATTTTTCTAGATATAGGACAAAAAAAAAAGTACTTATGATTTAAAAAAATGTATAAACATGTCATAGGTAGTAGCGGAAATGTCTTGTCGTCCAAGCTCTCTGCGTGTTCACTTGAGTGGGAAAGAAGAAAATCTTTGGGAAATGCTGTAAAAGCTTTCTCCTCGGTCAGCTCTTTCTTCTCAGCTCGATTTTCTTCGGAGCTTCTTGATGTACGATCTAAAATACAGCTAAATTCTCGTTTATTCGGTTGAAAAAACCTTTGCCATGACCACTGCTCCTTTCACGTCATTACGATTTTTCTCATTCTATAAAATCTTTTTTCTTTTGATAAATAAAAAATAAAATTTTTATATACCTACACTACTGTCTGATACAGATGAAAGAGGTTTAAAAATAATACAACTCATGTCTATTTCTAGTTTAAACTCTTTGCGAGATAACCGCCGCAATAGGACAATTTATTTTATATCTATGTCAGGTTATTTTTTATCTTCAATTTATAAAACAAATGTCTAATCATTTTTTTTTCTTTTTTATCATAAATATATATATATATTTTTTTTTAAAGAACATGAGATTAAAAATTTTTTCATTTAAATTGGTTGCGACTACAGTTATGAGAGAAAAAATTTATGCACATTATTTTATTCTACGCCGGGTTACTTTTTTTCCGTAATAGCCATTTCTAGGCACTAGTGCCTTTCCAAGTTGTCTTGGAAAAAAAAAATATCCATATATAGATATATTTTTTTTATACATCTATATACGCTTTTATGATACAGTCAAATTTTTATAAAATATTATTTTTTATTTTTTTTTTTTTTTGTATTAAATAAATAAATAAATCAGATTACTTATAAATATTTAGAGTATTTTATATTTGATACATTACATATACAACATTAAAATGCTTGCTTTTAATTATATGTTTCTATATAATTCTGTCGGTACTTTTGCTACCCGTTTAAAACTAATAAAAAGTATAACTAATAATTGGCCTCGTCTTTTATTAATCATAAAAAAAAAGTCATATTATTTTTTTACAGTTAATATTGAACATAACTAAAGTAAATTTAATCACTTTTGTAAAAGTTTTATGACATAAATGCATATATTCATTACGATATAAGTAATTAAAAGTAAATAATTAAATTATTCCAATTATTAATATAAATTAAATATTTTAATAAAATGTGTTTTTGTAATTAAATTATAATGATTTATAACTTGGAATATGAAAAAAAATTTTTAAACATAAAATTTTCTATTTTTTCTTTTTTTGTTGAAATCGACGTGAGGAAATATTAATAGTATATAGATCGAGTTATTAGATGGAAAAATATAGCAACATTAATGTCAAAAAGTTTTTAATCTTGTGAAACAAAGTTGGGATCAATTTCCGGATTGGAAGCTGCCGTTTTTCCAACTGTCTTACCATATTCCCACGTCTTGATAATATTTTTATCTTAAAATATAAAAATTCTTTACTCTATACTATACTCTTTTTTTTTTTTTTTTTTTTTTTTTTATCGCTAACACTCATATCTGTATTCATCCGCCGATTTCTCATAAAATATATAAAATATAATATTTATCATTCACCGACTTGCTCATATCTTCGTTTATCATAAATTTAATACATAAATATATAACTTGTTTATAACTTACCCTCATAAATAAATTAGACCACTAAGATATTATTTCCAAATTCATATTTATTAATTTACTTTTTATTTAATGATAATAATAAAATTAATTATTATTATTTATTACAAATAAGAACAATTTCATCGTCTATTATCACCATTTTTTTTTCTTATTCTTATCATTCATTAAATATTAATTAACTACAAATTATTTACAATATGTATACAACTCAGGGCAGTGGAATCGAAATAATTATTAATTATTATTTTAAAAATAACATTATTAATTACTCGATAACTAAAAATGATAATAATAATAGTAATTGAATATCATAAATTTATAAAATTACCTCTTATTTTTACAATAAACTGACGAATCCTGGTAACTGTCGCTTTAGTACAAATTAATTAATTAATTAGTATATATTTTAGTTTTTATTATTATAATTATTATTATAAATGTCCAGGACGTTTATTTTGAAATATTTGTCTTTTTATTAAACACTCGGTACTTGGATAATAAAAAAAATATTCACTGTTATCATTATCATTATCACGCTGACACAAATTTATTCAGCGTCAGGATTTTTTCACATTAAACATCTTTAAATAATAATAATAATAATAATAATTGATGTTGTTTTTGTTACAGGAGTATCTTCATCTCAGTACAAGCAGTTGATTCAGGATGAACCCAAGTAAAATAATAAAATAGATGGTGTTATTTATTATAATGTTTGCTGTGCCATGATGCAACTCAGCTAGACTTTCTCCTGAAACAAAGAGGCTCACTCAAACATTTAATTAATTATTTAAATCTACTGGGTAATTGTTTAATGAAGGGTCTGTTTCGTTCTCAAGAGCAAATAGTACAAGAGTTAATTGTCTTTATTTAAAATTAAAATCAGTCGACAAATAAAAATTAAATCTAGTAAAAAAAATGGAATGGAATAGATAAATTTAATATTTATTTTGAAATAAAAGAGATGACTGAGAGAGCTGTTAAGTCAAGGGTCCTTGTAATGGACAAAGTGATTGTTAGCAAGGGGTTGAAACCCTCTTGAAAACATACCTTGTATTCTCATCTTTACGTACAAGTGCTAACCTTTGACTTGGATGGGAGTATTATTGTTATTGTTATTTCTTTTTTTTTTTTTTTTTTTTTTTTTTTTTTTTTTGTGTTTTTTATTATCATTGTGTAAATAATGCCATAGAATACAGAAATAAAAATAAAAATAATTCTCACCGTTAAGCACGTGAACGTGAACAGTCGCAGGTTGATCTGGCATAGTAGTTAATACACAGGTGTAATTACCACTGTCAGCTGGTCCCACTTTGGCTATACTCAGGGTCGAGTTGGCTCCAACATCCATCAAATCTGTTTTTACACTAAATAAATAAATAAACAAATAAAAAAAAGTTAGTTTATATAATTAAAAGATTAAACAATGGGAATAAAAATATGGTATAATAAAAATTTAACCAGAATCCTAATGATCAAATCTCGATAGTTTTTCTTAAAACTTAAACATTATTATTTTTTATTGTTAAAACTTTAATTGGAAAACTTTTTCTCACAATTTATCCATTAATTATCTACAAGTGGGTTGAAATGGTTTGCTTTTACGGCTGTTGTTAAATAATCCACTATTTTCATTCGCTCATTCACCTCTACTTACTAAATACTTTGTTTGTTTTATAATAAACTTTTCTACAGTACTTTTTATTTAATTTATTTATCTAAAAATACTAAATACATGTAATTTTTTGATAAAATGTTAATATTGGAATGTATGATTTTGGGTGTACCAAAATATCTATTGTATTTTGTGTATGTTTATTGAACTTGTAGATAATTCGATCAGCATATAGTTTACAAACCGAGTACGAACCTACAGTAACGAACCACTTGTGTGTTCTGCACATATATCAATGAGTGCTTTCTGAATTACAATTTATAATTTTAACCTCAATAAAAAATACGAGTTTTTATTCGAGTAAATAAAAATAATAAATGTAGTTAAATGTTTTTTGAGGTATTAAGTTAAACCAAAGAAAGTCTCTTAAAGTTTAAGACAATCGGATGCGGAGCTTTTAAGTTTGGCTCATTAAGTAAATTAGTCGAGGGGCAATCTTTCTTCTTGATAACATTTGTCGTTTATTATTTTTTATTTTTTCCCCTTTTTATTTACCGCTCTCTCAAGCTCAAGCCGCTTTAATTACTTACATTAAATTTAAACTACATTTCATTTTTTACATTTTTATTAAAATATCTAAACAACTTGTTAAATATTATTTTAGTTCAAGTAAATATATCTATATATTTTCTAAATTCAAGAGATTTTTTAAAAATAATAAATATTTAAGTTGTTTTTATAAAAAACAAAACTAAAAACGATCATAAAATAAGGTCATCAACGAGGATAGTAGGTTGTAAGGTTGTAAGGTTGTAGATTTTAGATCGTAAAAGAGAAATGTTGAGAATTATTCAAGTGAAACCTTATTCAACTAACAATAACCAAGAGTTTCGTTTGCTGAAAGGCAACTCGTTAACCCTAACCTTGTATTTATGTATATATATATATAAAACTTTATTTTCACTTGTCCAAAAATTTGGATTGTTATCCTGCAACGGTACCAACAAAAATCTACTTTATATCACCACAAGATCGAGATATTATAACTGTATTTACTCCTAATACATTACTGTACTACGACAAAGTGTTTATGTAGTTATTACCACATGTCCATGACCAATTCGAAATCAAAATTTTTTAATTTTGAATTTGTTACCAAATCTACAACTCCAAATATTATATTTATAAATAAATAACTTTAATAAAATAAAAAAGTAGACCTGAGAACATTTCTATATATAAATACTATTAAGAATGCAAAAGTTTTGCAATGTAAAATAGCAAGAACGTCAGATAATTCATGGCAACTTGACAATGGAATTCGAAACACACAGTACTTTCGTGTGTATATTTGAGACGAACAACGTAGTAACTTTATTTGAATGCAATTGCCATTTTACGGCGTTGAAGAAAATTTAGTATTGAAAGTCCTGAAAGACGAAGAAAACCGGAATGCCAATTTAGACACCAAAGTGCTTCTGACAGACCATTTTCAGTTTAATTAACTATTTATATATTTATTTATGTATTTATTTATTTTCTGCTACGATATTAAACTTTTTAAAATTTTTCTTAGCAATGTAAATAAATGTGTAAGCAAAGTAAACTTGTAAATGGCGACTATCATTCATTTAATTTGTGTTAAAGCTTAATAAGGTTAGATAACTGATGATGGTATGTATAAATAATGATAGGTATATTCTTGACAAAAGAAGAAAAAAAAAAAGAAGAATTTAGCTTACCTAATACCCCCTCTGGTTGTGTCGTAGTTTAAGATCCGGTTGCCATGCAGCCATTGAACTACGCTGTACTGAACTTGCATTGCCATGTGTCGGACAACACACAACAATTCAATTGTACTGTCAGCTTCATAGTATTTGTCTCTCAATGGGTCACCCGCAGCGTCTACTATTTGCACTGAAGGCGCTGAAATCAATTAATACGTTATGTGTAATACGTTACACAAAGCACTACTGATTTTAATAATCCAACAACTTTATAGTATTGGAAAACTGAAATATATATATATATATATATATATATATAGATAAATCTAACTTGGTGACTTTAACATATAAATTTATATATATTATTGTTATTTACTTTTTTCGACTGTAATACCTTCTGGGTTGTATTGCTGAGAGTGATGTTCCTAGGAGCAATACGTTATACATATTTAGATCAGGGAAAAATTGAATAGAATAAATTTGGAAGCATTCAAAAGAGATCAAACATAAAACATTGCTGAGGTAAAATTCTCTGAAAATCCCTCGTGGGAGAAGGAAAAAAAGCTGTGACCGGGATTCACCCTCTGACTTAACATGAGATGCTTTTTCCTTCGTCAAAAGTATCTTCTTTTTGGCTGCTGCTTTTTTATATCCATTCCTTGTTTTTTTGTTTTTCTTCCGGTTTCTTTCCCGTTTTTTTTTCTCACACTCCCAGAGGAACCGGTGATCCGGCGTCTATCCCAGTCGCAGGTGCATAAAGTTTCACCGGCTCTAGCCAAGTCGCGAAAAAGTTTTGTCTCCGAGCTTTCTTCTGAAGCCATGGAGAGAACAAACTACTATCCCTATAGCAGCAAGCATCCACCGCCCTACTAGTCGCCGTCTGACCTCAATCAAGTACTTTTATCTCGGTATAGACGACCAAAGTCGTCGACAAGGCTTTTACAATATTGATCCTACTTTGTTAAGTACAAGTATAAGCGACTGAATAACCACTCATTTTTTTATGATACCATTAACTTTTGTTATTAACAATGCAATACACCTTTAAAAGATACCCCTGCTAAAAGTGATTGATATTTATTATATACTTATCATCTATAACTATTTTATTTTATTTGATAATGTAGAAAGATTACAGCATATAAAGTCTTGCTAAATATTTCAATACTTTTTTTATATTATTTATTTATTTATTTTATTTTTTTTTTTTTCATTCCCGAGAATACGATGCGAGAGCTATGACTCATAAATATGTAGAAAGTGTCCTCGAGATCTTGCGTTCTTCACCAGCAAAGAATATTTCCATCCTATTTTATCTTTCGTCGAGTTAGCTTTCATCACTATTTTCTTTATTTTCACTCAACCGTACATATATATATATATATATATATATATATCTTTATAGATAGATAGATAGTAGTTGTAGTTCTCGATTCACGATTCTCATGAAATGCATTTAGATCCTTTAAATTCCACAACTACATCCCTGTCATCCTGTCCTCAATATTGCATCTTATTGCTCTCATTGTTCATATCAACAGCAACCTAACTTTGAATATTTTATTTTACCTAACGTTATTAGATTGCTTTCTTTTTGTTTATATTTAATCTTAGTAAAATTTATTATCTCTTTAAAGAATTTTTTTTTTTTTTTTTTTTTTTTTTTTGGTTTTGTTTGTGTTGCGTTATTTATTTTATTATCAACGGATAACTTGAAGAATAAATAAATGATAAAATAAATGAATAAAATTACTGCATAAATATTTCATAAGATAACTTTATTTCAAAAGATTTTTTTGTATCACGTGGACTAGTGGAGCTAAAAAAGGATTATGTTAACATTTAATCCTAGATAAACTTGATAATCTTTAAGGAATTACATTGGTATTTAAGATACAGTAGTCTCTACAGAAAGATTATAGTTAGGAAAAAGATTTTTTTAACATTTTCCTGTTGATTCTAATAAAAAAAAAAAAATAAAAAAATACATTTTTTTTCTTAAAAATGTATAAACTATGTGTATTAGAAATAATAATTTTTTTTTTTGCATGCTTGCGTTAGCGTCTTTATGGATGTTCAAATGCCGACTCAGCGGTGTAAGTTAAAAAGAACTCAGCCCTGCTGTACCCAAAGTCTGCGTTGCAGCTTTCATATATGCAACTTGCTATAATTTAAAAGATAAATCGAAAATGTCGAGATATTTATTTAAATTTAAATTACATGTACATTATATACGTATTGTATTATTTAATTAGTTATAAGTTATAATTATTATTATTGTTAAAGGTGTAATGTAAATAAATAAAAGATGAAATGAATTTATTTCAGTTGATCTCGCATTTCATTAAGCATGAATAAGAAAGTTTTCTTGATAACAACTTACGTAAGTTTCAATTACCTACTAAATTTCATGTAAATTTAATTATTCATGTTACTCTCTTGAGATGTTACTTGAAACACTAAACAACTTCAAACAACATTAATGTACATTGCATTAAAACATTTATTCCATAAATATTGCATAAGATACTAAAGAGTACTGAATTTAATGTCTGTCATTAAAATATTATTATTTTAATTTTTCAAATTTATTAAATTACAGTAAACAAATTTTGAACCTCAAAATTAGATTAATTATTAATTGTGGATTATTTTCACCATAAATATTTCTATACTATATATTTTTATTATGATGAGCGCACGTAAAAATTGTAAATGACGGCTAATAACCTTGGTGTACGACTATTTTTCAAAAACTCAAGTTCCACATCATCAATTTATGACTCGATTAATAATTCATACGACAAACTAAGAATACTCTGAAAAAAAATTTATGTTTAATTTTGTAAAAAAAAAAAAAAAAAAAAAAAAAATTGACCTAATTAATTGAAACTTTTTTATTTTTTTCACAGTATATATTTAAATTCCTTTTCTGTAAAATATCAAAGATTTTTAATTGCTTCATTTAAAAGGTTAACTTAATTATTCGTTAGTTCTTTATTTCATATCTCTCTTGTATGTCAAAGTAAAGTATAAAGTTTTTTTTGTTATATATAAATATATAAATATATGTGTGTATGTATATACATATATTTTATATTTAAGACTTAATAATTCAAAATTTTTTAATATATGCCTCTTTATTATTCAACTCTCGTTGCGACGCATAATTTCTCGTTGGAAGCTTCGCGTAATTTCTCAGAGACTCGTCTTTACTCACCGCAGTCCGCAATTATGGAAGCTTCTCGCATTCTTCCCGTTTGTTCTATTCCGCCAATTTTTCTTTATTGCATTTTCTCTATTTCATCCTCGTTTCTTTTAATTAATACAACCACACAATGTAAACATCTTTTCATTGTTATTATTACTATCGCTATTATTGTAAAGAGAAATAAATATATATAAATATATTGATAAAAAAGTAATACAGATAGTTATTATTTTTTTTTTTTTCTTTTCAATTATATCCATTTTTAATTAGTACAAATAAAAATAACTTATTTTTATTATTTTTAAAGGTACAGGGGAATAAAAATGTTTTTGGTTATTTATTTTATCTCGTGGGTGAAATTAACCGACTGGTACATTTTCTCATCCCTACAAACTGTATATATTAAAATAAAAAAAAATAAATAAATAATAAATGATTCTTTAAATATTCATAGTCACATTTTTTTTTTTCTCGGAAAGTCGATTTATTGATGAATGAAATTTATTTTTAAGTAAAAGAGAAAAAATATAAATTGAGCATTAGAGTAAATCTGATGATATTTGAATTTTTTTATTATCATGATAAATCGTCGAGTGTCGGGTAAGATCGATATGGGTGGATATTTGCCAGTAGCTTGAGAATCGTTGAGTCTAATGCAATCCCATCGGACCACTCAACGAAATCAAGTTTCAAACGCTTCCATTTCTCACGTGTGCTGCGTGCTTGATCGTTCTCCTAACGCTACTGCAACGTCAATTATTCTGCCAAGTAATTCCGTAACTTTGACAATCAAGGGGAGAAATAGCCAAAAATTAAAAAAAAATACCCATTGACTATAAATCGTTTGTTTAAATTAATTTTTCATTGATGTTAATTTAATCTTTATAGCAAAGATAAAACATAAAAATATTACTTACGATAAAGGTTTTATTTTACTTGCCATGATTTTAAAAATATTCTTGTGAGATTTTAAGGGAAGATTAAAGGTGAATAAAGTCTAATCAAGATACCAACAAGTTTATGAACTTGCTGATTAATTTAGTGCTTGCTGAGATATAAAAAAAATTTATTTGAAATAAGTAATTATCGTTTAATAGTTTTAAAGTTATATATTACTTTATATAAAAGCTACTCAAATAAGTAAAATAATATCCTGACTGTAGTAAAAGCTATTGATCCACTATTTGTACACAGATGTATACGTTTGTACATGATGGATAAATATTGCAGTGAAATTTGTAAAAGGGATTGAAAATAAATAAAAAAAAATTACACAGGAAAAACTAAATTCAATAATAAATAAACAGAATTCAATGGAGTGTATTAAAGTAAGAAAAAAAAGAAAAAAAAAAAAAAAAAGGAAACTTACCATTAATATGAAGATTTACATAAATATTTTTTGGTGGATGAGTGCTTATTTGACACTCGTACTGACCCTCGTCACTACTATTAACATTTCGAATTTTCAATCGCCAGTTATCTGGATACTGAAATTCAACAGAGTAACGCGTATCACCAGTGTAAGTTTGCTGACCATACGTGAGTAATGTCATCTTTTCACCGTCTTCATGTCTTCGTATCCACGAGACCTGAAATAATCAAAATAATCAAAATAATCAAAATAATCAAAATAATAATAATAATGAATTTTTTTTTTCAGGGGATTAAACAGATTGCTCTGATGAATACCAATGAAAGTACATTTAACGGATTTAAAATGACAAAATAGAAATAAAATGTTGAAATGAATGGTAATGCATCTAGAATTATAGGGATAATCGTGTTTGATTGGAACAATTGACTACCAGACTACCAGAGTAGTTGTACAGAGTATAGAGTATAGAGTATAGAGTATAGATAGAGAGTAGTGTGTAGTTTAACTAAACTCGTCAATGGCGAGCCCATTTATTGAGGTAACTCTAGTATTGGACGATATGTGCAATGTTGTTCTCGTAGAGCTTCATTGGACAACCGAAATACCAACACCTCTTCTACGTGAGAGGATTCTATTGAACCAACGAACGACTGATGCACGACATTATCCAATAAACAAAGAACAATAGTTTTGAGAGTTGAGTTTACTATATATATAAATGCGTTCATGTCCGTTTTCCGTTTACCATTTTCCGGTTTCATGCTTGTATTGCTTATTTGTACCATCAAATGCACTTACGTCTATTTCATTTGTTTTAAACATGTTGAGCCATTTATGGTTTATAGCTAATAGTACTTTAAATGGTTTTAGATATATACTTACAGTTTTGCCTTGTAGTAGAGATATTTTGCAGTCTAAAATTACAGTTGCACCAGCTTGAGCAGTGACATTCTGACTTTCACCCTCAAAGTGAGGTCCCCACCGATTATCTCTGTGATGCTGATGTTTATTTAGCGTGCTGTGAATATCAAATATGTAGTTCAACATCGGTGAGTCAGTTGGCATCGAGCGTTTCACTGTTGTTCCTTTCGTTGCTTTTGTTGCTTTCGTTGATGGTGTGCTTGATGTTGTAATAAGCTCCCTTGTTGATAAATCTGTAACTGTTATTAATATCATTAGCATATCAGCATCAAAATTACTTTCACTTTTTATTATATAAGATTTTAAGCTTTGAGGTTAATTAAAACAGACTGAAATTCACGTAATTAAAATATTCACAATACTGAAATACTAAAATTATAACATTTAGATGTAGATGTAAATTGTAACAATTAATGTTAGAATCCCAGTTGTATTCCAACTAGATTTCACGTTAAAAACTCGCATTACAAACGTCAAAATTTTTAAATATCCACATAATTCATCCTGCCAGAAAAAATTTATATTTTTTACATTAAAATGTAACTTTGATGTTTTTTTAAACATTTAAAACATTTTAAATTATCATTATATAAATAATTATCGCAAGTTTTATAAAATAATATTTTCATTTAATTTCTTACACTATGTTTAATATATATATATATATATATATATAGATTTAGATAAATGCACCCTCTTTATTTTCTCATTAAGATTAAAACTTGAACTTCATTGTGTTCGTCCATCATTGTCTATTTTAACGGGATTAACGAGCGATTTTCTTTAGTAGAAACTTTTTAAGAAGAAATAAATTAAATGCGAATCAAGAACTTTTTTACTCTTTTATAAAAACTATCCTTTACTCATTCAAATTTTTCTTTTACTATTTTATATTTCTATAATTATTCATGTCAAAATCAATGTTTTTTCATCTATAAATATATATATATATATATATATATATATATATATATATATATATATATTAAAGGTAAAATTGTCAATTTAATTTAATGTGGGCATAAAAACGACTCGAAAAATATTTTAAATTCGATGAAATCTTTCGTCTATTGTACTTGTAACAATATCGTAACCCAATAATACAATAGCTTCTGTTGTTCTTACCTCAGAAACCTTTTCCAGTTTGGTAATACCGTCGGCAACTTTGTCAAACTGTTATATTCACACATGACGGTTTTGTAACGACTTTAAATTTTCGAAAAAAGATAATAATATAAAAAAGAAAAATACAATTCTCGTAACAATACAATAATAAAATAAATAAATGAATAAAATTATGGAGCTCCAAAGCTATGGGAATTGTTTTTATTTATTTTCGTTTTAATTTAATGGAAAATTATTTTTCGTTCAAGTTCTCCTTAACAGTTTATGAGGACATTAAAATCTCAATGGAGGAATGAAAAACATTATGAGTTTGAATGTTAAAAATAAATAAATAAATTAAACAGTCGAAATGCATCATTATGACACAAGACTCGATGGCTCTGTACTCATATTTAAATTTAATTATTTATAAAATGAAAATAGTTTATAGAAGGTAATTTAAGAAAAAATTAGCTAAAAAATTGAAAAAGAATCTTATGAATATTTTTTATTTTAAATTTTATATCTTCTTCAAATATCAACTGCTCCCGAGTTGTACCTTTACTGCCAGTGGTTACGTTAGGGAGCAATCGCAATGATTGTGCATTTAAACTTATTTTTTTTTAAATGCGTTAAATCTTTATTTCTATTTTTGGTTATTTTTTTTTTCTTTCACGTGTAATAACAATAATAATAATAAAAAACAGAAAATATTTTTGTCAGGAATAGAAATAATTCGAGGTATGAAACAACGAGAAAATATGAAAACAACAAAGTTATGAGAAGTAAGAATAAGCGGGAACTTTAAGGTATAAATGGAAGTAAAATGAAACATTTAAGTTCACTACTCGGTTTAAAATCTTCCAAAACGACGAAACGTTTATTCACGAGTGAACGCAAACTCACACCCACACACATACAATTATGCTGTGTATAGAGACAAAGGAACTTATGAAATTATTCAGTTTGCAGAGTTACTCCAAAAGTCTATATAAGGAACAAGAAAACTATTAAATTGTGATATCTGATGGTGTTTTAGTCCAATTAAGAATTTTACTAAATTAATATCACATATTTTTACACTTGCACTTACTCTAAAAAATGTTTAAACATAGAAATTGTAGGTATTATCTGAAATACCTCTAGTGAACTATTTTGTTTAAATTATGAATATTAATGTAAATGTTGAATGAATTTCCGCGTTGTTTACTGGCCATGTTTTCGATGGAATAATAACAAAAAAAAAAAAAAAAAAATATTTAATAGCAATAATAATAAGAAAAAAAGGTTTGTGATGAATATGTAAATTGTACTTTACTCATGTTTTAAATATTCACGTCCTTTTATAATGATTATGATATATATTTTTTAATATTATTTAAAATAAAATGAATATTTATCCAGCGTGAATAATTTAACGTTGAGCAATTCAAATAAAATTTATAAGTCACACAACCACATTTTGTCGCCCGGCATTTTCATTCCCTGTAGTCTAAAAACTCTTTTCACTTCGGGGTCTTTATTCTGCTTTTTTCGTTGCCCTTATACACTTTGTTCCCAAGAACATTTTTTTTTTTTTACTTTACTTAAGTTTATTTATTTTTTTTTTTTTCTGAATTTTCTTGCTTGTGGAAAAATTTCTATCTCTGTTCAAGAGAAAAGTAACTTATAAAAATTCTACAAGTACCATCCAAACCGTGTCCCGGTTGCCGATGCGTGTAACTTTTTTTCCCTTCGAGTCCATTCTTCATCCCCGGTTTAGGGTGTACCTCTCTGGGAACACGCAAATCATTATCATATTGACATTAGGTTACCTCATGTGTTTTTTTTTCCCTTTCCTTTTCTACTTTTTCTTCTCCTGTCTTATCCAGGATTTAATATTTTAAACTCTTTAGTCTCAAACTTTTCTACCTATCCAGTAAACTTTTTTTTTATTTATTTTTTATATTCATATAAAAAAATTTTTCTCTTCCAAGTAGAAAATGTATTTACGTTATATTTATTAATTTTTTTTTTACATTAATAAAAAAAAGTTATACTTTTATTTAGTCTTTTTATATTATTCAATATTTTTTTTTTACTTTTTTACTAGCAACAGAAGTAAGCATTAGAATTAAAAACAAGGGGTTAAAATGCCTGAGGCTCTACAAAGTTTGAATCCATCGTATCAAAGTTTATTTGCTAGCGGCATCTCTTGTTTTTATATTATTTATTTATACGTTTTTTTTTTTACATTGTTAAAGTTACGTGAGTTTTAATTGACCTGGATTTTATCTCAGAGCATATTTTTTTTTTTTTTTTGTCCTAAAATGAGATATAAGTCGGTTAGATTAAAAATGTATAATCTATATTTAGAAAAGTATTTTATAAATATTATATGAATTTTTAGTTATCACAAGAGAGAGTTTTATATGTTAAATAAAAGTGAAATTTATCGTATTATTGAAGAAAAATATAAAATTTAATATTAGATTACTTTTCGATTTTGCCGTGAAAAATATTTCAAAAGAGACAAACTAATTTGGCAGTATCTTCTGGCCCGTAAAGGTGCCTTCTTCTCTTACCTCTACTTGAGCTCGTCAACCGTGAGATTGAAGCTGTCGTGTTTATTGGATTACTTTTTTTTTTCTAATTTTTTTTTCCGGAACAACTGCTTCGTCAATAAATATATCATATTTAATCATGTTTACACAATAAAAAATGATAATAAAAAAAAAAAAAAAATATCTATACTCTTTACAAATTACTTACTTTTTTTCTTTACCTTTAAGTAGATAAATAATTTATTAGCAGTTGAAATCAATACTAATTAGTTAATTAATTCACAATAACTCACTCAATATTTGATGAATAAATGAAAATTTTAATAGTAAAAAAATAAAAGACATTAGAGCTATTTTTACTAGCTACTTTTTTTTTTTATTTCAATCCTCCTGAGTAAATTTAATATTGTATGATATTAAAAAAATAAAAGTACGAGTCTGCTCTAACACAATAATAAATAATTAATGGTTTTCTTTTTATAGTATGTCCATATAATGGAACACTTATTATATCACTTGAATGTTCGTTTAGAAATGAAATAACATTTTCAAAGCTACAAAAAAATATAAATTTTTCACGAATTTTTTTTTGGATAATTAAAACAGTATATGAATTTAAATTAGACATAAGGAAGATTATAATGAGTAACAGAATATGAAGTAAAGTTAATTTACTTGGATCCAAAGTTGATTTTATAAGTTTATAATTTTTTATTTTCCCATACCCTGATTCCAAGTTTTATATATATATGTATTATACAATCATGTGCACTTGATGAAAACGTAATTTATATGTCTATTTAAAAAAGTATCTCTATAAATCCTTTCTAATTACACACACCATCGCTCACACGCCAGAAAATAAAATTACGAATAAAATATTTTTTACTTTTTTCTTCTCTCACTTTATACTCACGACTCTATTTGTAATATACTATTTTTTTTTTTTTTTTTTTTTTTTTTTTTTTTATAAAGTGTGTGTGTATGTGTCGATTCGTTACGGCTTTATTTTACGGTATATAAAATGAAATGTGCATACCCGCCAACCCGCCATCATGTATTTGTGTCAAACAAGTTGAAAAGCTGTCTCCAGGCGATTCACAAATGAATAAACCCGAAATTGAGGTGATACTTTTTTTTTCTTATATATTTACTATCTCATTTTATCTATTATTTATTTTTTTTATTTAATTAAATTTTTTTGCAACTCGTAAAATAATGAATGCACGAAAAAAAATCTGTCTATCGGTTGACCCTGCGGGTCAGCCCTAAAACTTCCCGCTGTTTTCGAGCTCCTTGAGATACGTAAACAATCGATACTCGGAGCTCGGAGTTGGAATAAAAAATTATTTTCGTCCACTTCTATGCGCCAACGTTGTTTTAGAAGACTTCTCTTAAAATCCTAGAGAAATCCTAGAGGAATCCTAGAGAAATCTTAAAGAAATTTTTTTCCTTTACTTTCATAAGCTAGCGTTATTTTAGAAGCCCTTGTCTGAAGTTTCCATAGAAAATACACACTCAGTACATAAACAATACATACTCGGGGCTCGGAGTTGGGAAGAATAATCATTTTCTTCGACTTTTATGTTCTAGCGTTATTTTGGAAGCCCTCGTCTGAAGCTCCCATAGAAAATGTACACTCAATACATAAACAATCGGTACTTGGGGCTCGGAGTTGGAAAAAAAAATCGGTCTGTCAGTTGACCCTGCGGGCCAGCCCCAAAACTTCCCGCCGTTTTCGAGCTCCCTGAGCATACATACATACATACATACACTCGGACATGATTTTTGAAAATTTATGAATTTTTGAAAATTTGCAATTTTTTTAGCGGGAAGTTAAAAAAGAATCAATATTATATATTTGTATGTAAAATTAATATCTATTAATTGAGATATTGTTATATATTTATAAAATATATTTTGATTCAGGAGTTGTATTTTATCGTATTGCGAATAACTTGAATTAATGAATGCAGCGTATTTGATGTTTTATTCATGTTTATGCATCGTCACTTGATCAACCGAAATCAGTGTTTTGATTATCATTAAATTTAATTGATGCATCCAAAAATTTTTCATATTTATTTTATTTATAATAATAGGTATTATAAATTAAGTGATGATATCGGTATGAAAAAATAGCGAGCTGTTAACGGAAAAAATTCAGGACAAGAGAGTAAAAAAAAAAAAATGAAGAGTAGGACAAACTTGGAAAAATAGTCTCTAAGGATATAGAAAGTAAAGAATGAGATAAATTTAGGTATTCCCTGGACTGGCGCCGGTGTAATTTCATTCTTTCCATCTTTCCCAAAGCCTTTTTGCTTAAAGAAATAAAATATAGTAACGTAAACGCGGGGAAGGCTTTCAAAAGAGATGGAAATAGAACTAAAAGTAAAAAAATGAGTGGGTGAAAACGAGTGAGTCAAGATGCAATTTCCGTGCCAAGGATTTTTAGAGATATCTTTCTTCGACAACACACTGTGTCTCCAGGCACTTTTTTGGCCGTGAAACTACACTTCGTTGATACTAGGTGCAGCAAGTAATAGACGAGACTCTATGCAATATTAATCATTATCCTTATTTTATTTTTTTCTTTCTTTTTATTTTATATCCTATAAAATTTAGTTTACAGATAAAATCATAGTCAATAACACAATAAAGAATTTCTTTATAAATATATATCTACTTGAAAGATATATTAATTCAAGTGTCTTTTATTAATATCGTTCAATCCCCTTATAATCTTGTAAAAAGTGTCACAAAGTAGTTCAAAGTACAGGATTAAGCTGTTGTTGGAAAAACTAAGTATTATATTTTAAAGATAAATAAATAGAAAATCCTGTGTGTACTCAAAAGTATAATAATTGTTAATTATTTCGTTTCACTTTTAATAAATCAAATTATAAAATAATGATTACAATGAGTACATTGAAAATTACAGTCAGCAAATTTTATGGAAAATTAATGTATCATTTAAAGTAAATAATGATGATTAAATTAACCTGAATACACATAATATAAATATATTTTAGCTGTAGAAATCCAAAAACATGTCGTTTAACTAATTAACTCTCGTTAGACCATTGATATAATTTCTATTGACAATGTGCACGCACACAAACTTTTATTTTATGATTATTTACATGAGATTTGTGAATTACACGGCTTAGCGAAACTTAATATAAAAATAAATTTAAATAAAAGTTTATAATTTATAAATCTTCCTTATTGTAGAGATAAAATAAAGTCAAAGATGTTGTTCTAACATTCATTCTCCCATGATCCATCATATGATAAGAGGATACCGCAAGCATTAGATAATACTTTATCTCATGTCAAAATAAAAAGACTTTCTATTCATAAGGGGCTGGTATTTTATAAATTTGGCATATCCATATTATACCCTTTTCATTCTCCTTAAAATATTATAATGTATCAAAGTACTACAAATCGATACAATTTTTCGAACAACAAGGATAAATAATTATAATATGTTCTTTTAAGTTTTCCTATAGTCAAAATTGGATCCATAATTGCATTAGATTTTAATCGATCCAACAATTCAAGTTATAACTTTCTGGCAGACCCAAGATATACTCAGCAGGTATAAAATTTCAAAGTAACAAACCTCAATAAAGATAAGGGCTTTGAGTTAAATATAATTCGGAATCTGGCATATATTTATTACAACAGGGTTATATATTATTTTTTTATTATAAATTTGAATAAAAAGGTAATAATGTCTAGTATATAGTTTTGACATTAAAGTCGAAAATATTACAATATTTTGTTTTTATTTATTTTTTTTTTCGTAATTTCATAATTCGCGTATAGCAAATAATATCCAGTAAAATATATGTACAGTGATTATATTTACGTATCTTTGTGTATAGTCATCTTGACGTCGTTTACATGAACTACTCCGGCGGGATAAGCGCAAACCTAGTTCCACCTCAAAACTCATCCATATTTATCTCGTCTCTTGGTTTAGTTTGGTTCACTTCTATATACACTCAACTTTACCCTATCCTGTCCTATCCTATCCTATCTCACTCTATCTCATACTTTCATTCCCTTTTCAGAGTCACAACTAAAATCGTTGGTTTCTACACTTCTCTACCTGCATCAATTCGGTCCCACATGAATTCAACAAGTTTCAACTTATACGCCAATACCCTGCCAAAGTTCTTTTCATGTCATCACATATGTCCTATCATTGATACTCATATACAACATATATACATGCTTTATACGTTGCTTTTTTAGGACCACGACACTTTCATTATATCTACTGACATATTCTCGTTGATACGTTATTAAAAAATATATATATATATTTTTTTTTTTCTCATAATTTCATTTATATACATTACCTCATCTACTCATTTATTATTATCATTTTTTTTTTTTTTTTTCAATACTCGAAAGAAAATAGATATCGATGGTTGGGATTTACATATCAAAAGTTCTATGTTGGTATAGATTTTTTTTTTTTTCTGTTGAAGCTTTTTCGTTTTTAATATAGCAGAAAAGTTTAGTGGATATGGGTGTTGCTGAAATTTCAAGTACATTCGATCGTTTAGTGTCCTAAATGTCTGGGACGCCCGTAAAATTCTATTCCCAACGAGTGGGCGTGTAATCGAATACTTTTTAAAAATTTATACTTTTTCGTTAGCGTTAATACTGTCAAATGATTATTAATTTAAAAATTAATAGATAATAGATTAAATACATAGCACACAATTTAAAAAAAATACAATAACAATAATGCAGTTGTAAAATAAATTTTATCACAAACAATAAAACCTAACAAACATTTTTATTGTACAACTTTAATTTATTTAATTATCTTTAAAATAACTTTCTTTACAATAAAGAAATACATCAAGTTAAATATTACATCATTTATGTTTATTGCATTTTTATGCCGCTCAGTCTTAAATTCTCAAACAGTATATGTAGTGGTCAACGTTAAAATTTTTTATTACCTACTAAATATCTGCAGTATCCACTACAAAAACAATTTACAAAATTATAAATCGTTTTAGAAAAAATTAAACGATAAAACATATATATATATAGTTTTTTTTTTTTATTGTTTAAGATTGTTACTTGCAGCAAAATAATTTGGCAAACTAAATAAAACTCTGGAGTTGTTTTTATAAAATTCTTTTGAGGTCTTTATTGAAGGATACTAATGCGCGGGAATAAAAAAAGCACCAGAGGTGGTTTGAAAGAAATAAAAAGAGCACAAGTATATAAGTAAGGTCACTGTACTTTCACCGTACAGTTGAAATAGAAGCGATTCATATACACGCAGTTCTCAG
This sequence comes from Microplitis deprimator, assembly GCA_964016945.1. NCBI lineage: Eukaryota > Metazoa > Arthropoda > Insecta > Hymenoptera > Braconidae > Microplitis > Microplitis deprimator. The sequence continues at coordinate 16,997,786 of OZ024715.1, read as the reverse complement.
AAACAAAAGCTACTAGAGCAGAGCAGCCCCCATGATATGTCCTGAGTGCACACACACACTACACTTATTTTTGGTAGAAAATAGATTTTGTAGAAACCTCTGGTAGCCATAAGTCTGTAGAGCTGGGAAAAAGTAACGGAACTGGCATAGTTCCAGTTCCAGTAACAATTCCAGTTCCATTTTTACTTTTAGTATTATAGTAACGCAGTAGATAAATTTATCACCCTGATGACCTGATAGATGAACACACCCTTTTTTATAACATTCTGATTCTTTGATTTTTTTTCCCTCACAAAAATATGTTACGTTTAATTTAATAAAATTAAATTTTAGTGGAACTAAAATTAAAAAATTAATTATTATCATTTGATCTGTAAAAGCGTTAAATTATATTAAATCAAAGTGTATAAAAGAATTGATAATAATGTGGTCATAGTTTATATACTATGACCTTATAATCCGATGACCGAGTTCTGTGTTACAAAGATATCACCATCGCGACTGAAGCATTTCGTGGAAAGCTTCTTGTGACAGTAAATGAACGTTTTCTTATTCCCAGTATAAGCGCTTTTCCCAGTGTTTATGTCTCATTCTCACTCTACATTTGCGTGTATATTGCCCATGTGTGCGTGTAAAAACATTTATTTGCATAACATCCGATGTCAGCAATACCATAACTATGCCGTACAATGTCTGTAGTATGAAGATAACACCGAAATGTCATTATATAAGTAATAAAGCCTCAGAATTATTAATTTTAGCTTCTCTATTTGCTTTTATATGTACAAAATACATATATATTGCAATAATTGGAGTTTATATTGATTTATTTAGAGCGTGTAGTAGTCGTGCGTTTGTGGTAATTGAAGATTAAAGGAGTTTTAAGTGTCATGGTTAACATCCACCAAGACATGACACTTATACTGTACACTCTTGATCGAGTAGTCGGGATGTGAATACAGCATGTGTGTAAACTTAATTTGCATTAAATCCTAAGTGAATTCAGGACAGCATACACGGACTAACTCGGTAGACTGCTGTACTCATTGCCAGTACAGTTCTAGACTCTTGATAAAGATAGAGATAGAACTATTATATTATATAGTCTTGTAAAGACATACAAAGCGAGGATACATGTTGACGGGTGAAAGCACGTACCTGTGTGGGATTGCGATGACGACAGCATAGCAAGGCACCAACACATCAGGAGCTCCTTACGCCACATGGCTGTTCAAAGATTATTAATCTTATCTAGCCCCACCCACGAGTTTGTGGTGTTTGTTTTCCCATCTGCAACACAAGATAAAAAAAATTAAATAAATTAAAATATTAATAATCGTTAAATTTCATTGGCGAATCTATCTACAACAATGTGAGTTATCTACTTAAGTAGTTTAACCTTTTTTACGTCAGACATTAATTTAAACTTTTTATTTTTTAATGTAATTTTAATATTAAATCAGCATCGGATTGTTTTAATGTTATTAAGTTTTTTCGTTTTTGTTTTTCCAACTACCGTGCGGTGTTTAATTTTTAAGTCTGAAGCTGCCAGGATTAACTTCCTAAACTTCACACCTCTGGTTTACGACTACCAGTCCACATTTTAATTAACCACCACCAAGAGAACGTAAACTGAGAAAAAAAAAAAATAAATTATAAATTGAAAATTAAATATTTACTAAAAAAATATTTAAAATTATTTTCTTTTAGATTTTTAGTGTCAATAATAGTGACTGTAAAAATAATACTATTAAAGTCACCTGTAGATAGAGCGTAATTTTGTTTTATGTGACGCGTTACGTTTTATACATGTATTATTTTTTCGGTGATATAGCAACGACAACTGTTATTTCCCATCGGCATCTGCTTTTATTTTTCTACATTATTAATAAAATTTTTTTTCTCCATTATTTATATTTATTGCTATTTACGTCAATTTTTAGTAGTAGTTATGCATACACGTGATTGTGATTAGAGAATATTGTAATTCGCGACGTTTAATATTGTGGTGATAACGTGGTACATTTAATTGCCATTACATAGACAGATGTTTTACGTACGGTAATGTCAAAGGCCATCAATATTATAATGACTGAACGAAAACTAGGACACGTTAATTCGAGACCACACGTTCAAAATTACCAGCTTGTATTGTATAGAAAGTTAAATCTCCACCCCCATTGTGGAGTGGTCGGTTGGTTTGTTTCTAAAATCAGAATGAAACACATCTAACAGTCGAGAAGAATAAGTTGCACAACAGTGAAACAGTGACTTGTAGTTTAAACTTAACAGCAAGACTATTTCTAGTCGCTACATAAGTTCTCTGTAATTACGTCCGGTCTTAACGAGCTAAATTGAATGTCCAAGTCGCACGAGCTCTTTCAAATGGTTTCATACCTTAACTAAATTTATTTTAAAGGTAAATATTATAATAGAGAACGCAAATAAATAAATATACAAATATCAAGGCAAATAAATTTTTAGCATTTTTGGCATCAATTCAACATCATCATAGCAAACAGAGATTTTTCTCACTAATATGTTAACAGTTTTCTTTTACAAATAAATTATTGTTTATATTAGTATTTTATTTATTTATTTATTTTTTTTCAATTTTAATTTTAAAAAGAAAGAAATTGAGTTGGAAAGTTTTGTTGTTGAGTTAATTAATAAAGCAAAGCGATAAAAATAAAAGAATCAAGAGAATTTTTGTTGTAAAAATAAAAAAATGAGTCAAAAAGACATTGAATAAATGAACAACAAACTACTAAACCCAAGAGCTTGTCGAAATCTATCTCGTTTATCTTAGCGCCATTACCTCTTTACATTTTATTTTATTTAAAAAATTTTTTTTTCTTTTTACTTTTTTTTTTGTTTTTGTTGTTGTTGTTTTTACAGTTTATTTAAGGTTTTTTGTTATGTCTGGGAAGAAAAGGAAGAATAAAGTTTGCTAATGTATAAGAGGGTACTTTGTTATTTTTGGTAAGCGTTCTTGACATGTGCGATTAGCTGCTATGTGGATCTTAAAATGGCCTCATTATTTTTTAATACTTTTCTTGCCTCATGGGTGCTGTGAGTAAACCTGTCGAGTAGAGAGTTGTGCTGGTTCCCTTGAATTCAATGAAAAGGTAAGTAGTTGAGTGTAAAGACCTTGTGGTTAACACACATCTATATATAAAACTCTTTTTAAAAAATATAACAGCACATTCTTTATTTTTCTTATAGAGCTCTCGTTACATCGAGAGAGAAAAAAAAAAAAAAAAAACAAAAAAAAAAAAAGCATTTTCTTTCAACTGATTTTTTAAAAACTTTTATGTTATAAATTGTCGTCAAACATTTTTATTTGATATTTTTATTGAAACGTCTAAACAATATGCAAGAAAGGAATTAAATTTCAAAATAAAGTTTTGTCGTTTTATTTTAAAATGAATTCTTGAGATACGGTTAAATTTATTCAGCAGCAGCAATAGGAGGATAAAATGAACGAGGGGAAAGTGGAGAGGCTGAGTTTGAGTTTAAAATGAGACGGATTATTATTATAAAATTAAAATCGTCTGTAGTGAGTGAATAGGCAAGAGGGTACCAAGTGCTTTTATAGTTGCATTGTTTTCCAAATCACGTTTCATTTCACCTCGTTCTCAATTTCATATCGCGAATAATCAAGCACCCGATTATACCTACACTTTAATCTTTACTCCATTATTTTTATATATTCGAAAATTTTATTGCATCAACTTTTTTATTTAGCGAAAAAAAAAAAAATAAAAATAGTGACAAATAAGTGAAAATAAAATTAGAATAAAAGTTAAGTAGTTTTAACAAGTTAATAACTGAAGATGAAACTAAAGAAAAAAAAATGTAGTTTAATTCAACTAGTCGGTATGTAGGTATGTAGGTATGTAGGGATGTAGGGATGTAGCCAGTTTCATTGGACATGGTCTCAAGTTTTGAAATGTGACCATCTAGTTCGGTCAGTAGGGACTTGGTTAAAGTAGTTGCTGCAGGGCGTGGTTCTTGGACAACTCTCCTGCACAAGCTACCGGGTTATTATTCATCACGGTGTTCTTGTTGAAAGAACATGATAAAGATATAGAATAACTTGATAGCAGTAGTAGTACAAGTTTAAATATAGAATGGATACAAGGGATAGAATTGCACAGAATTAGTTTCAGGGTGCGAATGGTCCAACCGTTGGGTTGACTATATACTATATACTTTTACTATACTTTGGCCAGCTAGCTTACTACCTAGTTTTAATGAACTTTGCATAATGCTATTCACTGAATTTCGCTTACTGTTGGCACATTAAAAGCTACGTCTAAATAATAAATTGTTTATTAATTCTTACATTTATTCTTAAATAAAAAAAAAAAGTTTATCGACTAAAGCTTCAATGATCGAGTTGAAATGACTTGAGGCTTTGTGACAGTAGAAAATTTAGTTAAATATTTAAATTTAGATACATATTATTAGTGACAATAGTGTTGATCAAAAAGCAGTCTTCCGGAATAGGGACTGTGATTAATCCATTACATAACTATCAAAGTAGTTTGCACATCAAAAGGACATGAGCAATTTCTAGGGTAATCCAAAGCTCGGTATCTTAAAGGGAATTTAGTAGTTACAAGGGTGAACACTACATACTCTGTCATAAGGCTCTCAATGTCATTTAATATAATTTAACATAAATACTATTTTAATTATTTAATTATAACCTATAGCATGTTACTTTTATATTTATGAAAGATAATTTTAAGTGACAGATAAATAATTGATTGCACATTTAATGTAACTTTTAAAGTTTATGTGACTTATATAAATTATATTTATAACTTGTACCAGGAGAACTTTGACATGACAATCTTATCATGACGGTTGTGAGTTTTATTTAACGATATAACGGTAAAACTTGTATATTTTTTTTATTAGTTTATTAGATTATTATCAAAGTGTCGGATGAAAATGTCCATTGTCTTATATTATGCAATACCCTAGTTATAAATTTAATAATTAACTAAGACTATACTGACAATGGTTTTTAAATTTTTTTTGTAACAAAAATATATAATTTATAATATAATGATATAATGAACATATTGGAAATTTATCAAAATGTAGTGTTCAGTGACATACTAGACAGTTTTAGGCGCCGTACCGACTCACAAGATATCTTGGCACGGACTCGAGTTCTCAGTATGTCTGTGGGCGTCGACCAATCGATTCTTTTTTTAATTTTTTTGAATTTCTCAAATACTAAAGTGCGTATATACTTACTAGACTTTTTGCACTTATCCTGTATAACTGAATGTAGTAACAATAAAGATAACAGTTAAGATAGATAAATTTTTGGGTAATTTAAAAATTTAATTTTACATTAAAATGCGGTTGTAACATGTCCAACTTTTTGTTATTCTTTTAATTAAATAAAATTTCTTTTAAAAGAGAGTTAAATTTTTTTTTGTTATTTTATTACAAAAAATAAACCGCATCAAGTCTTTAAAATTATTCTGGCCAAGTAAGCGTTTACAGCAGACTAGAGGTTGTAGTTTTAAATTTTTTGTTGTTGTTACTGTTACTGTAGCTGTACTGTATATGACGTGGTTTCTAATTGTAGTGAAATGAATGCTGAGTTTACGTCACTACTTGGATGTATAATTAAAATTATTATGATTAAATCGTCTGTTTATTTAATTTTTATTATTTATTTTACAGTTGTTTTAATCTTGTTCTTTTCTCATCAGGAGGCATTGAGTTATTACATTAAATTGTGACGTAATAAAAAAGTTATTAAATTGTAAATTATTATTTGTATTTATCAAATTGACTTTTAATTAATTATTTGAAATTAAACGATAGTTTAAAGATTATTATTATTTAATTTATTTAAAAGTACAAGGTAGAATATCTTTATGAAATAATAATAATATTAACAAAAGTTTAAATAAAAAAAGAAAGGAAATTCTCAGAGAGCTTTAAAATAGAATATATAAATTTTCAAAGTGACATTAACGATTCTGGTATGTATTTTAATAATGCCTCCTAGCGTATTTCAAGAATTGTCTCAATTCTTACAATTATGACTTTAAATTTATTCATTGTAATTGCTATTTTTATTTTTTTAAATTTAATTATTTACTTTTTATCAATTTAAAATTCTAAAATTAGTTTATATAATTATTAGTTTATGATGTTGAAACAGCTATTAAGCGTGAGTTATGCTTAAAAATAAAAAATAATGATAATAATAAAAGGTAACAAGTACATAGAGAAAGAGCGATAAAGTTACTTGTAGATTAGTCAAGGTCTCGTTCGGTGATAAAAAATAAAAAAAAAATAAAAGTGAGAAGAAAATGTCCGAGAAAAGATTGCTGCGGGGTGATTAAAATGACATGTTATTTTGTTGCACAGTGCATACACTAGGTAAAATTAAATTGTACACCGGTTAGTTCGTAAAACTTGAAACTAAAAAAATTAACTTTGTGTTTTAAAATAAAAATAAAATAACGTTTCAGGTTACATTTTAATGCTTAAGACATTAGACACTATAACCCATGTCCCTCTCTTCGCATTTAAATTAACACAATTATTGCTTTGATAATTATAAAAATAATTTATTTATTAAAGAGAAAATACGATCTTATCGTCAACAATGATCTCTCCTATAGGTTTACTAAAACTCATGTATGTTCTAATAGTAGTAATCTAAGATGTACATATATAATTCAAATTCAATATCTCTCGTATTTAAATAGAAACTAAATGGTATAAAAATAATGTAAATTTAATAATTAAAAGATCCATTTATTTAAAGGATATTACATGTGTGTATATAAGTTTTATATTTTATTGGTATTTGATCGCGTTTCATTTCTATTTCATATTCACTAAACCGTAGGAGTGGGCACTTTTAAAGTAAAGTACTTAATCCTCTTTCGAATTTAGAGCAGGGCTTAATTACTGCATTGCACCCGAAACTTTAACATTTCCCAGCTCGTTTTCGATATATATGTCAATAGGTCTGTATATACGTGGATATGACTTGATATTTCGTCTGCTTCTTATTCTTATTATTTTTCTTTTTTTTTTTAATAATAAGATATTTCAAGTTATATTCTGACGTTGGTTTATAAGCTATAGCTCAATCGCGCTGGGACAATCTCTTTACAATTATATCTAAATTCAAATTCTAAAATCAAAACTTATAAAATTTTCATTTTAATAAGAAATAAATTTTTTTTTTCTTATCTACTTAATCTTTGAATACCAATTTCTTATTCGAAAATACTTTTATCTCGAGTATGTCCATAGATAATTAAAGTAAGATAAGAATTATAAAATCTTAAAATAATTATACTCGTTGTAGATTAATTTTAAATTTATTGATGATTTTTGTTTTGATAATAAAAAAAAACTTGCATGCATATTTATAATTAACTTAGCATGTTATTTACTTATGTATAGTCTTATTCTTGTTAAATTTATACTTTTTCTTCTAACTGATTGACTATTCAAGTACACATTTACAGAGAAAATTGCTGAAAAGAGCTTAAACTTTCTGAGAATAGTATAACGTCTTGCTGGTCATTAAACATGTAAATTGACGACCTCGAGAAAATAATATTCTCTTCGCAATCTACTTGGTTTTCTTTATTTCGCCTTTTCATCATCATATTTTTTGTTTCGCCCTTTTTCTTGAGCTAATTTTTTTATTACATTCTACCTCTGGTGTTACGAGATAAAAAAATATAAAAATAAAGTCACCAGGTCTAAAGGTAACATTGGAATAACGTTGACAGCTGTGACGTTGTCGAGAGTTTTTATTAATCTGACACTTTTAAAACCTATATATCTATATACCTATACATCTCTGATTTTTATGTTTTACGAATATTCTACAGATTTTTTTTTTTTTTTATTTTATTTAATTTAATCACGTTCTCGCGTGCTATTGAAATCTTTTTTTTTTTTTTTTTTTCTGTCACCGAAATAATTTATTTTACAGGAATTTATATTAAACCTGGTTTGGAAATAAAAAATATTTAATTTAAAAAGTAACACTGATACTTGATTGAAAATTTGAGTACAAAAAATATTTCTCTCGGTAGAATAAAAAAATATAATAGCTGAAAATATTGTTGAGTTAACTGCTAATGGCACAGGGCATCATCTTATGGACTTAAGAAAATTACAACAACGGTTACTTTAACAGTAGTAGTATCAGCACGAGTAAATCGAGCCAATATATAAAGACGGCATCATCATCGTTAACAAGAACTATCGGATTTCTCGAGGCTTTTTCAATTGGTCTCGTTACTCTTCGATGCAACGAGAAAACAATTAAATGAAATTTTCTTTGGTGTCTTTTTACACGTCTCACTTATTCTAGCAGTACACACACACACACACTATACTTTTACCTACTGTTATTTATTTCTTTATATTTGTTCTTTACATTTAGTAAAAAAGAAGCTCATTCATTTTGTTCATCTTTCCCCTTTTTTTTTTATTCTATTTAAAATGACTATTCATTTTATTTTATTTTCTTATCTTTCTCAACGTGATTTTTCAGAAATTTTTTGAGATACTTAAAATTTAATGGCAATCACGACGAATTCTAACGTAAATAGTAATCTCGACCTGATAAATATATATTACCATAAATTAACTTGAGTAAATTTAAAATAATAAAATTAACAAATTACAATTAGTGCATGCTTTAATCTGAACAGTTTAAGCTTTGGTCAATTTGACTTGGGTTTAGATAATATAGATGATACAGAGTTTGGTTTACTACTCATACCGTCGTGATTCTGGATAGTAACTGGCTAATATATATATATAGCTAACATAGTACAGAGGGCAATATGGTACAGAGTAAGATAGAGAGCAATAGAGAGTAAGGTAACGCCCGATTTAAACCTGTCTAGGTTCGGTCGGTTGGGTGAACAAGCAGCGACATTGAGAAGAGAAACTGCGAAAGCCTAGAATTCAAGTCACGTGTTAGCTAACCAACGCTTCTGCCGTTCTCTCAATCCCCAAGTCGTGAAAGCTATTTCACCCTCAATTCACGTGTACCTTGAGTCGTACGCTATCGAACCTATATCAAGACCATTCAGACCATCCAGAAACCTGGACACTTACAATCAACTAAGCCCAACTATCTCACCAATTCACATTGTTCTGTTGCTGTCTACTTACAGCCAAGTCTTTCTCTCAATTAATTCTCATTATTCTTAGTTTTTTCCATTCTCTTTATATAATTTTGTTCATTATAAAAATAAAATAGTGACAGATGAAAAAATCTGTGTGCATATGATTGCCAATGAAAAACATAATATATATATATATATATATCCAGAGGATTTTCCGCTCGCTGTTAACGAAACTTTTTTCAGTATTGCTAGGTTAAAAAAAAAGAGAAAGAAGAAGAAGAAGAAGAAGAAGAAGAAAAAGAAGAAGCAGAGGGTAGTTTTGTGAGAATATAATAACTTTCTTTTTGTTTTATATTGGCTTCCTGATAATAAAAGCAATACTCAATGGTTTAATCTACGAGAAATCGTGACTGGGGTATATCGTCTGATCTCTCGGGACAATTGTCACCATTATGATTTCTATCTTTTTAATTTTTAACTTTTTCTTTTTTTTTTTCAGTACCTTAATCTTCTGTAATAAGAAAAGTTATTTTAAATCTTTGATGTGAGATAATTTTGTAATTTTAATAATTAAATTTACTCTGTTTCTTTTTTATCATCAATAAAATCACGACAGATTCGAAACCAAAATTTTGAATTCGATACATATATTATATCTTTGATTGCCAATACAAAATATAATATATATATACTGTTTATTATTTCCCATTAATTAAAATTTTTTATTAATTGAGTAATAATAATATTATTAAAAAAAACATTTACCAAACTACCAATTATTTTTTATTGCAAAAAAAAAAAAGAAGAAATGTTGTTTATATAAATATCTAATATGCCCGTGTTTTTTTATTTATTTAGATAAAAAAATGAAAAATAAAAAAAATTTATTCATAATACAAGATTGTTGTCAGCCAATGGGATTTTATATTTTCATATATACGATAGTGTGTGTTCAATATCAACGAAACGATTCTCTCGTGTGATCCCATTATGTAAACCTTCAAACTATAATAATAGTCAAGTATTTTCAGCCTCTAGAATACACTAGCAGCACTAGCAGCACTAGCAGCATCACATTTCCTATTCCCAAGTGATCATTTCCATCCAACATTTTCGAATACTATTTTTATATATGATCGACCTTTACCGTACAATAACACTTTTACTAAAATTTACCCCATACTAGTTAAATAAATTTCAAACTTGTTAATATTATTTTTCCTCTTTATCAACAAATTAATAATAGCTTAATTAATGGAAAATGATTTTTAAATTTTATTAAAAAATAATAAACGGAAGCTGGAAACGTGAAAAAGTTTTATACAATAGAACAAAAGAAATTTTTTCGGACAAAAGCAAAATTGGTGGTGGGTGAAGCTGATGGTTGCAGTGGGTAAAGAGCCTAGGCTTTTATCTGGTAACTCACTGTCCTGGTAACTTCTTTTCCTGTGGTTTTATGTTGGATTGTCTTACTGTACTCAGAAGTTTGTATTCTTTGTATAGCGACAGTAACGGCAGCACAGTATTAGTAATACGATCAACAAAACATGTTCGATATAAAAATAAAATAAAAAAATATTTTGTACAGAAGGTAAAACGAATTGGAGCGAAAGGGTGATAACGAAGTGGAGAACAAAGAAATCGACGTTACTGCTATATTGAGAATTGAGAAATAAATTAATCGATTGTTGTAGGAAATATCCAAGTATGTGTTTTTGGTGAAACTAAATTTCATTCAAGAAAATCCAATGACTCTCTTTCTATTTGATTATATAAAACAATTACATTCATTTATTTTTTTTTTTTTTTATTAAAGCAATAAGAAAAAAAAATAAAAAAATAAGTGACTGTAAAACTTATTAATAGAGTTAAAATAATTGGACAATTAATTTAAAAAGTTTGAAATGTCATTCGATGGATAAAATTGAATTATTGGAGTTATTTTTAACATTATTTATTGGCGTGCAGCAGTCAATTATAGACAATTTGATGCTCACCACTTTTGAATGTGCTATTTGATATTATCGTCATGTTCAATTTCGTGAACCAGATTTAGAGCTCGCTCACTAATGAAAACAATAAATTTTATCGCAGCCGCTATTGTTCAGCTTTAAATTATTAAATAATAATTTATTAAATTTCAGAAAAAAACTAAAACAAAAAATCGGAAAAAGCTTGTAAAGACTTATATTTTATTTATGTGTTAGTTGTTATACGTGTACACATGTTCGGCGAGTTTAAATGTCATTCCTTTTATTCGATAAGTAAATATATATGTACATTTATTTATTTATTTTTTTTTTGTGTGTTTCATAGAATGAAAGTCGACGAACAAGAAGAAACAAATGAGTACAACTTGAATTATAAATTTGTAGATTATTGTTATTCTGTTTATTCGAGGTTTATCGAATACTTGAATTTAATTTTCAATGCATTTTTGAGTGCTTGTTTTATTATTCAAATATTCTGTTTACTTTAAATAAAATTCACTATAAACATTGTTCTATTATTTAAACACTTAAAAGACAAAAAAAAGTTATGATTTGATGTTACAAGTTTATAACTACTATTATTATTATTATTATTATTATTATTTTTTTTTTTTCTGGTCTTATACTCAATCTTTAGCAGTTTTATAATTTTATAATTTATATTTCTCTCCTAAAACTTGTATTGCTTCAACGATAAATTTATTTGCTTCAATATTTTCTTTTATATCCAGTAATTCAAGAAAGTAACTTGTTTAATGTTTCTCAACCAGCATTTAATGGACAAAAAGAAAAAATAAAATTTAAGTTTTAATATAAAAATACAACTTCAGCCGCGTTAAATTAGTACGTCTTAATTTTTTTTCGATTTATTTAATTTTCTCTTAAAAAAAAAATAATGAACCGTTTAATTATTTTTAAAGTAGATAAATAAATTTAACACTCAATTAAATTCATAAACTAGAAAAAGAAACAAAAAAAAAAAGTGCCAAAAGACAAAAAATAAATTAAAAACTGAAAACTGCAAGTCAGCGGGCAATAATTTTAATTTTTTTCTCTCTACCTTGGCTGAACAACCGAAGCAGAAGTAAAAGTGGAAATCCGGAATAGGTAGTAGAAGCAAAAAATAATAAAAAAAAATGAAAAAAAGAAGGGGGTGAATAACGTTTGTTCGATAAGTGGAGAAATCTATTCGTCATCTAGCTTTAACACTGCACCGTGTATATCCAATTGCGCATCCTATGCGTCAAATTAAACGACAAAAAAAATTAAAAAAAAAAAGATAAAAAAACCCATAAACGACAATATATATTTTAAATTTTAACCGACCGAATGCTAGTGAATATTTTATCAAAAACCTTTTTTACCCACGGCAAAGGAATATAACATATTAAATATTAAATAAATAATAAAATATGTATTTTAGCACGGTGAGTTGAATTTTATATATTACTAATACTTAACACAAGTTGCTATTTATGCACAAGGTATTTTTTGTAATAAAATTATTTACTTGATGGGATAATAATATTTATAGACTAAACGATTTAGTCTTTACACATTAAATAAACAATAATTGTTAAATGTGATATTTATTAAACATGAAAGATGATAATGATTTAATGATATACAAAATTATTAAGTTTGCGTGTGAAATTATAATGACTTGTATTAGGTTAAAGGTGTGGATATCTCCAGAGATGTGCTAAGATAATTTCCAAATGTGTTTCCGTCATAATCACACTGAATGATATTAATCTCGTTGACAACGACAGTGACATGTATGTACGTATACATATACCTATACATATTTATACATATATAATATTTAATATTTATGTATAGTTATATAGAGTAATGAACGTAGTGCACAATTCCCTTGGTGTTTTAACTCTTAGCAATTATCCAAGGTAAAAAAGTCACGCACCAGGGAATTATATTAATTCATTCATAATTAAAATAATTAACTGTTGAAAAATTCAGATAGATGAGCCCGTATTTTATATTGTTTGTTTTTCTTTACTGTGTAACGTACTAACGTGTTAGTTTTCATAAAGAATTATTATTAAGTTTCATCATATTTTTTTATATTTATTTTTTCCCTGTTGTTTGGTTTTATTTTTAGAAAAATATTTTAAAATGAGTGACAACACTTAATAACACTTGAGCCATAAGTTTTCATCACTTTGGAATGAATATAAAGCAAAAAGTGAAGGAAAAACGTGCTCTTCTCACGATTTTACGTTGCGACGCGTCTATTTAGCTATATACTGTACTTTACACAGTCTTGTAATCTTACTTGTTCTTTTTCTTAATCTTCTTTGGGGTTTTTTTTTTTTTTCTAACCCCTGTAGCCACCTAACTCTCGAGGTTAAAGAAAAAAAAAAATATGAGGAAGAGAAAGAAAAAAAGGAAAGAACCAGATAGCTAGTGGAAGATGTCATGAAGCTGGTGAAAAGTGTCGAGTAACTTGGGCTAATTAAAATTTATTTTATAATAATAATAATAATAATAATAGTAGTAGTAGTATTTAAGTTTTGTTTATATTTTTCATTTTTTCTTTGCATATTAAATAATATCCTTTTAAAATACTAAATTGTATGATAGTCGTAATTTAAATTTTCGAGTGGGTATTTTATTAAAATTGTTTAGCTAGTTAATTAAAATAATGAAGGTATGATTAAGTGTGGCAATTAAAAAACTTTTGTTTGATATTTAATTTTTATTTAGTAGTCGTAATTTAAAAAGATGATGCTCTTATTTTCACCGCAGTTTTCACAACTTTAAATAATTAATTATTAATTCAAAATAAATATCTATTTATTATTTTAGCTGACATAATTACAATACGATGCTAAAAAATCCACGTCCTAATAATTATTACTTTTTTTATTTTTATTAAAAAAACTTTTAAAACTTTGTCTTCAGCTTTAACTTCGTTAGCTGCGAAATAATTACACTAATTAAAAATTTAAATTAATTTATTATAAAAACTGAAATATAAATATTTTCATGTAAAGATGTTTTATTATTATCTTAAAAACATATGTACTAATAGTTTATAGAGTGGGATTGACGCAATGGTATTATAGAAAAGGTCGACGAAAAGTCAGTGTCGGTACATACACACTAATGCATTCCGACAAAAGCTACCTAGAGATGCATAAATGCATTATAAATATGGAGTGTAGTCCTGGATATTTTTGATAGAGAACCTTTCTACAAACGGAAACCAAAAAGGATAATAAACGTAAGGTATTATCGTATTCGTTGTCGGCAGAATATATAATACTGATAAAGAATGATTACGAGAAGAAAAATAAAGGCAAGTATATAATGTAAAATATAAATATATAAATATATATATATACATGTTTGAGTGCAGTGTAGATGTATAATAGAGAAAGGTGTTAGAGTACCACCGCGTACATAACATCCCGGAAAATTAGATAATGTCAGATCTCTGACAGGTTGGCTTGTTCACACTACACTTCTGTCCTTCATCCTCTATCTTTCATGTGTGCTGTTGCAGTTACTAATACTGTTACTGTAGTAGTATATACTAATACACACTCTCTAGTTACATTACATAGGTATCTTTATGTAGCTGTAGATTTTGAGGTCGCACTGTTGACTCGAAACAACAGCCAACTTCTGTTTGTAATTTTAGTTACTATATATGTTGTACACGCTACAGAAACGCACGTGCGTTAACTCACTTTTCCTTTGTATACCTATATACATGGTCCACTAGGATGTCATGATTATTGTAATCAAATGTGACACCAGAGTCTCATCGTAATGGTATTTGTATATGCATCTCACCATGGTGAGCCAAATGTTTTACGTATAGTCGTATAGTCAAATATGTTTATGCAGATATATCTATAGAATGACAAGTTAGATTTACAAATACAATGTATACTCTAATTTTATTTTTCTGTTAGTATGTTTGTGTATGTCAAAGGAGTAAAGATATTAGTGGTATTAGTGGTATTAGTGGTTTTCCATCAGATGCAATCGAAAAAGAACCAATGAATAATAATATCGGTTTTGTTCTCTTGTTGTGTGTCACTGTATTTTGTGTAAGAGTAAGTATACTATATATATATATACATATAAACAGCTTGTCGTCAGGTCTACTCTTCTGCACTGACGCTCTTGACAACCCGCTTCAACGCTACCGAATTAATCGTATGTAACTTGAATAGATGACGTTGAGGAGAATTTAATGCGTTCATGTCAGTTAAAACTACCAGCTTATCATTATTATCATGATAATTACTTTGGTAATGTGTAAGAAAAAGTTTATTTTATTGATTATTTAAAAATAAATAAATGATTCAGTATTTTAAAGTTAATGCTAACATAAAACATTTGTTAGCATTATAAATTATATGATAGTTGTGTTTGTGTCGGTGGTCTGATTCATTGTATACATGTATGAAAGTTGTGTAAAAATAAATGAATTGAGAGTCTTTTGTCTGAATCTTCTTTACTGGAATTCAAGTGCTGTACTACAAGAGCAACCTTTTCAAATACCGTATATACCGTATATCGTACAAGCAACAAACTTACCATCTACACATGTATCTCGTGTGTATACTTTATCTATCTGTCACTCATACAAGTATCTCTTGAGATATATCTCTACATCTCACGTTCGTTTCGCTCCCACTACTATATATAGTATACGTGATATACAACAATATATTATAATATTTATCTTGAAAAAAAAAAAAATAATATATTGTTTCAGTAAATTTTTAAGTTTTTATAATAAATAAAAATAAATATTTCGGAATTGAACGACATGAATGACTAAATTTACATGAATTCATGCATATTGAATGATATAACAATCGGCATACTTGGAAAGGTTTCCTCTCGAATGATTTTAGTCTCTCGCACGCTTCATGTCATTTTGGAATTCGTAATTTACTACAATTTCATCGATTGCGAGTTATATCATCATACCCTAGTAATGATGAATATATATGTATAAACGATGAATCGACATGTAGATTACTAATTATTTCTCGTCAATAGTCTCACAAATATGCTCTATTAAATATCGATATATAGCATTTATGTATAGAAATTAGATATTTATTATTATTGTTTGATAATAAGTGGTAATGAATTATAATTGATTGTTGAAATATGACAATGTGGCAAATTTGTGGAGTAATTGAGATGTATCTCGAGAGAATAAGCCAAGTCAGTGGGTGTGTGTATTACCTCAGTGCCATTGTGTATCTGTATCCATTGACAATCGGGCATAATCGTAAGCAACATTTCCCTTGAGGCAGTAAACTGAGTACCCCCAGTGAGTAACCTCGAACTGTTATGGACGCATTTGCGTTCAATTCTGGCACCCAACCTATTATACATATATCTATATATATATATATATATATATCATATCCTGACAGATTTAGCTATATAGTCTTCTCATCCTCAACAAGCTCTAACCCTAGACATGCTTACAATACACTCTGTATAATATTTACATAAATATCTATAGCTATGCATACTATATAGTAAAGGGTGAATTTTGTTGTGTTTATGGCATAATGCACGTCATCTTAAAGTCACTTGTGTTATGTATTATATATATTACAATGGATTATGTCAAATATTTAGTTTATTAATATTTTATGTATTTATATAATATAATCAGGATATTGGATAAATTTGTTGGTGAAATTTACTGTCTACGTATGTTTATTTATTGTCGTCAGATCAATTATTTTAGTTGTTGTATATATATAATATATATATAGATTGAGAGAAGTAAAGCTATAACTGTATTAGCAACTCTCGGTCAGTTGCTATCCCTATAAATCCCGGAAGCTGCTCCAGTAGAGACCATCCAATTTCGCCAAATTTCGTACAAGTCCCGTGTGGATTTGCGATGACCTAACAAGGTCGTATTCACACACGTCTATCAATCTCTCTTTCCTCTTTTACTATTTATCGTTCTTCTTTCCTGTCTCAATTTTATTTTATTTCATTTATTCAATTTTTCTTTTTTATATATTATATATATAAATAAATAAATAAATAAATAAATAAGAGCCATTATTATTGATCTATATTTTTAAATTGCTCATTGATTTGATAAATAATTATAATAAATAATTGATTTGAAACAAATTGAAAGCAATAAAAAAAATACCGTAATATCGGTGTTTGAAGATAAATATAAATGCTTTTAGCTCACAAGTTAGTATTGAAAAAAAAAAAAAGTTTATTTAACTATTCAAATCGATTACACTCGTCTCGATACAAGTACTTTTATTATCCGTTTATCTATTGTTTGTTTTTATTTTTTTTTACATACTTGGATTTATTTAAATCCTCCGAGTACATGTAGCTATCATTCAATTTAATCTTTGATTTTTTTTTTTTTGGTTTTTTTTTTTTTTTTAATAAAATAAAAATTAAGCGTTTATTTAAATGTTATTAATTTTTTAAATTCCAGCTAAATTGACCTGAAAAATATCATCGATCTTAAATAAATTTTTTATTTAAAATATATATAAATATACTAATAAAGTGTGTTCAATATAAACTGAAAAATATTCTAGCCAGTGTAGCATTGGAAATATTTTAAAGAATTCTTGGAATTGTAGAAATACCTTGAATTTTCTAAGTGCCACGGAGATACTGAAGAATAGAGAGTCTATTGATAGTGACGTATATATCAGACTTGTATATATTTTAGAATTTATAAACATTATTTTTACTACTGTCGGTTCCAGTATATTGATACTAAATTCAACATCATTTTTAACTAAAAAAAGAAAAACAAGAAAATATTTGAGTTTATTCGAAAAATAATAGAAATAAATGTAACAAATAATTTAAATAAACATAAAATTATTATTCAATATATGAGTTTGGATAATCTTTGTAATTATTTCTTATTACCTAGATGACCTAATGATATTTGATTCACTAATTCCCATGTCCATTTAGAACTGAAACTTGGTTCGGTTGACTATTTCGTTCACGTATACTAACAATAAGTGTAACTAGACTCTAAAACTTCAATATATATATAGTATAAGATTGTATTTAAAACTTGTGACAAGTCCAAAATAACTCAATTTAATATATTTCAATAATTAAGCATTTTTTTTTTAATAGCTTTAAATTAAAATTTAATGATTCAATTGAAAGTTTTTTTAATTGTATGATTAAGTTTTTAATGACTGATGACTTTCATGATTATTAATGTAATAAATAAGATATCTGGTGGATTATATTGATAAAAAATAATATAAAAAAGTATAAAGATTGAGAGCTAAACGATCGAGTTGATCTGCGGTCACTTTCTTTTCACTGGTTTCATCACATATTTCCATTGGGGGTTTGAGTATATATGAAAGAAGGGCAGTAGTAGTAGTAGTAGTAGTAGTAGTAGTAGTAGTAGTAGTAGTCAAGAGCGATAGTCGTTTCTCTGATCTTCAGATCATTGGTCTGGAATTACTAGTATATCGCGTTCGCCATTGGCCCGCTCGCACGAGTGACGTTTTTGCGCTTCATTTCTGCCCTTTCGAGTCACTCAGCCTTGGCCCACACCTCCACAATCTTTCTTTTCTATGCCCTTTTCTGGCTTTCGCTCTGATTCTCACCGAATTCACTACATTTGGGTTTTAACAAAAAATTCCAATACAACCAGTGTCAAAAAAAAAAATTACTTTCATATATAACTACAAATATAATATATTTATGTATGTGTAAATAAATAAAAAAATTCCTTTGCTAGTCTGGTAAATAAAAAAATAAAATTACATAGAATGTAAATTGTCCTTTGTAATATTTTTTATTAAATCTTGTTTTAAATTTTACACATCAAAAATTTAATACGTTAAGCCAATAAAATTTAAAAAATTTAACAAATTTAACAAATCCTTTTTAATTTATCATGTAGTGTAATTATATTTTTAATTTAATATTTGATAAAGTAATTGAAAATAAAAATATATAATTAATAATTATGATTAAATTAATTTAGAGTGGAATTATACTTAATTTTGAGTGAAAGCCAAATCCACTTTCGGATGAACAACTCGATCAAGTAAATGTACAACACATTCATTGTTAAAGACCACAATCAGATTATACATATATGTATATACACATACATAAATTTAGAAATACATGTATGATGGATGTATGCATAGATGTGTGTATGAATATATGAAGCAGAGCTTACGACTAACGAGCGGATCGCATTCAAAGTCGACATCACCAACGACAGAAATTACGCAGACTTGTCACGCAACGACGAGTTTTCGGGATAATCGACGCCCTTGCTTCAATTATACGTCATTCGGTCTACTTGTTATATTTTCTTTTTTTTCGTGCTGTCAAAAAAAAAAATTTCGTTTGTTTTATTTTTAATTTTTACATTTTTTTCAATAAAGAAAAATTGAATTTCCTGTTTGAGTGTTTTGTTTTATACTGTGTATTTATCCGATCTAAAGTTTTATGTATAGATGTAGGTGTGTGTGATGTCAAAATGTTGGTGTGTCGGTTCGCAAACCAAGCGAAATTAAATTATTCTCTACTGCAAAGTACGGTCCTGCAATGCGAATTAAAATTCCATTACGCTATTTCACGAGTTTGAATTTCCATGGTATATAATGTCATCATTTATCGTACGTTACAAATTTTATTTTTCTTTTTGTTTCATGTTTTGTAATCGACAAATATGAATGTCGCTACATACATATACATATACATTCAATTAATTGTAAATATTATTTTTTTATGAACGCAATAGCTGTTGAAATTCTACCGCAAATAATTTAAATAACAAATGTTATTTCAATAATTTAATTGTCGTATAAATTAATTTTTAAATTCTTTATTCAAAATTACAAAACTTTTTTTTAAATTTATTTAAAAAATTTTCTTTTGACCTCGTTAACTATCTCATAAAATATAAAAAATATTGTAATATTAATTATCTTAATTATTTAAGAAAAAAAAAAAAAAAAAGAATAATTTTTTGTTATGATAATAAAAGTTTTAAAAAAATTTAAAAAAGTTTTAAAGCTTTTACAAAGTTATTCTCTTTCAAAAAGATAGGTAATTTAGTATAAAAATTCAAACACAAGAAATTTTTCAGTATTTTATTTAAAAATATTTAACATAGTCGACGACTGTCGTAGATTGGCAAAGACATGATGAAGAAACCCGAGCGATACTCCGGAACGGCGATTTTTCATAGTGAAAAAAGTTTTCGTTGTAAATTACCAACGGTTAAGATAACACCCGTTATAGTGCTCCTGGTAGAGGTTCCAGTATACTAAAATGTTCCTACATAGCATATAGTCGTAATATCAGTAGTAGTAGTAGTAGTAGTAGTAGTAAAACTACTACCACCTTTTCCTATAGCCTTTCCAACTCCTTAAGTCGGTGGAGTCGGTAGCATCCTGTACTCAATACATCATACTTGTATCTTTCTCTTTCTCTTTCTCTTATATTTTATATATCCATATACATATACATATACTTCTCTCGTATCGTCAACCCTCTTTTCTGGGCTCGTGCTAACATAATAGTGCTCTTATTTTACACGATGAGAGACACTCCCACAGTGTTCAAGAACTTCCACCACCACTATTTTATTCGTGAATTTGTGATGAACAACTCCTACAAAGTCATTCTATCTTTATCGTTTTCTCACTCTTTTGTGTTTTCTCAACTGTTAAATTTTAAAACTTTTTATTTTTTTTATTTTTTTTATTACCACAGATCGAATCACCAAGGAAGTACTAATATTCAATGAGAGGTGCTGACATTACTGATTATTATTATTCTTTAATAGTTTTTTAAAAAAAAGTTACAACTTCCCTTCTTCATGGTTAAAAAAAATAAAAAAATTGTGACTTTTGCAATGCGGTACTTTTTAAACCAATTGTAGTAAAACTATCTGCGGTTGAATTTCAAAACCACTCTGGAATTATGGGATTTAATTCTCTCTGTACCCTAGAGAGACTGCGGTATCTTGGAGTAAACACCGCAACTATGTACAGAAAGTGTATATAGGTATAAATATAGTTAGGTATAGCTAGTTGGTGCACTGCGTTAGCATTTCCTACACCCTCAGACATACACTTACACTTACACTTACACTTAACTATACATGAGCATTAGCAGTGTCCACTAAATAACATACACGAGTCTGATTAATTTTTTTTTATTTTCTCTGATTTATAAGTTTATTTTAACCCATTAATAAAATCATTGAGAAAAAAAAAAGAAAAGTTAATAAATAATAATTATACGAAAATAGGGCATGTGTGTTAAAAATAAATGATAAGATGGTTGTTATAAATGATTTTGGGATATATATTTACGAGAGATCATATATCAGCGTCATTTACCTGACAAGTTAAATGAATGGATAGAGCTGCTTAGCCGCGATTGTTGCAATTTGTGGATGTGACATACACATTCTTGATTACTGATTACATGATTACACTTACGTTAATATATTAAATCTATATAGAATAAAAAATATAACATTTTTTTTATATTTTTAGTATACAAATTGTGTTTTAACTTTCGGAAATTTTAGCTTACATTTAAAACATGAGAAACTTATTTAAAACTTTAGAGAAACTCGTCATCATTTAATCAAATAAACTGTCACGTTATCCAGGAAGA
Organism: Microplitis deprimator; assembly: GCA_964016945.1. Classification (NCBI taxonomy): domain Eukaryota; kingdom Metazoa; phylum Arthropoda; class Insecta; order Hymenoptera; family Braconidae; genus Microplitis; species Microplitis deprimator. The sequence continues at coordinate 16,975,957 of OZ024715.1, read as the reverse complement.
ACTAATTGTATAGCAATGTGTAATTTGTGCACGGCACTCTAAAGTCATCTAATTGAATCTTACTTTGTTAGAAACTGTAAAAGTACATTAAAAATACTTCTGTTAGAACATTTAAAAGTTTATAAAAATTTATTGTTTGAATAATTCTTAAAGATAGTCATGTCAAGTATAATGATAAAAAATAGTTTAAAAATCCTATAGTGGGTATATCTGTATATCTGTATATCTGTATATCTGTATACAGGGTGAACTGGATGCGTGGTAGAACAACCCCTGGGATTTGACTCGCAGTCGTAGGAACGGTTGTAAAATAATATACTATCTGAATATAGGGAACTATACAAATCCAGTGGATAAAAAATAAGCCATGTGGGTAGTAACCAGGGTGTCCTAGTGGTATCACTATACTGAAAGCAGCGGAATCAGAACTAAAACCAGAACCAGAACCAGAACCAGAAACAGAACCAGAAACAGAACCAGAATCAGTAGAGTATATTTTGTATCTCTGTAACACAATATATCACTTGCAGTGGGCAAGCATTGTTACACATGAGCGCGGCATTTTATACGTGCCTCAGATCCCTTTTTCTCTCTCTACCCTATACTATACCCTATCTTCAAAGTTAGTTATTTTCTATGCATACTTTTCTTCTATCCTCATCTATATATACGCTTATATATTTCTTTCAACATTTTTAAAACACCCCAGTACATACATATATTTCAGTATATATCTGTGTAGATATCTATAAATCTATTTAGTATACGTGTTATCGCACATTTATGTAAATTTAAAAAAAAAACTTATGTGCACTCAATGAGAACAACGTTAATGCATTTCTGTTAACGTCTATTAAATTAATTTTTTTTTCTTTTTTGTGCATACCTTAGAATATTTAGTATATAAGCTATTAGAAAAATATTCAAGTATAATTTTATAAATGGAATATTGGTGAAATTTATATGGTATTTAGTATTGAAAGTATGAAATTACGTATATAAAGGAATATTATTGTATTTTTTAGTTGAATATATCACTGTTACAGTACATAGATACTGTGTACACCGATTCTCACACCTATAAATAAATATCCGTATAGCTGTGTGACGGTGTTTGATATGTGGTCATCGTATTTCACTGTTTTCTATTTTTCAACTCTATTTTTTATTTTATCTTTTTTTCAATATTCTCATGGTATGGTACATAAACGAGATAATAGCTATTTATTTATAATGCTATTTTTATCCATAAAATATTAAACATGTGCCAAATAAATAAAAAGTTATGAATCATTTGTAAAAATAAAATTTTTTTTCGCTAATAATGTATTGTTATTTTTATTATAAATCTTTTTGCTGATTGACGGTTACGTATATATCGTAATAAATAATTTTTTTAGTTGAATGAATGTATTTTAAAAAGTGTTCGGACGAAACTGGAAACTATTGATATAAATAAATAAAGTAGTTTGAGTGAATAATTTACACGGCGCCTCAACCAGAAAATAAATTTTACAGATTCAAAAGCTGCTTCAGTTCAATACTAACTTTATTTACCTAACCAATCTGATTATCTATTCAATTGAGTTTAAACTTTAACTGATATGTTTGTATTTTACAATTTACATAAACTTTAACCAATATTATCGATATAATTTTACTACTTAATTCATTATATCCTTACATTTAGTTAACACAATTTATTATCTTAATTAGATAAATTTAATTATATTATAATTGGAATAAAATGGTTAAAATAATAAATGGAAGAGCTGGTAATAAAATGTCATTTATTTTAAATGACGTCCGGAAGGTGAAATCGACTGTCTAAAATTTTATCAATTATATTGACATGACGCCGGGGTAATAACGGTAGCTGTGTTGTAGCGATGCTCATCAATTAGTCATTATTGCATCATTGACCCTTCATGTAGCGACACCAATCAAGTGTGTTCACTGATTATCAGTTATTAGCCATTAGTTCAACATCTGTACTGCCAATTATGAAACTAGTTTTTTCTATATCAATAACTCATTCGGCTTTATATTTTTTTTTGTTTTTTTTTTTTTTTTTTCACTTGATGAATCACAATGATATTATTTTTTTTGGAAAACACTGTGTAAAAAAAAAATATTTTATTAAAGACAACCTCAGCTGTTATTTTATTTTTTTACTAATGTTTATATTGTAGATTGGAGGTAAACTTTTTTGGAATGCGAGCAATAAAAACATGGATAAAAAGAATGATATTGAGGAGAGAAAACAAGAAAATGAAAAATTACAAATATTTATATATATCTTGCAAGTGTTTTTTTTTTTTTTAAGAAGCTTGACGTTTATTTATAACATTTGTTATTTTAAAATTAAAAAAAATATATATCATATGAATAAATAAAATCAATAATATGCAATTAGCTTATACTTGGGTAATGATAATTCACATTGAATTAATAAACTTTCAATAAATTAAAATTAATAATTATTAAACGAGATAGAAAATTAAATGTAAATATTTAATAATTAAAAATAATTGATATTAATTTGATTTTATATGATAATGATGATAATAATTGGCTATCAAGTTGGTAATAACTAATAAGGATGTATAATGAGTAATTTAAATAAAAATGAAACAAAGTAAAATCAATAGATTGCATGAATAGTTTTGTAGAGATGAAAATTAAATTGGTCCAAGTAGTAAACTAAAGTTAGTGATGAGGAGCGGAACTTGAACAGAATCCACATGAAACTAGATTGTCGATTTGCATACTTTATAGTTGGCTATATCCTACGGGAATACGGAAAATCCACACGTCGGATGACTTGTGTGACATGGTCCTTTCCCTAATTGTATTATCCAATCCCGCGCGTTTACTCATTCACTGCAGTTATCTTCCTCTGAGTATCTCTCACTCATTCTTGCTCACTCTCTTACATTACATTTACATTTGTTCGTATGTGAAAGTGTGTTTCTGTACTAAATTATACGTTTGTTTCCACTAGACATGTACAATTATCCAATACCCCTCAATACATTCACTATTCACTATTTACTATAAAATTAACAAGAATCTTTTCTCAATCCCAATTTACACTTATTAAACAAACTCGTTATTTTATTAAGTCGATTGATTTTTATTCAACTTTTTACCAAAAAAAATTCATTGTTCAAGACCCAGCAAACTGTTAAATTAATATTATATCTGTAAAATGATACTCGTTATGGTAACATGTTTAAAATAGTGTACTAACTAAGGTGTAAAATTAACTTGAAGAAAGTTTTATTGGTTAAAATATAGCAAGGAAAGTGCCACACTACAGCTGAGTCACTTAAAAAGTCTCGAAAGAGGTCGTGCAATGGCACAACCTTCGTAATAAAGATTATCAAGTTTGATTAACAGATTTAGTGTGTGTCTCTTGACGTTCAATTCAGTACAATAAGTACCTATCTGTATTTATATATAAGTTTTATTGCTCTAATTGCATTTTTTTAAATTGTGTAAACTGTTTTGAAACTAATATATATTTTTTTTTCATTAAACGCATAAAAATTGTAACGATAAAATCAAGAAAATTCTTTTTGATAAATTCCATTCATTGAATTACCTCATTAAATTATAATAGTTGACCGTAGATGTTAGCCAGTGAAAGCATAACCGTATCATCGTGAATGTGGATAAAATAGTTGAACCAAGTAATATGGTAGAAACGAGCAAAAGCGACCAAAACCAGCCAAAAGCGACTAAAAGAGATAGAAAAATAGAGAAAAAAAAAAATATGAGGGAAGGTAAAAAGTACTAGAGTAAAGAGAAGAAATTGTTAGATCGAAAACCATTTAACCGTAGCAGCTAGTATGTCCATATATATATATATATATATTGAAATAGAAAGAGAGTGAAAAGAAAAATGGTTATAAACATCGGCTAGGTCTACAAGTGAAGAACCAAGCATATATACACACACCAGAACATAGTGTGTGCTGCAATTCGGTACTAAGTGAGTTCTATCTACTGTAGGTGAGACTGTAACTCTCAAAAAGCTTTCAAAGCCACCCACCATTGAGACTCGTAATAACCCCACAAGTATAACCTACTACTTATATATATATGTTTATGTTATATATCTATATAGTGGATGTCACATTGCCATAAAGAGTCTCTCCACCTCCACAGTATCCTTTTATTATTTGTGCAGTCTTTTAACTATACTTGAAACTCATTTCTATTATACACCTTCCACACTGTTACATACATCTATAAATTAAACAGAGTCTTTGTTATTTTACATGATATTACTCATAGTTAAAACTTTATTTTTTAAATTCTCTATTATAGTCCCTGTGCATTCTATTCTGAACTGCTGCTATATGTCCAGCAATACGTGTGAGCTTAACGTTGTCATTTGCTGGACCTTTAAGATTTATATATTCTGGTATATTAAATGTCTATACCGGTATTACTGTGTAAGATTTATAGAAAAATTTTTTAAATTAAAATAAAAAATAAAATTCAATTATCATTAATTTTAAATTAAAAATAAATTTTTATTTTATTGATATCGTACTTGGTGATGAGTGAAAAATAAATAAATAAAAGTATATTGATAAGGATTTAGATGTATGTCGAGTATACACGGCGGTGTATTATTGGAATACCACCACGAGTTGAGTTTTTTCAAAAGAAGCTCAACGTCATGGAATTCCAATTTCAATACCACTCTACAAAATTATGTCGTTTCGCACTTGGATAATTCTATATATATATATATATATATATATATATATATATATAATATAATACAATCAATACACCCTCTAATTATACTTTGGTATTTTAATAAGCATGTACTTTTGATGGAACAATTAAATAAAAAAATTCCAATCACAAATAAAAAATAATTACATGATATTTTTCTTCATTAAAATATAATTCATAAAAGACTATATATAATCATAATTCATTTCATTAATAATATATGTTTTAAAAAAAAATTTCCAATATCCACGAATTTTAATATTTTAGTGAAAAGAATTTTTTTTTAAGTTTTCGTTCGTAAGAAAAAAAAATTAAGCTTACTCTTAAATATATATATACGTATATATATATAGATTTAGGAAGGTATATTGAAGTACCTTTAGATTCTTAGAAAGAATAAACAAAGAGAGTAAGGTAACTGAAGAAGATTTCATTTTACAGCATTAGAAGTTTCATCCTCGAAAAACTTAAAAGAGGATCTCAACTTTTATTTTATTTAGCTTGCACAGTACAGAATATATTAAACTTTATTTAGATATTAATGAATTTCTTTTTTTTTATCAAATAATTATAATATTTTAGATAATTAGTTAAAAGTGAGATTATGAGGCATGACGTATGACGTATGACATATATAATATATATAACATACACTACGATTAACGTATCGAAATACAATCAGAGTGTGACACGACCTCAGTGGAATCGGCTGTATACAGTCGGCAACAACTACAGTCTACTCACTCTACTCTATATTCCTCATCTGGCAGTGGTATGTCGGTATGTGGCATCTGGCATATAGTAGGCGGCTTTGACGATACTCTTGGGTAAAAGCTTGGATTATATAGCTTCTCTTACACATCCTGTTTATTCCCGCATGAATATCAAGACGTATCATCCGTTTATACATCTTGTCAAACAGCTCAAAATGACATCTACTTGAATATCATTATTTTTTTACAAATATTCATTGTGTTTATTTCTTTTTTTTTTCATTTTCTAAATATCCCAGTCTTTGTTGATTTTTGTTGTATATATTTCTCTGTTATTGACACCAAAGTCATTATTTATCTTGTTTATTTATATTTTAAAAATTTTTTATACGCTTAGATTCAAAATCGATAAAGGAAAAAAAAGGATTATTTTTTTTTTTTTTTTTTTTAACTAAAAATGTCGAGTAATGGTAAAAATAAACTATAAACTTCTATTTAAACTCGAAAGCTATAAGTATTTTTATAATAGAGCCGTCATAAAGTTAATTTGATTGTCTATAAAAAACAATGACTACATTTATCTAAAAATACAGTAAAATAAAAAAATATTGATAAGTTTTATTTTTTTTGTTTTTGTTCATCGGAAAATAATAGAGAAAAAAAATAGCATGAGAAATATCAATAAATGTAACAAAATAATAAAAAAGTAACACATAAATTGCATTGTACAAAAAACGTTTTGAACTTATTGTAATAAGCACACATGAGTAGAAATAGCCAAAGTATGCATTTTTTAATCATCTAATTATCCATTTTTTTTTTTTTCTTCGTTTTTCCATATTATGTAGACAGTGGTGTACAAGCTAGATTAATTACAGTTGAGACCGGCTAGTGTTTAACTTGGCAAAAACTATTACAACTTAGTAAAGCTTTAGCTTAACATTATATTGTCGTGTAGTGTATCGTAACAGGGGGAGTAATAATAACAGTATGATGGTAGTGGTGGCAGTGGTCAACAGTAGTATATATTATAGGTGAGTGTAGACTGTAGAGTCGGTAGAGTCGGTAGAGCCGGTAGAGCCAGACGTCTTTGCTTACACGTTGCCGTTGCCATCTTAACTGCCATGGCGAGATTTATTGTAGCACCTTCTGTCACAAGCCAACACCAACACTAACAACACTAACAACACTAATACTAACACCAACAACACCAACGCCAACGCCATCAGTAACCAAATCTCGTTGTATTGCTTTTATGGAGATATACTAGGCGACTTTGTTTGGCTGAGTGTATGTACCGGTAATTAGCTAGATCCCAATATTCCAAGAAACTCATTCAGTAATAATAATAATAATAATAGTAATAATAGTAAAGTAACCACAGTAAACGGTTTACCCACTTTAATATCCTTCCACACATTCATATTCACATACATATAATTTTCTCTGCCAACAACGAAACGAGGCATAATATATACTTACAATTAAGACTATTGTGCATAATTAAGTGTTATGTATATATATATATGTATACTTCAGATACTATGAGATAATTAATCGTCCAAGATTTGTCATTAATGATGCCTAAATCTCTCAGGAACCGTTAGTGTGATTAGCCAGAATTTCTGTTTCAGATAATTAATTGAATTAATTATACGGTCTATTAAATCAACTTATCTAATGATTTGTACGTATGGAAAAATTTTTTTTTCACAAGATCATTTTATAGAATTTAATAATAATGTAATGGAGAATGTTGTAAATTTAAATTAAAAAGGATAAAATGAATATGAAAAAAAATAAAGAATTATAATGATAATGGAAAAAAACTTAATAGGCTCATAAAATAAAAATTATATTTATTTAACACCATAACCATAGTATTTATTATTTTTCATTTGTTTAACCGGTCGTCAAAAAAAGATTAAAAGTTTGTCCGGTATTACGTCGGGACGTCAGCACATGCAAATATAGATAGTTTGCTGGGAAAAGTTTTATAGGTTGTTTCAGCCGACCCAATTACTTGAGCCATTTCACTTGTCTTCAGCTGGCATTTGGCTTTTAAAATTACCTAGTTCTTCTCTTGAGTATTCTTGACGTGTGCCCATATGTTGCCACGTCACCAAACCTTACTACTACCACTGTCATCACCATCGCAATAGTTATCATCATCAGTATCATCACCATAGCAACTCTACTCTACTCTAGAGTAGTAGAGTACTCTAATATTCATTTCTGGTGTATATACAGCTCAGAAAATTGAAATCCGTTTGTTACACTATCTGTTGTCTGCTGTCTGCTGTCTGCTGTCTGCTGTCTGCTGTCTGCTGGTGCCTTGTGTACTATATACTGTATACACACACCATACACATATTACAGTCACTGTTTCCAATTTTCCAGAATGCTCGGTTCGTTTACCAAATTCTCTTTTTATTGTTAAATTTCGTGCCAGGAATTTTTATTTAACGTGTCGGTTTTCTATATTTTTTCGAATCACACCCAATAACCTAATCACATTTACCGAGTTTTTTTTTAATAAGCACTCAATTTTACAATTATTTTTTCTTTTATACTCATGATATATAATATAGTAAAAATAAAGGGCAAGACCATTAAAAATATATTATTATAATATTTTTTGTACGAGGGAAATGATAAAAAAGATGAAATCTCATAGCCAAGAGAGTATATTAGGAGGTCAGTGGGTCGTTAAAAAGGTGAAAAAAAACGACTAAGTTTATATAAATGAAGAGATGAAAAAGCGCATCGTCAAAGTAAAAGTAAAAGAATTAAATGTTTGAATTCAGCAGTCGTGAATGTAAAAGAGAAGATATTGATATTTTATAAAAGTCTAGCATATGCCAAATAGATATAGATAGATAAATATATATTTAGTTAGGTGTAGGTGGTTTGTACTTGTACAGTGGAGCGTGACTTATTGTCCAGTAGTGTCTGTCACAAGAAATAGGGTGTGTGTCCTGCTGGTACTCTCAGTACGTTCAGTACGTTCAGTACGTTCAGTACGTTCAGTACCTACTGTCGCGACAGAGTCAGCTGTTTGTCGGTCCGGCTGTGTCACATTTTATTCTTCAAAGCCAAATCGTAAAACTTGGCTTTGGAATAGAGCCAAAGGTCGCCTTTAAATTGGTATTCGTCCATCGATCAATGAAACCTGCATACTCTCATTCTATACAATAATAACAACAGCCTTCCTTCCATTTCATCAAAAAATTTTATTTCGCTTTTTTAAATATTTTATCTTTTTATTTATCCTTATTTCTTTCTTTGATTCACGATACATATATGTTTATCATACTATTCACATAAAATAAATTCTTATACTTAAAAGGATTTTAAACTTGTTATAACCGTCAAGTATATTTATTCATCTTTTTAAGAATAAAATTTTATATATATATATACATATATTACACATTAACTCAATCGATAGTCGCGAAAGAATTTTAAATTAAAAAGTTAAATCAATTACAATCAATAAGAAAAAAAAAAAGTTAGTCAAAGTTATGACTTATTAATTTGATGAAAAAATCCGAAAGCTTCGGTGAAGTATACACTTAGATCCATTACTGCATTAAAATTTACAACCACACATAGAGTAGTAATGAGTAAGTCGATAACGTATTCGACTGTTGATTTACCCCTCGAAGAAACAGTTAGACTGACGAAACCCATCAGTAATAACAAAGTTATACTAAACTAAAGTTTTCTTTTGGTTAAAGTTTATTTCACTCAATACCATTAACCATCCACCACCAAATGATATCGTCATTAATATACCTCAATACGATTCATCGTCTATTTTACTTTTATTTTATTTTATTTTTCATTAAATATTCATTCGAATAAAACATCAAACGTTGTTTTTACAGTCTGAAAAATACTTTCGAAATTACTTTTTACTTTTTATTAAAACATTTTTTAAGGGCAAAAGAGTTCAATAGACTTGTTGCGGTGCAATGTTAAATACTTAAGAGTTATAGGTAGACATATATAAAAGAAAATAGATCGATTTGGTGATGGTGAACAAGTTGGACAATGACTGTGGTATTGAATATCGATTGTACATGCCCATCTGATGAAAAGTATAGAAACTAAAAGTACGCTGCGCAGTAGTAATAGTATACGCAATACGCAACAGAATAAATTGAGGCTGATGTGGTATTTCAATAGTACCAGGGAACAAAAAATCTCGGTAAATATAAAAGATAAAATTTTAGACAAATATATCAATATTGGTGAATAATAAATCTTTATTATTATTGTATTTATTTTCATTCACTTTGTTTGTACAATAATTCTGTTATTTATTTAAATTATCAAATAAACTTGGATTTAATACGGATGAGAAAATAAAAAATTTAACCAAGTGTTGATCAGTTGACTCGAGTGATATATATTAAAAACAGATAAATATTCACTGACAATTAAATGATATGCATCTATTTCAATGGAAATTTTTTATTTTATTTTTTTTTTTGTTTTGTAATTGGAGTGATAGTTATGGTCATAGGTGCTTTAAGAAATATTTTTAAAAATACTATATATTTATATATCTATGTACGGTATATACGTATAAACGATCAGTAAAAAAGAAAAATTGTTCGATACAAAACGTAAATGCCTCGAGGCTCTGGCACGTAGTCAGCATTGACGTATGAAGCTCTTTTCTATCGTTTGTGATGCCATAAATGTCAGACATTTCCTTCGATGTAGCTCATAAAGAAATATAAAAAAAAAAAAAAATAACATAATAGTAAAGAAAAAGTACAATAAAAAAAAATAAAAAATAAAAACAACAACATATGTACGGCGAACCACTACTTGACCATTTTGCGTTGTGACGCGACCTCGTTCAATAAAGCATTTGTTAAAATGAAAATAACAATATATACAACGATTGGAAATCTCTTAAATCACTGGACGCTCTATTATTTTTAATTTCCTGGCACTTAAACTCTGTCAATTTTTTATCTTATGTATATTTAACGTAATAATTAATTTAAAAAATTTTTTTTCAAGCAATATGATAAATTTTAATAAAATTTTGTTTAATAGTTGCTTAATTACAACACGAGGTATTTTAATTATAAAACAATCTATATTAATACTATAATCCATATTATATTATATTACATATACACTACTACCCTCTTTACCTTTCAGTAAACTACAGGAATTTAATTACACTTTTGTTATAATAATTAAATATGTAATATCCGTATAATACATAATATGTATTAATTAATAAAATATCAGGAATATTTATATTGTATACAAGGTTTATATTAAAAATAATTTAGTTTGCATCACAAAATAGATATATAAGAATGACAAATAACCACTATACAGATATAATAATAATAATATAAATAACCGGGATTTAAACCACATCAGACATGACAGAATCCTTATAAGGTCACTCTATTGTAGTTTATTTGAGATCCATATTGACCCAAAGTTAGTTTATATTATATTTACTGTTAAATAGATTGGACAAGTAAAGGAACATTAAGAGCAAGCAGCAATCCAGGATGTCCATGGAGTAAACGAGAAAATGACTAGTGGAACGTGCTTCCTACTTTGTAGGAAGAACAGTCTTCTCTTTAGTGACATAAGTAGTAGTCAGAGTAACTTTAGTAGTAGTTGTAGTATAGAAGTAGTGGTATACTATGATAGGGGTTTATCACGATAAATCTGATTCACTAGTTGCCGTTAGCACTGGCAGTCAACTTTAAAGGACGTGAAAACTTGTTAAATAGCCGTAACAGCCTTTTAAACGTAAAAGTTTTGATAGCCAGAGTTTCAATGTTATCCTGTTTGGAAATTTCACAGTTACTGCGGTCTACTCTTCTACTGTTCTATTCTACTACAACTGATTTTGCCATTTTGCCATTTTGCCGTTGGGGCTAGGGGTATTATGGTTATCTGGACAGAATCCGGCTTTCCGGTGACACGAAAAGTGTTGGTTGAGCTGACCGAGCACCAGAGTTTGACGATAAATATAATTCAACCGAACAAGATGAAAGACGAAATACGAAAGAATAAAACAAGACAAGAAAAAAAAAAAAACAACAAACAAGAGATGAATGGATTCAGAAAAAAAAAAAGTGATAGCTGTCACCACGATACTTGCAGTGCATGGGATTTATTTCCTTTAATAGTAGGCGACCTATCCTTGAATGAGATACGCCTATAAAGAAGATTCACTGAATAATGTTTTTTTTTTTTAAATTTAATGAGATTATTAAAAATACATAATAAATTAATTTGAAATAATAGATTGAGACTTATAGGATTTTGATGTAATATGATTTTTCATTTTTATAGACGTAGCAATTATTCATTTAGATACTGGCGCCTGGTTTAAAACCGCGAGTAACGAATAGCGAGTATAGTCGGTCATAAGCATTGAAAGAGACGTACTGGTACTGCCAACCGAGAAAGAGAGTGAGGTCAAATTGAGAATGAACAATGATCTTGAAGCTCCAAGAAGAATAAAAGTAAAGAAGATTTTGCGAGGGATCTGAAAACCAGAGCAAGCTTTTCCCACTTGAGTAAACGAGGTCATTTGTACATCCAGTACGCTCCTCCTCGGTTACGGGGCTAGTCGGCCAATTTAAACTACCACGACTATACCAAGACTACCAAGACTACCTAGATTACCAAGAGGGCGACCCTCAAGCTAACGTTTGTAAGATAGAGAAACAAGAACTTGCTGTGATTGCCGTCATTCCCATGGAATTGCTTCAGGATTCTCTTATTCTTATTATTATATAAACCTATACCTATTCCTATATATTGTCTAAAATACATTGTAACCTACGACACAAGTTTTAGATTCCACATGGAGAGAACCAGGCTAAAGGTACATAGTCTACTTATATATATATATATATATATGTATATGTATATTTATACTTGAGACTTTGTTCTCATTTCCGGACATATGATGAACCCATTACACACATACTGTTAAAACAAACTCTATACTTTCAATATCTTTATTTTAATTTATATTTACCATAATTATAATTAGTTGGTAATAAATTTAATCGTTTAAGAAATTTTGAATTATACTACACAAGTTAACGCATATTTGAAATCTCTCGATTGAAATTCTATTAACAGAACACTTTGAAACTATGCGCGGTTGTTTAATCACCCGAATTATTCACGCTTCACTTGAGATACATTATAAGCATTGCTTTATATATATATATATATACACATTATAATACATAGCATGATTGACGTATATAGATTAAGTGTTGAAGAACAATTAAGTTAAATTAAATTTATTGAAAGAAATTTATGTAGGTGCTAGACAAAACAATTTATTGATTATCGATATATAATAAAATCCCCATGGTAATTTCATTATTTTCTTTGACCTACATATTGTTTCTGAAACTCTCTGTATATACCATCAACTCCTCCAAAAGGTTTATAAATTTTTTATAAAATATATCCATCAATTGATTTGATAGAAACGAAAAAAATTAAAAAATGACAATTAAAGCCTGTAAGATATTTTATGTCGATGATGAAAAAAAAAAAAAGATGGATGAAGTGGGATATAAAGTGAAATGTCTAAAATGCTTAGTGACCTCAGTATGTTCTTGTTGTAACTCTGTTGGCTCATAGCCCACGGAATAAAAGATTTTCGATTAATCTTTACATAACATGGTTAAGTATATGATGCCGTCGTAGAACTAGTCAGAAAATTTATAAATTTGTCTGTCCACGAGAAAAGGAAACAGTTCTGGCCTGAGGCCAACCTCTGCATAGGTGTAGGTGATGTAATGTCGTTATCCACCCTGGTAGATATGCTTACAAAAATTACTCTGAAACTTGTTGGTTACGACGGCCATTACACTCCCTTCACCTCTTCACAGCATTTAACCGGCAACTATCTTCATGATTTGTACACTCGGAAGCCGCTTAATTAAACTTTGTTCGAAAGCTAAAACTGGACCTGTGAATTGTTTAGAGTTAAATAATAACCAAGTTTGTTGAACTTATATAAAAAATGTACCATGAGCACTGATAAATGGGTAAATACTGAAAAATCACGATCCGAATAAAAAGAAAAATTGTAAATTTATCTTCCTGTATAATGCATAGTTTATTTGTACAGCCGAATGGGCCGCCGATGAATGTGTACTATTTAAACTCACCGAAAATCTTTTATATGGAAGCTGAAAGAAAATCTACTAAAGATAAAAGTCTAATGTTGATGTTGATGTGGATGTAGGGATAGAGTATGAGAAAAACGAGTAACCCCGTGAATGAGGTTGTTACACCCTTTTGAAATTGAAACCACTCACTTGTATATTATCCACACAGTCTATATATATATATATATATAATCTAGACGTGAGATATTTATCTAAACGGCATTTGTAATTATTTTAATGTTTTTTAATTATCGTCGTATCATTAATTTTTTTCTCTCAATTAAAATAAATTTATTTTTAAGTGATACTTAATTAATTTTAAATTTATATAAATTTTTTTTTTGCCATTGGTTTAATAATTACAAAATGTTATTTATATTTTAATTAGTGTATTAATCAACAAAATTGATTTATTAATTAATTTCATATGCATAATTTAAAAGTAAAATGAATAAAATGAAATTTTAATTGAATTTTTAAATTTAATGTATACAATCTATCATATGTCGGAACGGTGACTCGTGACAGTAATTTAAAAAATTTTTTTTAAATTAAATAAAGTACTATATTGATATATATTTTATATTTAATTTAAAAAATTGAAATATATATTTTTTAAGAGATCCATTAGGACAATATCAAATAAATTTAAAAACTTTTTCTCGCAAGCGCATATCATATTAATGTAACATTTAATTTAATAAAATATTAAATGTTAAATCGGATAATACTTTTATAAAGTCTATGTTATTATTACTAAAAAGCTCATAACCATTATGGAATGTCTTTCTTAATTTTCCTGTCTTTACAGCATTACCTGATAATGACATAGTTAAGAAACTTGTCGACAATATTGACATCTACTTTTGACAACGAGGTCGAACGACTGGAAAATTTTGTTTTTAAAACTTAATAAAATAAAATAATAGCGCAAGATACTTTGCTACAGAAAAAAAATAACAAAGAAAATTTATTAAAATAATGAGAAAAGCTTTTATTATTTCATATATATACGACGGTGTACTGCAGTATTATTTTTACCCTCACCCAACTAATTAAACTAAATTTAAAGAAAAATCTTATGTAAAATGTATTACAAGTGCAGTGAAATAAAAATAAAATTTATGGATTAGTGACATACATAAGCGTTAAATTCTCGGAAAAGAGAGAAAGAAAAAAAGTTATTGAAAAATTTAAAGACGCAGGTCACGGTAGAATTCGCTCGATGAAAGCATGATTGTGGTAAAGGTGCGGTCGGACAAGTCACCAGAGAATCAATGAATGTTTTATGCTTTGCACGTATGTGTTGGAGCTTGATGTTCTGCGACAAGGGTATCCCTAAAGCTACAAAAATCACACATATATATATAAAACTAAAAATTATATGAACAACAGATATTTTTTACGTACATAAGTTGTATTAAAAATGACTAATTTTTATTTATCATATAATTTACTTGTGTTAATGTTAATTAATCATGAATATAAAAAAATTATTTGTAAATCATAGAAATCAATCGAAATATAATTATTTACTTTAGCGTATAATTTTATCGATATATTCATTTTTAATACAAATAGTCGATCAATTTACTATATATTATATTAATTCCAAATACTGTTAAATTATTTGAATTAACTATTTGACTATACATTTTCTATATTTACTTAAATCCCCAAATGATAATAATTAAATATGCGCTAATAAAGTAAATATGAAACAATTAATATTATTTGCAACAATATTAACTAAATAAGTTAGATTATTACAAGTAACATTATTTGAGTATTAAATACTCGCTTTTAATTAAATAATTAAATGGATGAGTGTATGAAGTAAGCAATTTTCATATAGGCATAAAGTTCTGCAGTTCTACTGTAATAATTTTACACATTTGATTACGTTTGTGGTATATATATATATATATTTAACTACATACATACTGGGAATAATTAAGCACTAAGTAGTTGAATTAGTAAGTAAAAAGGTAAGCACATGCAATTAGACGGTGAGATTGCAAAAGTTATAAACAGTTAATAAGTTTAATTGAATAAAAATCTATCGTTGATAATTAAAAAAAAAAAGTATAGAAATATTTATCAAATACTATGACGAAAAAATTAAAAAATAAAACAATATTGAAGGTTAAAAAATGAAAAGTGTATAGAATGTATGTTGGAAAAAAAAAAAATACTGGCAGTCCTCCAATAAAGATAGTAGCCAATATTTTTTATTATTGTATTTAAAAATTTATCCTTTATAAAGATAAATTGAAAAAAATTTTCAATGTTTTATTTATTTATAATTGCAAATGAAAATTTAAGTAATTTTTAGATATAAAATTTAGGTCAAAGTTGGTTTGTGTATGCTCTGTCAAGAGTTTTTAGCTTTTAGATAGAGGGCGCAGGGTCATCATGAAGAGTTTTGTTTGTTGCCTATTCGGCTATTCATCTCTTTGAACTTGTGTCTTGTTTACTTTGAAGACACTTTTACTCGCGTTCAATTAGTTTGCAGATGAGTCACTCATTTTACAGTAGATAGTATAGTATAGTCTTAATATTACACTGGATGGTGTTTCCGTATATAGTCCCGCGTTACAACTCTCATCTCGAAAGCAAGATGAACCTTGACAATTTTTTTATTTATTCATTCCCCACATGCATTTAATTACTCTTGTAATGCCATCAGCTTAAATTTTATTACCAGTAAAACTCTCAGGTAGTTGATATATATTTTTTTTCTTCTTAAGTTAATGCTAAAAAATATATAAACTTTGTATATCGGTTAAAAATAAGTTTTTTTATTTTTGTATGTCTACACTTTAGAGTACTTGTCAATAGACGATCTACTACATTATACTACAACGCACTCATTTTCATAACAATGAAATTGAGTGGAGTCTTGGCTGGTGAATAAAGTCTAGTTGAACCAATTCAACCAATTGCTTCATGCGTCTATCCTATTCAATAGAATAATAATAATTCAAACGACAAAATGACAATACTCTGTCATCTACAGAAAAACGATTTATCTATTATCAAATTTTATTTTCTCACTGACATCACTAACAAATAATAAATATGCTCAGTTGTATTCAATTTTATTATTTTATAATTAACTTTATTTAAAGATGATTTAACGAACTTGAGATAATTCATTTAAGCTGTCAGTAAATTTTATATCAAGATAACCAATATATATATATATATATATATACATCATTTTTCTCGGTATTTTCATTTTCAGAGTGTCTTTGATCTCTCGAGTATCTAATTCACTTTAACAGAACTACACCATCAGACGGTTTTAAGCTTTTATAATGTAATAATATAATTTTATTAACCGTCAGTTTGTCAGTTTTTATCACTCATAAAAATTTATTTATTTTTTATTATATAAATTATTCGATCATTATATAAATTTACTTTTGAATGGTAAATTTATATCGAAACTATAAAAAAATTTATGTCATTGTATGGTTTTACTTTTTATCGTGAAATATAATATTTCAATAATAATTTACGGTTTCCTAGTTAATGAGGCTTCAGGTGATATGATAACTTACAATACCTATTTATAACAATATTTTTTTTTTTTTAATATAGTAAATCGTAATATTATTATCATTTATTATTTATATTAAAAGTAACAACAAGGTAAAACAAGTGTTGTAATTTACTTGAGTAAATATCTTGTCGTCAATTTCAACTACAAATTTGTCCATACTCATTTACATATTTATCGATAATTGTAATAACGAATTTATGTAGTACATTACTGAATCAAGTGCTATTCTAAAAGCTCATGTTAATGCTTTGATTCTATTCATTTCATCTCTTATTATTATTATTTTTTAAATTTAAAAACATAATTAATTTTTATTTATTTACTAAAAAATGTTTTATTAGATAGTAGAATAGTAGTTGAGGGTTATCTCTGTCTTTACGAGACATAGAGGATTTTATATTTATCTAGTACGTAAATAAGCATTTAGTTGGATCAACGTATAATAGGTAACATTTGTATGAAAAATCCAGCTCATTTTTCGGCTGATAAAGTCTAGACTACACTCGTAGCAAATGTCGATCTATTAATACTACAACAACAACTACTACTACTACTACTAGTATGAAAAAAAAAAAAAAAAAAAAAAACACATTTGTTACCTACTAAATTAATGATCTAGAAATTTTGTTAATCAATAAGTGAACTATAATTGGGCATGATTGAGATAATTAATAAATAATAATAACAACGAATAATGATATATATGAGACAATAAATCATAATAAATGTATTATGGAAGATTGTATAATCAATAGCGAATTCAATCGCGCGAACATATTCATCAATTAAATTGATAGTTTCTCAATTCCGGATTCAGGTTTTATCTATATGTTATCTATAACGTAAATTATTATTGCGTGTCGGGGATTATTTGACGGGTAAAACTATCTACTATCGTTTGCTCTCCGCTGTCCGCTGTCCGCTGTCCGTTGATGGCTGATATGATACTACTTTGATTTCGTGTCATATATGTATGAACGCTACCAGATTTTAAATTCAATTCTCATCATCATCATTATCGAAAAGCATTTATAATTATTTATTGTTAACTCATCGCTGACTATTTACATTTCATATGTTAAGTTTATTTGTTTCATAAATTGTATTGCCATTTATAAAATAAATTTAATTAAATTTTTTAAAGGCTTACTTAAATTACTTTATTAAATTTTATTTTTTAATTGGCAATAAAAATTGCGAGTACTGATAAAAAGTTTAGATACTTAAAATGGCGTATGGCCAAAAGAAGCTGAAGAGAATATCTAGTCCTCTGTATGCGTCGCTTCCGGCGAGACAAACTTTTCTGGAGCCCATACCAACGCCGAGATATAAGTTCTGGTAATTTTTATGACGTCAGCAAAATTTATTGTCAAGTAAGAAAAAAATATGAAATATAAAAAAATTTTAAAAAATAATAATAATGCGTGTGATAAGATAAAAATGTTTAAAAGTTATAAGAAATTTTTTTCTCTACACAAAAAAAATGAAACAAACTTTTAATGCTCCCTATATAAAAAATGTTATCTATTTATGTTAAGGTTATAAGTCGAGACACTTAACAATTCTAACATAAACTATCTCTATAAAACTTTTATTTGTAAAATATAAAATTAATGATATTGTTAATTTACTGTAAATGTAAATGAATATTTTCAACAGATTAAATTATTTTTAAATTCATGTTGATGCATTTCGCATTATTATTATTATTATTATTATTATTATTATTTAACATATATATGGATAAAAAAATTATCATTAAATATATTCGCAACAACTTGTGAAAATTTACCTCAAAAGTAAGTTTACTTTAACGTTATAAATAACGAAATGGTAAAAGAGAGAGAAAGAGAGTTTCACGCCTGTTTCTTCGTGCTAGCATGAAATCACGATTACAGTAACCTGAATATCAAGTTTGTTAATGTGAGTTCACCGAATACAATTCAGTGTATACGATTATATTACTTCTCTTCTTATTTCCCGCTACCGTCGTTACGTTGTCGTTGGTGTCTAAACTTATTATCCATTTCTCAACAAGATAAGCTTGTATTTTTTTTTTTTTTTTTTTTTTTTTTAAGATAAAAAGTTACATTTAAACTATTGATATTTGTGTCCGTATAATATGTAGAGACATATATGCTCTTTTTGATATGCCAAAGAAAATTACATCAAAGACTCTGTTTATATATGATATGAAAGCTATATTATATGTACATATATATACATATTTGTAGGCGTTTATAACGGAGCTGTTACCAAGCAAACTGTGGCGAATCAGGTTAACCGACTAATTTCATCTCTCAACCCTCTATACTACCCTCTACTTGCTGCAGTTTCTCTAATCCTTCGTATTATCCCAAAGCCTTTTGGTAAACAGAAAAGTAAATAGTAACAGGTTAAAAATAAATTGGAAAATGTGAAATACTCAAAAGGATTACTCTGTGGAAAATATCATTAGCAAACCATATTTATATTTACTACTTTTTTTTCAATCGTTATTGTACTTTTTTATTTATTGAAAATCTCATAATTATTTGTGCTCAAAACGCGGCTATTAATTTATTAAAATATTAATTATTTAAGAATTATCCGAAAATATTTCAAATATCGATCACGAAAATAAAAAATAATCAATTTATTATATATGGTTTTTAATTTATTACTCGAAGCTGTTCGATCCACGGTTTATAGAAATTTATTTATTATTATGGCTTTGTGATTAATTATTAAAAAAAAATTTATCCACAGCAATTTTTATTTTTAATAATAATTTATATTCTACCGAATGACAATAAAAAATCAAGTTTTTTAAATTTATTATTTTTGACATAAATAAATAAATTTATGTTGAATTTTTATTCTAATACAAATATCAAATAATTGTAAAAGAAATATGTAAATAGAATAATGTTAAAATTTTTGTGTTCAATCTTGTGGAATGCCGAGTATGTAAATGTCGATGTAGTCGATGATCATGATTGTAATATATACGATGCGCGTTGCAAAGTATTCAGGTCATTTTTTGTCACAACTTTCTCCTATATAATCAGATTTTTTTTTTCTTTTTTATTTTTTAACAAAACGTGCATTTGTGCGCATAAATTGATGTATTTTTGTTGGAGTTGAATAAAAATATTTTATGTACCGAAAATTCATCAACTCCAAACTAAAAATTTCAATATCGTGTAATTTATCGGCATATTGTTTTAAAAAAAAAAACAACAACTCGAGTCAAGGGACTTGAAAATGAGTTAGAGTCAATAACGTATGGGAATAAAAAATAATAAAAATTAAAATAAAAGGAGATAAAATAAATCAGTGGCTACTAGGGTATTTCTAAAGCTAGGATCGTATTTAAAATTTAAAGTAGATTTTGATTAAAACTATCAACAGTCAATAAAGTATTATGGGATGGTTACTCGTAGTGAAATGAGTGCAGGATGATCAGGATTCTATATGTACCTATACTTTATGTCTCTCTTTCTTTTTCCTCGTCCGCAATATAAAAACGTTTCATTTTTTTATTTTTATCGTTACTTTTTTCTTTTATTAGATCGTCGTTATTCAAGGATGACTTCCTGTAAAGACAGTTGAAATTTTCACATCACGAAAGTTAACTCTCGTTTAAAATAGAACAATAAAATTTCTATTTCCTTCAATTCTCAAACTATTTTATAACTATCAGGAATAAGAATGAATGAGAATAAAAAAATGATTAAACGTTATCCGGAACTCTTGATTTTTAAAAAATTACATAGTTTCATGAATTAAGTAATTTTATTTCATTTTTTATAAAAAGAAATTCTAACTTTAATAAAAGTTGTGATAAATTACGATTTGAATTAATTATCACTTTGTTTTATTTATTTGTACATTTCAATCTTTATCGTTACTAATATAAATTATAATAGATGAATTTGTTATTAACTTTGTACAAAAAATATACTGAAATCAAGGTATATAAGATATGAAAAAATTCATGAATAGATTATCAGGAAGATGTAATCGTCATTATCCACTTACTTTTAAAGATAGATCAAATGGTAATTCGTATTCCGTGAGTACTTGGGTGAGGCTCGTAAGGGCAAAACGTAGGTCGAGTCGTTAGTGATAATAAAGAAAGAAGGAGAGAGAAAAAAACCAGAAAAGAAAAGTAATAAAAGGAAAATGAGGTGAACAAGGATCTATGGAGGTGACTGAAGGAGAACGCGCGTATACACCCACAAAATAGAGAATGCGAATGAGAGAATTATACAGTGGTGAAAATTTAAGTATCATCAACGGTCTTCCACTACTACATGTTACTCTTAAAATTAAATTATCGTTTCTGTATGTAAATCATTTGTAAGAAAAGAAAAAAAAAAGAAAAAAAGTTTTATTTATTATATATCTTTAACATCATTTTCACCTTCATGCATCATTATAAATCTATTCATTTGTGTCTTTTTATATTTAATTTACCAATTCAATTTTATTTTTATTTATATACTTACCATTGAAATAAATATAACCCAATCCGAGAAAATGTGCTTTGTAAAGCGATTCACGAAAAAAAGTCTCAAACTCTTTATGGAAATTGAAATCTCGTGTTAACTTGAAAACACTCTTTTATTATTATTATTATTATTATTTTTTATTTTTTTTTTTTATATCTCGACCTTTCTTATTTTAAATTCATTATAAATACTGATGATTATAAATAAATAACCATAGCAAAGAAAAAAAATATTAATTTCTATTGAACGTGGTATTAAACTGCTTTAGTTCAGAAACAAGAATTGAAGATTGGCGAGTGGATCATATTTTTAAGCATTAGAGTAGAATGTTAAGAAGAGTGCCAAGGGTATGTTGGATTCAAACAAACTCGGATATCAAAGTTACCAAACGATTTCGTAGATCCAAACTAAGTCGACGAGATCCTGAATTGAAACATAAGTTTACTTGACAAAGTACCCAGGCTACATATATATCTGTTCTCCAATTTCTTCTCTCTTTCTCTTTTACTGAGATCTGGTATGCTTACACCTTTGTGTGCACACGATACTATATTACTATATTACTATACATAGTGTGCTGTTGCTAT
Organism: Microplitis deprimator; assembly: GCA_964016945.1. NCBI lineage: Eukaryota > Metazoa > Arthropoda > Insecta > Hymenoptera > Braconidae > Microplitis > Microplitis deprimator. The sequence goes on along the minus strand of OZ024715.1, from coordinate 16,953,640 downwards.
TGCTGTACTGCTGCTGCTACTGGTTGGTATTGAACGTGATAGTGACGCCACCACCAAGTGTTAAGCTCAGTTTAACCCCATGCCTCGTTCACCCGAATCTCTACGCTATAAATTACTACTGAAGCCGTTGAATCTCTGTGGCCTCGCGAACCTATCAGAGTCACTGAGATTAATAAACAAATAAATAAATAAAAACAAAGATACATATGTTAAATAAATCCCCAGATATATTATATAGATATTTTTTGTCTAATCGAATAACTAAGATGCTGGAAAATAAAATTGGCATCCTTATTTATTATTTTTATGCAATAATATCCAGTTGTGTATGTAAATTGAAATATTTTCTTGGCAACTATTTTTAAGGATACAAAGTAAACGGACTGAGCACTACATATGTATTGTATATAAAATATGAAATAATAAAATCGGGTTACGTTGCTACAGCCAGCCAGCGTCAATGATAACGATGTGTTATGAGGTCGATTCATAATTTACAATTTATATATTTCGTAACCTCCTTTTCGTATGGCATCAATCTTTTCAGCAATATTTAAATGGGTTAAAATTTCTTTTTTTTCATTTGTCTTAAATGATTGCAACACAAAAGTATAAATATGGTATTGTTTATATATATATAGACTTTGAGACAAAGTTCAAAGACTTTCAATAGTCAATGATATTTTTAGTCTAGACAAATAGTGATAAAGAGTACGACTATTACTATACAACTTTTAAAAACAAAAAAGTTAAACTTTTTAAAAAGTTAGCCATATCCTTGTAAGCTGCATGCTTCAGTTATTCCTTGGATCCTTTACTCAGAAGAAAATGGATCGTGTTATTAGAGTAGATGTAAAAGTACTCATGTCATTTCCAGAACACATTGTTAAAAGCACGTCAAGGTTTAAACTTTTTTTTGCTTATTATTATTTTTAATATTATATCAGAAAATTTATGATGATTAAGATAAAAAATCGATATTGATACTAAAAAAAATCCTATTGGATATGATATTTTTTTTTTTTTTTTCATCTACTTTAATTATGAAATAGCATCCAATTACAATAACTAATTAGACGAGATTCGATTGAACGAGGGATCTACTTTACATACGTAAAAATTGGCGCCAGCGTAAAAAAAATTAGGTCACTACAGCGGTATAGTTGTTATTACGTAACTTTTAATGGTCCATGTAAATTAACGTCTCTGGTGTAGTGCAAAAAGCGCGTTGCATACAAAAATACTCTTCTCTACTCTATATGTATATGCATAATATCATGTATGCATATATACGAGGAAGAGAAAACGTATGTTTGGTCTTTAAACAAATAATTCATCACTGGTCCATTAAAAATACTCGGTTGTTACGAACAAACAAAAAATTAAATTTAAAAATAAAATAAAAATATTACCTTGTACTTGCTGGCCAATTTTGTTGAAATATTTGTTTCGCCGTCTTTTTTATATTTTTTTCCTACTCACTAGCCCGGGTTGCCTTGGTTTACTGTCCAGTGAATCATCATTTAATTCAATACTAAACTTTGTCGATCACTTGATTATTGGAACTCAAAAACACTGAATGTTAGTCTGCACACGATAAATCTCAAAGCAGCTCGATATTTAAAAAAATAAATAAATATTCAATCGTCCGTTGATATCATCATAACTTAATTTATAAAACATTATCATAATTTTATGATGAAAAAAAATAACAAATATAATTCCACTAAAGTACACATATTATCGTATATGGTCATCAATCTTGTCGTGAACTCTATCGCATTTCACGTAACCAATCCATTACCTATCATTCACCTTTGTAACTTCTAGTCACTGTATAAACTTATTTAAGAGTTTTTACAACAACCACAACGACTTTAATAATAATTACAACAAAAAAATAATAATAATATATACTTTTTATTTTTAATAAAAAAAAATTGGCTTCTTTATATCTTTACTTTATGTGTGATAACTTGGAGTATAAAAAATAATTTTAAAATATATAAAGAAGGGTAGTATAAAGTTTACATTTAACTTTAACACACAGCACTCAAGTCTTTGTACTCAGTTCACACTTACCACTGTTACACTTTATGAAACTTTACTCATATGACATTAACTGGATTTTAGATAAACTTGGCAGTACAAGTCCCATTAAGCTCATTCTCCCTTTACATATAAATAAATATCTCTAAGTACAGTATTTATAATGATAATTAATATTGGTATATTTTTTTAAATTTAAATAACTTTAGTGGTATCATGATATAAGTTTATTTTAGTTAATGAACCTATCTAATTAAATAAAATAAATATTTGATGAAAAAACACAAAACAGTGTATATGATATAAGCTATAAGGTCTATTAAGTAGTAAAGTGAATATGTATGTATATTTAGTAGAATATTAAATTTAAATAGTGGGTATATTTAACCACGTAGAGTCAATCTTACTTGGGGTAGCGCGCTTGACAAGGGGCGCGGCGTTACTGAACACCAAGCAACACCAAGTTCAACCAGATACCCAGTAGTATAAACCTACGATATAGACGGACCGACGACCGAGTCCTCCTCAATCATGCGCGCCCTCTTTCCACTGCATGCGTCGCTCTTACTGCAAAACACTCTACTCTGCGCGTAGTAAGTCTCTTTAACATCTAAGTACTTGTACAAGCCTCTAAACACTCAGATATATATATTTCGAGCTTCTCACTATGAAAATTTAAAAAAAAGTATAAATTATTCGTATCTGTCTGATTTTCGAAAATCCTGTTCGGAATAACTCCACACAATATGCAGGTTTTTCGTTCAATATAGTGTCCTCTAGTATTAAAAACTCCAAAAAGTCTTGATAAAAATTTAATTTTTTAAAAATTACGACAGGTTGGAGTATCACATTAACTTTTTTTGTTCATTAGAAAAATAACTCACCACAATATTAACGTTTCTCGTTCATTATGATGTCTTTAAATAGAAAAAAGTCCCATGAAAATTTTTTTTTTACTTATGCCCCATAAAGTCAACTTTTTTTTCTATGTTCAATACATATGTGTGTACAAATTAAGTAACAATTCTTACGTATGGCTATTGATACTGAATTATTATTTTTTAATTCTACAATCCAAGATTAAAGCGTATACTATTGTATTTGTTTCAGCAATGTAAATTTAATAGTCAGATAAAAAGTTAAAAAAATAAAACAAACATTATGTTTAACAATATTCTGAGATATATAGATTTAACATTTATATTGATACCTTATGGTATTGTGTGTGTTGGTAATGTACAATCGGATTTTCTTGAATCATGACCACCGAGCGTATTGTTATTGCCCTCAAGAGAGTAATTGATTTGAGGGAAAACAATATTGTCGCCTAGAATACGTTGCACGTGTGATTTATCAACTTGGTTTTTAACGTTAATTTTACTATTACAATTTTCATGTCTTCTTTTGTATCGAAAACTTATTATAAATAATAAAAATTATTTTATGAAACAATGTTATAGATAAAATAAAAAAATATATCTATGTATATATATTACATGACTAATTTAACGACGTAATAGTCACGGCGAACATAACGTTGGTTTTGGTTCTCGTTTATAGGTGATACTTAGATGGTGAACAATGTAAACTTTGAGTAACAGAGTCGGTTTCCTATTGGTAGATAGATTTTGACAATAAATGATAATACGAGCTCTGTTTACGTTGCACTTGACTATACATAAACATTTATAATACATAGTTTTAAATTTAAATATCACATTATTTTTATTATATATTATTGAATAAAAATATATATCTATACACTAATTTTGTCATAAAGTTATTAGAACAAGTGGTTTCATTAGTAAATTGTTTATTATTATTTTATATATCTTACAAATGTCGGTTGCTTTTATCACCTGGAGAGTAAAACCCAAGTGTGGACAAAGTCAGGTAAACAACTTATATTCCCTCAATGGGAGTTTCACACCCGCAATTCATTTGTGGTTTGAGATAAATTACTTTTGTACTTGAGACTTTTCAGCATAATTTTTTATGAAACTTTTATTTTATTTTTCCCATATTTTCATGTCTGAATCATTTAAAAAATATTCAGACAAGAAAAATAAAAAAAATCTATCAAAAAAATTTAAGTAGATCTAAGGAATCTTTTTTTTTTTTTTAAAGAAAGTAATAGTTAGATACTCTAAGTATTTAATTGAATATAAAAGAGTAGGAGTTTTTAAATTTCTGATTGTACATCTAATGGCAGTAGCAGTAGCAGTAGCAGCAGCAGCAGCAGTACAGTAGTAGTAAAGTAATAACATCATCATCAGTAGCAGCAGTACAAGCTGAAGCAGCAGCATATATGAATCAGTGAACAGTGTGACATGATTCGATGGTAGAATGCGTTTCTGTTTTTTATTCGACCTCAATGTACGCTCGACGCATACCACGTTTCCGGTAGATTGACGCAAACAGCTGTCTATTGTAAATAAATCATCTGTCGAAAAGTACACCGCAATATTACGCGATCGATAGATTATCATTATTATTTTTTCGTTATTTTTTAATTTCGTTTATTTAGATAACATATTCAGTATTTAATATAATTTCGTAATGTCAATATTAATTTGTAGTAATTAAATTCCACAATACCTCACGAATTTACAACGAATCAAGAATAGATTTATTTAGATTTCATTTTCTTGACGTTGATATATTAAAATTGGATATTAATTAACAGCATCACTAAAGAAATGTTCATTTCATAAATATATATCTATTCAAATAAAGCTGATAAAAAAATAATCATCTTAATCTAAAATTTATAAGAAATGAAACAATTGTTACAAGGGACTAAAATTTATATCTATTAATCTGATATAAGATATAATATATCTACTGTATGTCAAAGTAAATATAAGTCAAACGTTTTATACTCTTTATATCAATCTACGAATAATTCATGTCATCCATTTTTTTATTTTACTGAAGAAGGCAAAAAAGAGTCATTAAGTCATTATATACTAAAAGTATCTTATATATTTTTTTTATGTAGAAAAGAAATTACAAAATATAAAAATAATGTGAGTTTTTTCATAAAATAAAACTTACTTGAAAGTACTTATTATATCGAGTATTCGTTGAGTCGGTTCTTACGATTTGTTGACTCTCATAAATTTATTGGAAATGGAATTATATCATCTTAAAATAATCGTCTTTGTTTGTTGCATTGTTGTTGTTGTATTATATATATGTTTTGTTTAATAAAAAAAAATGAAAAATGATTTTATACGGTTTAACGACCATTTTACAACTATTTGGCTGAGTGTACTTGAAAAAAAAAAGAAAAAGAAAAAGAAGACGAAAAAAAAATAAATTTTTGAAGCGAACATAAAAAACGTAGGGATTTTATTTTTAATTAAAATCCATTCAGAAGCTTTATGAAATATATCATGGTCCTCGTAATATATCAGTAATTAATATATCAGTTCATTCAGTGGATTTATATAAATTATAGGTATTATTTTTTTTAACTATATTTCTCATATTGTATGTGTGTATAAGTACACTACATTTTATTTTCTTTTACTGATGTACGTGATATTTAAAATTTTCTGATCAAGCTCTTTTTCATTGAATAAAAAAATTGAACAGAGAAAACTCAGATGATTGGAAGGTCGAGCAGCATATAAAAGTAAAACAAAAAGCAAACTAAATAATTATAAAAAAATATACATGGATGAAAAATATTGCAAGGAAAAAATAAAAGCTAAAGCTTGCGAACGAGGACCATGATATAAACTTGGGGAAGAAGTCGATTTTGAACTACAACTACGACGTTATCGGATGCAAACTCAATTTTAACCAACAACCAAGTTTACTGCTAACGTCCTATTCAATCACTCAGATATTAATAAATATAAAAAGACAAAAGTTTATGCATAAACAATCTGAAAATATATATATAATAAAAATCTCTTGTCAAAAATTACTGATTTGTTTGATTTAGACAAATGGGCATAAAAATTTTGGTTACATACGATAAGAAGATAAAAATAATGATAATAGTTACAAGTAATATTATTGACGATGAAAAAAAACGTAGATTTATTATTCAAACGATTATTGTTGATGGACGTTTTTGATGAGTTAGCAAACTCACTTAAAAGGTTTGTACGAACCCAAGAGAATACTCTATTATGCTCTTGATTATACATTCTCAACTTTTAGTAATATTATTTTAAAATTGTTCAAAGAACTCGTTTGTAAATTATTTATAATTTAATAAACTTTATATTGCTACTTTTCGTCCTTTCAAACTTTACTTACTAACTACTCTCTCTCTCTCTCTATATATATAATTATTAATATTATCTCTATACAAGTAGATATATATGATAATAAAAACAATAATAATAACAATAGATCTCATAGCTTTGTCAAGCTCGATTTCTCCCGCTGGTGGTTTTCGAGTTAATAGCCTGTACTACTAAACCTGTAAATTCGAACAATCTAGATAAAATTGCTTTATGAAATACTCATAGTCACTTGCAGAGTACAGAATACGTAATACAGAATACAACATCATCCACACATTTACATCGCTATTTAATCTTTATGTCCAACTCTGTTCCTTTCCTTGTTTTTTTTTGCTTGTATCAAAAATACCTAATATATATTGCTCTAGATCTAAGTACACCTTTTATTTTTATTTTAACGTTGTTATATAGAATCACCAGTTGTTGAGATGCATTTATTAACTCCAAAAAAAAAAAAATATATTATTTACTTGTTAATTTTTCTGTCATATACAGAACGATATAACTTTTATTTATTGTATGTTATATTAATCATCTTAAGTATTTTATTTTTTATAACAACTATGACCTATTTTTTAGAATTTTCACAAGTCATCATAAAAATTATTATTTAATTTTAATTTCAACTGTTAACATCTACGTGTAAATATATTAAATCATGCTTTGTCATTTGTTATATAATATTTCAAAAAACGTGTAAATAAAATAGTTTAGTAACTTTTTTTTTGCTGATGATAGTAATAATAATAATAGGTTTTTAAAATAATTATTTAAATCTGAAATTAGTATTTAATATGGTATATATTGTGTAATAAATACTGGAAAAAGCAATATTCACGTTTCTCTTATTTCACCGAGTGTCCATTCTACGATTCCAATCGCGAATTCTAGAGGGTATTCCACTCTCGCGTGAACGCAATACTAATTGCGGTTTTCCCCTAGTCATTGTGCACGTATCCGTATTTCGACAAACGTAAAATGAGACTTATACCAATTTTTTTTTTATTTTATTTATTTATTTACGTTTTTTTTTTTTTTTCATTTTTAATAGGATATTCTTTGACGAGCAATCTGTGTTAAGTTGTAAAGCTTTATCTGTAAAAAAGCTCTCTCTCAGTATCAATTCCACAAAGTATACTATTTATTTTTTTTATTTTCTACAGCAACTTTACAATAAATTAAATTGTAATTTTTAATCTAAATAAAAATAATGATATAATTTAAAAAAATCATCTAATTATTTTTGAAATATACATAGATAATTAAGTACTTGTTAGCAGTATACCATAATGTAATTAATAAGCAGGAGATAAACGCTCATAAATATATTTAAATAAGATAAAAAATATATTTTATGTGTTCCGGAATGTGCATAAAAAAAATAAATTTAAAAGTCAATGTGCATTCAGAATGCGAATCATCTGTATTACAAAGTTCCTCTTATCTTAGTATTTTCCATGGTAACGTTACGTGATGTCGCGAATAGAGAAAAATTCAAGATTATTTTTTACTACACAGGTATCATCATTTTGGAATACACTAAAAATTCTATGGTCACGTTCGATACGGTTCTCTGTTCTTACTCCTACAAGAAATTTTATATATTTTGTATTGAATACTATAGCATTTGAGTACAAATTTAAAAGTTATATATTCTCGTTGAAATTTAACATAATCTATCTCAAATTTTATATTTTTATTATAATCATCAGCAAAACTAAAGAAACATTATTAACTTATGACTTGTATGATGGTTTTAAAGTTTGTGTACGCGGTTAATACTGATTATGATCAAGATAAAGACTAATATATACTTGATAATCCGGTAAGTAAAGAGTAACTAGAAATTAACCTATTTAAGTTATTATCATTATTATTACTCAACTACTATCTATATAAATGATATTTTTATAAATGCTTTACTCCATGATAAATAATTAAATTGAAAATAAATAATGGTTTGATATAAAAGTAAGAAAAATAAAATAATAATTTATGAAGAGATAAAAAATATTTGTTGATTAAAATAAAGTAAAATGGCAAGTCGTAAGAAAATATGAAAATGTAAATGTATGGTGATAATTTTTCAACGGTAATTTTTTTCTGGCTCGTTACATTCACTCAGCCTAATGAATTGCTTAATTTATTTTCAGAGATACTGTATATAAATCAGTCCAGACCAGATTTTTTACGTCTGGTAATGTCGAATTACGAATACTGATTCATTTTAAAATAATTATTAATGTCACTTGAATCAGTAGTAATTTAAAATTCAATTAACATTCAAATTAAATTTATAATCTTTTTAGTTTAAATTTAAATAATTTTAGATTTAAACTTCATTGTCGGTGAATTTATTTCAATCATCATTGTTTAATTATATTTTCGTTACTGAATTAATTCCAAACACTTAAAAAAACGAAAAAATATATACATATATATCGACAAAAGTTATAATTAAGAAATAAAAATCCAATTGATTTGTTAAATAAAAAGAATATGTACTTATTTAATTTTATTAAAATCCACGGATCCTACTTTGGTTTCTCATTAGAAAGTCACGGAAATCTTCTTGAAACTAAATATAATAGCTTCGTAAAACTTTTCTCAGCCAGTGTACGCTCTCAACTTTCGACAAAAGTCCTTAAAGAGATTTCTTAATTGAAGCCAGCTATCAGTGTAGATATCGAATATGAAAACTTAACAAATTATATATATATATATATTTTTTTTTATTTTTACGTTCTTTAAATGTGATTTGAATTCATTAATTTATACTATACCAATAAGAAATTATTTCTTTAATTTTTTTTTCAAGTATAACATTCATATAAAGGATTATAACAAGATTAAAGAGTAGTAAATACTACTGAAGTATTAAAAAATTTGAAAGAACAATGTTAGAAAGGAGCAATGCCTCATCGGTTCATCGGTTACAGTGGATCCATAATTTCATTGAAAATTCGCAAACGTCGCAAACCATTAAACACGTTAATGCTTCACGCGCTTACTTTTTATATATTTATATATGCATATAGATATAATAAGTTGAGCTGAAGAGGAAGAGAGGTGAGACATGCTGGCCGACGGCCAACCACCACCGCAAGCCCAAGCCCACTCATGATGAAAAATAGAAAAATACAAAAAAGACTACTACTATATATATATATATATATATTTATATGGATAATATAAGTGAGAAAAGAAAATGAGTGATAAAAAAGTTTAACGTTTGGGCCTTAACCACCGTCACCATTGCTGCTTCTACCACTTAAACTTTTATTTTTATTCTCTAAAAAGTAATCATGGTTAAAGAACCGTTTATCATTCGATATGTTGAACTGGCATAAAATTTAACCGTGTTAAATTATTTCAATGGATAAAATTGCCTGGTCAAGACAACTTTTACTATTTTAAACTAAAAGTTTTAACGCCTCTTTCAGTTATTAAAAGTGACTCGAAAAAATACTTTTTTTTTATTCATAGAAATAATTATAATTAAACAAAAATTATCTAATAGAAAAGATATATCGAATAAATAACAAAATGAAAATAAATAAATAAATAAATGGGTTTTTTTATTACTTTATAGGTAAAATTACATAAGGCTTTTTGCCTTACGTGCTTAAAAACTTTAGGATCGATCGGTTTTCTAAATACTCTGGCTGATATAAAGGAGTAATTCTAGTCCAGTATTGAGAATACTATTTGGCTTGTATATATATATGTATATGTGTGTATCAAGTGTATTGCCAATATCAACTCGATTCGACGTAGAAAAAGAGTATGGTACAAGAGGGTGATAAATAACTCTGTGGTAGAAAACTACATTGTTTCGTACCAATTCGATGGAAACGAGGATAAAAAGAAAATATTGTTATGGATAGCTTTAGTTTTTTTTATATTTTTTATGCACTAGGAATAAGGTCAATGTATATATAATAAAAATTATGAGGCTTTATTCACTATAAATGGGTTTAAAGTAACTTTTATAAATATCTATTATATATTCATATGTAAAGATGTTCTGGCAAATATTAAATTTATAAATTAATATTGATTAGCAAATATTCGTGCATAAGTACTTGAGTAAAAGTTATATTTACAGGAACGATAAAATCAAAGACATCATTACGACTAAATCTCTCGGTTGTTGATACTGCTGATAATGTTGATAGTGCTGGTAATGCTGGTAGTGTTGGTAAACTGATATAGACTATTCAACTGCGTATCACTTTGACTTCCTTCTCTGAGCAGTAAAGACGGGAAATGATGACGTGAAAGTTAGTCTGATATCATGCGTGATGGAATCGTACTTTCTTCACTACTTATACTACTCACTCCATGGATTCAACTGTTTATCTCTCTGTAGATATATCTCTCTATCTGTCGGTCTTTCAATATTTTATTTATAAAATATATAGACTATATCCGTGTATATTTATATTATACATTATTCATTGTAGATACTCACTGCATCTTTCTTAACTTTTACTTTATATATTATTATTATTTTTTTTTTCATACAACCATTATTTTACGCTTTTTCAGCAAATAAAAATTTACGTTTACATTTTTTTTCCATTTTCATTATTATTGAGAAAAAAAAAAAATTAAATAAGTAAATGATGTATGTAATTTGTTTTTCGTGAAAGTCTCAATTAGAATTTTTGAACTTCCCGCTAAGAAAATCGATGATTTTCGAACAATTCAGGCAACTATTGGTTTCCCTCCGATTTTCGAAAATCGAAATTTAATTAGATGTCGATGTTTTGAGGTCCACAGAAGCTACTTTGACTATTTTTCGAATGATGCCCGTGTATGTGTGTGACCCATGGTCCAAAAGGTCTAATAGCTCTGAGATACGAATCTCGAAAAGAAATTTTATTTTTTTGGAGTTTCTCCCGCTAAAATGCGTTATAACAAACAGCAAATGTTAGTATTCTATAAAGTCATTCCTAAAACGAATATAGTTATGAGCTACTCCTTCGAAGGAAATGTAAAATAACTAAAAATATATGAATAAATTATTTTTAATAAACTGATGAAAAATATATATTTTTTCATTTTTTATTTACTATCGAACGTATATTAAATTTGCAAATATGATTTCTTTTGTCAACGCGCATTATTCTCGACATATTTTCCATATATATCTTTATTTCATGAATGTATACGAAAAATCGGATCATCTTTAAATGCTTATAGAAGTCGACCATGAATGTTCTGAATAAAAAATCAGCTTTTCACGAGAGATACAAGTCAATTCTTGCATAACTTTCATTCTATTCTTATAACTATTAAATTAACTATATCGGAATATATTCTACTAGATAGTTAAATACATGAGTATCCTTATTGTAATATTATTTGGCAATCGGAATTAAATAAAAAATAAATTATACATATGAAATACGAAAAAAAAGTAACTCACAATATACAAGTTAATAAATTCGTGTCTCTAATTAACTCTCATGGGTTCATATACTTAGAAATGTCATTAAAACTTTCATCAACACAACTGTTAATTAAATTTTATACCTCTATACAGCTATTGAATACAAGTATATAAAAAAAATTTAATACTACACTAATTAATAACTTTTTTTTTTTTTTAAACAATTGTAAAAATGATATATTTTAAATTAATTATTTCAAAACATTCCTTTAAATAGTCTAAAGTTATTTATAAATATTAAAAGGTTCATTTAAACTACATAGTCCATAAGTATTAAGTTCAAAGTTGTAATTAACTATCACAAAGTTATAAATTCAGAAAAAAAACTTTGTCAGGTCGAATTCAAGTAAAAACTCAAATAGAACGGAGAGAGAAAAAAATAGTCATCAAGATCTCTTGTCGAGTGAGTCAATAGCTTCATCAAATAAAATAAACTAATCTTTATTAATAGTAATTGCATTTAAATTAAGAAATACCATTAATTATTGATGTTATCATATTGAAAGTTTTAATTTAAATTATCAGAAAAGGATTTTTTTAATCAGTTTAAATAAATTTTAGGTATGCTATGTACACACGGATAAAAAAAATATTTATTTCGTTGGAAAATTTTTATTTTTACAACTTTTTTTTATAGTTAGTCTTAATGATTTATTTTTTTCCATCTACTTTCAGATTAAATTAAAATCTTTTAAACTAAAAAAAAAAAAAAAAATAATTATCCTTAAGCTCTAATATACTAAATCCTTTTTTCTTGTTTTTTTTTTTTTCTATCATTCCAATTCGTGCAATCGTCGGTGATTGAAAGGTGAGATTTGAAGGATAACGATTCACTGTAGGGGTGATTGATCAGCGTGTGTGTGATTATCACGAAAAACGGTTTGTTAAGCACCCAAGTCTACAATTTTTGTTTTTTTTTTGTACGTCAATTTCGGCTCAATGCTTTTTTTTAACTTAATTTTTTTCACTCTCTTTTGCTTTATACGATTTGTTTAGTGAATTAATTGAAACAATAATATGTGGATGTACCATTACATCATTAGGCAAAGGTATTTATTAATTAAGTAATGAAATAATGAAATGATGTAATCAGCATTAATTAACATCAACCAACTCATCATGCATCGTAGTCCGACAAACAAGAAATTTGGCTTAAAGGTATAATTACGCAGATTTGATTATTGGATTTGGATTCGTTTACATGGGATGGGGAAATAGCTATTTCGTTTGGCTAAACCAGTATATTGCTGATTGTAAGTTGATAATGTAATTCCATACTATTGAATATTAACAACCCAAAATATATATATTAACAATATTACACTGGTTATAATTTTAAATCGGTTAATACTTTCCTAAATAGATCAATATTTACTTTGTTAATTCTTTTTATCAAGCCCAGATAAAAAACCAAAATCGAAGGTATTCAATTTTAATTTTGGTTAAAAAATGAAGAAAACAAAATTTTTTTCCATCCAGTAGTGTTAAAATAAAAATAAGGTCATATCCACACCTTTTTTTTTGTCCATGTACACTTGAAATTTTTTTTCTTTTCTATATCTTTTCTTCTTTCTGTTATTATTATTACTATTCTTACAAACAACAACGGCCTAGTATTTCTCGTTGATACCTAAGTCTTTATAAACATTACTCAACTGTTGTTTAGACGTGACGAGCTTTTCTTTTTTCTTTTTTCTCGTCATTTGACGACTAAATAAAAATAATGAAAAAAAAAAAAAAAAAATGACAATATAAAGTGCAATTGCTTAACATAAAACTTTCTTTTGTATTATAATATTTTATCTAAACAAGTCTCATTAAAAGAAAGAAAAAAATTAAATTAAACTTTCCAGATATAAGAAAAGTGCAAATTTAATATTTCTTTTTTTTTTTCATATACTCTATCGTTAAAGTACCAGAACATACATCGAACATAAAAAAATTTCATAACCATACAATAGTGTCGTGTACATTGAAAAAAAAAAAAAAAAAAAAATACGTATGTAGTTAAGTACAACAACAAAAGATTATAATGAATTTTTTTTTAACTTTAAATTAAACCTTTTAAGTTTTTGAAAAAAAAAAAATAAATAATTAATAAAGCATGCTCCATGATTTCACTCGATTTCTGATCATAAAAGTTTTATTATAGTCTATCAGATTTTTATAATAGAAAAATTGATATTCAGTAATTTTACTTATATTAAACAGTAAATAATTTGAAAATTGTAAGAGCTGAAGAAATGAAAACTAATGATTACCGTCTGTTAAAGTTACCCTAAAAATAAAAAAATATAAAAATACAAGTAAAAGTAAAAATAAAAAAAAAATACAGTATGCTATCACTCTCACGAGACTTGTTTCCTACTCATCTAGCTCATCCTCTACTTTAACCTCCAATCCCATTGATTCGATGTGTACGAGACAAATAAAAAAGCAAATAAAAACTACGCAGAGCTCATTCAATGTGAAGAGAAAAGTTCACTATTCATTAGAATAATCTACACGAATTTTATATACAAATGATCGGATGTAAAAACAAAAAAAAAATATAACAATAATAATATATAAATAATAAAAATAGAGAAAACAAAAACAGCTGGAAAAATTTGAATCACATGTTGATAGTTATTTTATTTTTTTCCATGTTGTTATTTTTGTTTTTCTATTTACCTCTACATTACCTGAGTTTACTTTTAATATAAAAAATAAAACGCTTGACTAGTTTTTAATGTACATATACTACTTTGAATTTAAATACAAAATATTTATCAAAAAAACATTCATTTATTTGAGAGAAGAAAATAAACTAATAATATTTAACTTCCAGCTATGAAAATTTGTAATTTTAAAAGAAAAGGAAGACATTAATTTCGGACAACAATACTAATTGCTGGAAAAAATAAACTTTTTCTATAGATATAGATATAGTGGTTTTCTATATCAATAAATTTGTAGCGTCACTGATCATGATTATATCTTAGTTAATTGCCAGTTAGGTCCTGCCGATAATAGCTTGATTCTCATCCTGTACGTACACTTTACATCTGCTCTCCTGTATTAAGCAATTTCCACGTCACATTATTATTGACCAAATCGCCATATAGATAGCTTACAGCTTACAGGTTACAGCTGACCTTTGTACCATAACCCGTATTTTAAAACCCCAACTATCCATGTTTACCATTAATAGCGACAAACAAACTATAATATCTGATATAATAACTTTTTTTTATTTTTATATTGTCAAGAAAAAATAACAAAGTGGATGGAAGTGAAAATTCTACATAAAGTAGTAGTAGATGATCTGTAGTAATTATCTGAATAATAAGTTATCTAAGCCGAGTATTCAAACGTTATGCAGAGTTGTAGTACGATTAGAATATTCAAACGATAAAATTTTCGTTGTCTGTTATCAAGTCCCACTTTTCAGTCTCTTCTTCCTTCGTTTTGCTTCCTTTATTCTCAATTCACATTTGCACAAGGAAGTATGATAAACTCACCTTTGGTAGCCATACAAACACACACACACACACAAACACAATTACTCTTGTGGGTGTGTTGTTGTTGTTGTTGTTGTTGTTGTTGTTGTTGCTGTAGTAGGTGAATGATTAAATTTATCCTGACATTGCACTGTTTTTATTCGTTTTATCTGGCACACACATCTTTAAAGTTAAATAAAACGAACCGAAAAAAAAGCTTCACTGTATTATTTATTACGTTTAAAATAAAGAGTCTGTATTCAAAAAATACGGTAAAGTAAATCTGCATTTATCTACAATACTACTACTATATAGTACATTCTATCTAATATAGTATTTCCTTTTTGTTCGTTTCTGTGTATGAATTATAAAAAATAAAGTTACATGAAATATCAACTTTAATTAATAATAATAATAAATAATAACAATGAAATTTATTTTTTGTCATTGTCATCACTATTTTAGATAATTAATTTTGAACTATGTTGCAAAAGTTTGAACTTAATTATATTTCACCAAGTTATAAAATATATTAAGAATATAATGTATAAATATAAATTTTGTTCAATTATTAATGTAATTTATGATTTATTTATTACACCGATGGATATTTTAATGACTATCATTTATCGATAAAAGCACTGGTGAAAAGCTTTTTTGTCTATACCCTGGATGGTAGATGAAGAAAAACTATTATAAGCTGTTGGTACAAAAAGAAAGCTCTATTACCGAGTGCTAATGTTTGCTCTGAAATCAACTAATAGTAATAATAATATTTATAACTTTAGAAGCTTTTTATAGTCCTTTAGTCACTAACCCTTGAATGGTAAAAAGGTTTTAATATTTTTTAATTTAATTTAATCATTAAAATTAGTTTAAAAAATTGAATTTCCCTACTATCTCCAAGTCTAAAGTATCATCTCATTTATTTTATTTTTATATAATCGGTGATTGAATATTTATTTATTTTTAGTGAATAATTAAAAAACTTAAAAGTGATATAAAATAATTTTATTTATTCAGCAATTGTAAAACCAATGGGTTTAATTTAGCTCTCATATAAATTGAATTGGTTTGCGATAAATGGGGCAATCGACGAGCTAGTTTTCGATTCAAACTAAAAAGGGCTTTTGAAATGTACTTTACTTGACAGGAAATATCATCATATCCCAGGTGCATTGAGAACTTTTTTATCTGCTTTAAAATTCCAAATGCCCTCTATTCTTTAAAATGGTTATGCTTTTTTAACAATTTTCGAGTCGATTACTATTTTATTCTCGTATCCATAAAAAATCAATCAATTTTACATTCTTATACTGTATTCTTGATAAAAAAAAAAAAAGAAAAGAAAAAACTTTAATACCATTTATTTCTAATTTATTATTATTATTTTGTGCCGACTTGAGTTGTGAAAGATCAATATAGAGGGATTTTGAAAAAAAAATTTTTTATTTTTATAAGCAAGTTTGCACGCTCGTCTGTACACTTTATAAAGTAATTTGTATGTATTTAGTCACGATGAAGCTTTCAGCTGTTCAATGGATTTTAGTTTTCCTGCTGTACATTTATACTTTAAACAAAATAAACAAATAAATGGAATTTAGAGTTTGTTTTTATTTTTAACCATACTAAATGAATAAAATGAAAGCTTACAATATTATTATAATGGGTACTATTTTTTATTCTTGTGTTATTTGAAGAAGAATATATACTTCCAATTTGCAAGGATTTATAATGCACAGTTTCATATCCATAAAATCCTTTAAACATTTCAAGTGAGCACAACGTTCCAATTTTGCATTCAAAACGCAACTCTCTTAAGAATTCGAGTGCATCTGATAACTAGGTACGTAAAATATAAAATATCCATCTTATCTTATTATCATATATGTTTTTTTTTTTTTTTATTATTTTCGACAAATACAATTTAATAGAATATAAATGAATGATAATAATAATAGTAGTAATAAAAAATTTTGAATGAAATGAAGAGTTTTTAATTAGTCTAATTCAGTTGATTGTAAAATAAAATGGTTAACCAATGTTGTTGATGATGATGATAGTGATGAGATGTATACCCTGTTCAACACACAACTGACTACCACTGTTTGCATCTCTTTGTCTTTTGTGTTTTCCGCAAACTGGTGAAAATGAAAATGTTCCTCTTTAGATTCCCAACTAGTGATTACACATACCTGGTTAATTATCTCAGAATTACGTACGTAAAGCTTAATGCGTTTTGATACAAACATAGAATTACTAAACTATAAAATTAAATCATTTTGTACTTTTAATTAATTTATTTATTAATTTGTATATATTATATTTATTATTTATTATACATGATCTACAACATTAATGCGTATTCAAAAATCCCACTTTAATTGTTAGTTATTATTATTATTATTATTTATAATCGAACTGAATAATAAAACTAGAGGTTTGTAATTAATCAAGTGAAAATATCAATTGTCATGGTAACAACAGTATAGAGAAATTGATGTGCAAATTCTATTAACCACAAATAATAGCTAGCTAGGACAGTGAGCAATTGTAGTATAATGTCATAAACAGAAGTGGATTTAAATTGTGACATACTGCTGACTTAATTATTCTGTTATAATAAGTTATATGATTTTAAAATTTAAATAGTTTAACGTTTAATCTATAAGCACGTAATTGTTGGAAAAATTAAGAAAAATTAAGTAAAAGATGAAATGACAATTGAGATTCATATCTGCGACAATATTCGGTTCCAATGGTTCAACATTGGTTATCATTTTGATCACGTCTTCATACTGCTCGTGATTGTCGAAAGTTAGCTGCAAGCTGCATAAAGAATTTCATTTCATATAAAATTTAAACACTATTTTCAGCTCAATTAAATTAATAAATAAAATATAATTTTAATTTTTCATTCATTTATATTCTTTTTTTTTCGTCTAAGTCGAGTGGAATTAATTTGACAAGCTAGAAAATATTTTGATAATTTATAATGAATTTAAAAAATCTTTGGTTAGATGTTTGTTGTTGTATATACTAGTTTGGAAGCGTAAAAGTAATGAGCAAACAGATCGATGAGATGAATTTCTGCATTAACGTCGAACTCTTGACTAGATTCTACTATTCACGATAAATTACCCCCATTAAAGAAATAAAAATTAATTTGTTTTATTTCCATTTATATAGATAATAATAATATATAATTAACTCATTCAATAAAATGAAAATTCTTTACTTGACAATAAAAATTATTTCAAGATTTGATTTTTTTTTTTTAATATTTATAGAAAAATATATAAATAAGGAGAAAAGTTTATAAATGATCAGACATACTGAAATCATTATTTCTTCAAGTCATAAGTAAATTATTTATAAAAAAAAAAAAAAAAAAAAAAAAAAAATGGAATTAATTAAAAGTTTTAAAAATTTTTTTGTTTAAATAAAGTTTACTACTGAATAAACGATTGACAAAGTTAAAATAAAGTAATTTAAATAAGAAAATTTTTTAGTACATCATTAGCGTGGATTATTAATCTGACGAGTGTCATAAAAAGTTGAGAGGAATTTATGCTTAATTTTTTTTTATTACCTTGAGTATAGTAAGTATATTAAAAATATTTGAATGTGATTATTTTGTTTGTCGCATGTTAAATGTCAAATTTATCGAAGCTGCTACGCATGGTATGTAAGAGCTTACGTCCAATGCGCCATCCCAATGAGTTCCTTCTAGCTTCGAGCACGTGGGTGGTAGTAGGGAGAATTCCCCAACTTTTTCCTTTTCAACCACTCAGTTAGCATTCAAACGTTATACCATTCGCAACTTTTTATATTACGTCTACTTGTTATCTTAAATTTATTGACAATTTGTTGTTTTATGTCATATCATTATTATTCTCTAAATTGTTTATTTTCTTAAATTTGCAGTGTTAACTCTACAATTGTTTTACTGGTAAGTTTAATTTTATTTTTATTGTTTACTATAAAATTTATGAAAAATATTTAATTGAAAAGATAATCCTTGGAATTTCATGTCTATAGCATGTTAGTTAATTAATTTTATTTTCTATCGTGTTCTTATAACTCTGGATTACAAGTTATTAATAAAATATTAAATTCATCATCTACTATATTTACAACAAAATTTTTTTATTCATAATAAAATGGGAACCCTTGAGATTCAGTATAAGAAAAAGTATTCAATCATATTTCTCATGAGAGATATTATTTATTTTTTTTTTTTGTAGACATTCATATTTATCTTTCTCTACCTTATTCTTTTAAACTGTCATATTTTATTATATTTCAATGTCAATAATAATGCAACTATTTATTTTCTAATTGTGAATTAGTAAAGTTATTGAGATAACTGACATGCTCAATAAAATGTCTAAAACACAGGTCAAATTTTTGATTATACTTCAAACTTGATATTCTCTTTACTGTCCCTGCTTCAATGAAACATGTTATCTATAAAAAACCTCTAGATTCTTTAGAAGATTATTTATAAATTCTCGGTCAGGATTAACGTTAGCAGCATAAAAAAAATGTACAGTAAGTTCAAAGACAGTTTAGATAAGTAATATAAGTTATAACTAATTAAAATAATTGAAAACAATATGTTTGATTTAAAAGATAATTAAACTACGGTATCATTAATCATGTGGTTTCTTAGCCTCCAACATATACTTATCCGATAAATCAACTGTCAAGGATGTTGAGTCATTGTCTTGTAACAGATTACCGGTGTCTGAAAATCTAAAATCCTTCCTCGTCAACGTCATCCACACTTTATCTAATGTATCGACTTATACTTGTTGTGAAATGTTTAGTTATCGTTTATCGTTAAATCTCGGTGTTGAATTTACGTAAACATGACCTATAATCTATATAATTTACAAACAGGTATAGATAGTTGATTGATTATGTCGAGTGGGCTTTGATCCCAGAAACGATGTTATCGACAATACCATTCATGAGAGCTGTCTGTTTCAAATCAGCTTCAATTATATCATTTATATTTCCTATATATATATGAAATTAATCAGTTCGTCAAAGATAGTCAAAAGTTTACCGAGAGTATCATTGGTATTATCGTGTATTATTTAGTGCTCATAAGTGTAGTTCAATAGCCTCACTGGTTTTTAATAAAATATATTTATAAATATAAGGTAAGAGACCTAGTATCCGATGAGTGAACTAGTACTCAATCACTTCATGTATTTGTACATCTATATTTGGTAAAATTTAATCAATATCGAAAATTAGTCCCAAAAATAAAAATGATTTGTAAAATTTTCTCTTATTTCAACATCATTCTATAGTAAAATAAAAAAAAATAGAAAAAAAACACGTAATTATAATTATAATTACTACATGATATATGCAATAAAACTTCTTTTTATTACATTAGTTGAAAAAGCGAAAAAGCTCTCTTTTAGAATAGCATTATTAAAATTATTTTCATTTCTTCAAATAATAATTTTTACTAATGAGAAAAACCATTTTTTTTGAAACTATATAACATACGATTATATTATTATATTTCAGAATAATAATAATAGTGTAAATAAGTAATTTTATAATGGACATGTTGAACATTATTATTTCAATAGACATTATTGTTTATTTCATTCATGAAATATAAATAGACAAAATTATTTATTTATTTGCAGTTAAAATAAAATAAAAATTTTCTTATCAAAAGCCTGTATGAAACAATTGAACGGATTTTTTTAAATTTTATTTTCACAACTGAAACTCGATAACAAAACAAAAAACTACGACGATTTAATTATTGCAGAAAATAAAATCAATGAGAAAAATATTACTCAAGATAAAATTACGTGCGTTTTCTATTCTTTAGTATTGTGGATTTGTAGTGAAAAAGTTGACTTAGATATAAATTATTAATCTTATTTGATACAATAATGATTGTAATTTTGAATAGAACACGTTTAAATTAGAATTGGTAAACCCGATTGGTATCACTGATTCAAATTAAATTTCAATCGTACTATATACATACATTAGTATTAAATAAATATTTAACATAGTATTTTGTATTCAATTCTAATTAAATTAATAATTATTATTTATTATGCTATAGATTGAGTTATCCGTTGAATAAGTTTATTTAAGTTTTTATTCAGATTGGAAAACTTGATCATTCCATACAAAAATTTACTAAGCAATTTAACTCATTCTCATTAAATTAGTGTAGATATGTATATATAACGAGTGGTGATAGATATTTTTTAATTAAACTCTATATCATAAAAAATTTTAATTTTCAAAGAAAATTCATTTGTTTTCTTTCTTCTTCTTCTTCTTCTTCTTCTTCTTCTTCTTCTTTTTCTTATTTTTGTTTGATGCAGTAGTAGTAGTATCTAATACTATTGTTATTATTATTATTATTACATGGTGAGTTGATTCAATTGGTAGTCTCTTGGGCTGCCTCGACTTTGGAATATAAAGGTTGATGTACGTTCACACGGTTGTCTTGCTACTCTTATATTCTCTTCTCATTTCCAAACTCTCGGTTAGTTAGTTTCCAAGGTGTATTAAACCAGCCAAGTACCAACCGCAGTAATTATACAAGTAAACTTATTCACTGGTGAAATGTTTATTCGACCGCAAGTTAGCCACTCCAAGTCGAGTATAGTCTAGCTTATTCTATAAACGGTATCACTATACACCTATTTAATTTATCTATGCACATCATATTCCCAGATGCTTCCAGGTATCATTAGCGGTTGCTCTTATTATTCAATCTAATTCCATATCCCAACAAAGTTATACTACATTTCATATTACCATCATTAATTATCATTTCAATTCATTCCGTTTTTTTTTCATAAAAATTTAAGAATTATTAATTAATTACAAGCTTTCATTGTGATTACTAATATTTATGGCAATGTGATGATAGATTATTTTCAATATGACTGGTAAAAAAGTAAAAACAAAAGAGAAAAAAATGATATATTTAATATGAAATTTCGTGTTTTAAAATATCAACTAATGATCGAAATTCCGCTCTCTTCTGTAAAGGCTCGAGCAGTCTCTTGACAGAGTGTGCTTGTGGGATAGTGAATAGAGAACTAGGAAATGTATACATATATATATAAATTCCGTCAGATAGATTAAAACTCAACGCTGTACATAAAAAATATAGAGGTATACATCTAATCGTTGTGAAAATCTGTAGCTCTCATTTACCCACATTAAGATTCATTTACAACCAATATTCACTCATTCATTCGTTAATTTAGACAGTTCCACTTCTGGTATCAAAAACAAAACTAAATATCGATGTATCTCAAAGAAATTTAAAAATAATGAATTTTAATAAAATTAATTTTACATTGAATAATTTACGGAAAACAGAAAAATCTGATTGAATTCATTTTTAAAGAATAAAATATGTAGATATATGGTATATATTTATATAAAAAAAAATCTACTAGAGTAGCTGTAGTTCTACTAGTTTTTCTTTTTTAACAATGTGTTCTTTTGAGAATAAAGAATAGCGTAAAAAAGAAAAAAAAAAATATATATATATATATAATGCTACTAAATATTTAATACTATTCATTGTGACAAAGAACTAGTAGCTTGGAGAAAAGTTACTTGAGCATTCGTTAGTTTTATATCTCTCGTGTTCTTACATATTGTATATCCTTGAGTAAAATATGGAGAAAATTCAATTCATACGATGTTTTTTTTATTTTTATTCCCTGCTTTCACATTATTTTCAAATCAAGTCTTAAAAATAAAATTCACTTATTCTTTTTCTTATACTTTTTACTTTTGTTCATTTTCTATAGTAATTATAAAACAATGTAAGATTTATAAATAATTTTTTTATGGTAAAAGATTGTCATGCATTATTTTACAATTTTCAAATTTTAGTAGCACAGTCATAGAAATTAAAAAGAAACAATAAAAATTACATAAATACCATAAAATTTTAAAAGTTGCAGAAGCATTTTCTTATCACAAAGTTAGAATACCAAAGTTTAACTGAGCAACCAGTAGAACATGCAGCATTGTACGCCTATTTTCAGCATCATCTTTGCCGTAGATTGTTTAGTTTAGTTTAGTTAAATTTAGTTGAGTTTTGGTTTTGTCTATGTCTCTTTCCCTGTGTATGTACTGACAAAAAGAAAATGAGGAACAAAAGTACGTTACTTGATCTTTAGTTTAGTTTTACAATTCGAGAAGTATAAAAGCAAGCAAGATAACAAAGTATACTTTATACGAAAAAAAAGCAATAGACACACGCGTTGAATAATAAAAAGTCTTGTAAATTTTCTACAAATATAATTTCTTATTCTGACATCGATATGACATCGACATGACATCGAGATGCCAAGACACATGCCTCTGTGTATGCTCCAGGGCCCATCGCCTAAAAATTTTATATTTATATCTATGTTAATTGACAACGATCCTCATTGTAAATTATTATTAACTTTTCTTGTTTTAATTTTATGACATTTCAAACTGATGTGTCGAAAATCTTTTATGCTTGGCTAATTTCTTTGTCTGTGTGCATCGACTGCAATAAGAAAAAATGTAACGTCTATTATATAATGAATATAAATTTCAAATTTTTTACAATTATTATTAACTTTTTAAAATACAACTTCTTATAATTTAGTATTCGTAAATTATACAAATCCACTAGTAGAATGAGTAGAGTGACAACTCTTGCAGGCTCTGTCGCCAAGTAATAAAGTTTACATATTTGCAATTCAAAAATCTACAAGTACATAGAACAAACAACTAGTACTATAACTGCCAAACACCTACTGCTTAAAACAAATTAAAAACTAATACTACTATTTCGGGTAATATTAATATTTATAATAACTAATAATTTATACTTTACTTGTAAAAAGTTTTTGTTTACCATTTAAACAACATTTTATTTAGCCAACATTGGATGGTTATTATTTCAAAATCTATTACATACTCCACTTATAAGTATATATATATATATAATCTTGTACAGTGACTTTTCAATTTATATACAATTTTATTTATAACAAAAAATAATAATAATACAAATACTAAGTAAAACATGTCTTGGGTTAGATGTTGAAAATAAAGAACAAGTTATCGTAACACTGTCGTTTGGTAGTTTACTAAAGTTGATAGCAAATTCAATCCCTATACGGAAATATCGTCCTAGTGGTAGAACTAGAAGCTGCACTTCTCTCTCTCTCTCTCTCTCTCTCTCTCTCTCTCTCTCTTTAAATATATATATATATATATATATATATAAACTTTTGACAGTAATGTCAGGTTCGATAAGCGGATTTCTGGTACTCAGCTACTTGTAATAGTAGATAGGTACCAGTACCAAAGGATCAGTATAGTTGGTTTGATGTAGAAAGGAGTAAGAAGTTTAGTTGTACAATGTGGAATGAGAAATAACCATATGCAACCATATATATATATATTGAAACTATCTATCTATACATCTATCTATCTTGTTCATCGTTATATTGCTTGTATAAATTGACGATTAAGGTTCTCTACAGGTACACCAGAGACTGACTATAAAGTAGTAGTAGCTATATAGTTAGAGTAGATACTTTATCTGCGAGCTATTGAAATATCTCAAGTTCGATAATACTATAATAGTCAATATGTTTATATGCATATAGATTTTATTCATTTGGGATTCGTTATCATTCCATTTCCAACTATTTATTATAAATTCATATTTTATAAAATCATAAAACGATTTATAATTATTATAATATTATTTTCTAATATAAATATTTTTTTCTTCTATTTCAGCGGAATGATGAGAACGTCTTTAGAAGTTTAGATGCATATAAATCGACAATTTTTCTTTTATGATCCAAATATTCCATTTTATTCAATTGTATGTAGATTTTATGCGCTATATGTACACTATTTTGCATTTTATCGATATTCAAAATCAAATTTTAACATTTTCTTTATAAAGTTTCAATTCAATTGAGCAACATTTTGCTTTTTTTTTTTTTTTTCCTGAAATTTAGCCTATTTGTTGTAAATTATTATTGCAATTTGACGAAATATTCAATTTTATTACAGACGATTAATTTATTGTACAACAATCGATAATTGTTTGGTATACAATTAATAGTGTCTTTGAGGATGGTTTTAGTTTGTGTAATATGACAATATAATTTACTTGGTTAAATATATATATATACCAGCATGTACATACTAGAGCCGCGTCGATAGGCATACAAATTCATTCATGTATAAATACCGGAAAACCTCGTGGAACTCGATTGTATTACATACCATGAATAAAATTCGCTATTGTTTTTAACGTTACATGTGGCTATTATGTTATTAACAATAGAATAATCTATATCTTAAAATAAAAAATCGTTTTTGTTTTATTATTTTTGTATTGGCTTTTGAATTTGAGTTATTAAATTTAAATGGCTTTCATGTACGTTAAAAAAGCTTATTCGAACATTGATTTCATTTAATTTAAGAGTTTTTGAAAAACTAAAAAATAAATGTTTTTTTTTTTACTTTAGCCGTTTTATCGTTGATGTTTTAAAACAAATATAAACATACAAAAACATCTGATAAGTTAAACTTTTAAACTTTTATAACTTAATTTATCAACAGGAAATTAGCATACTCTATTTCCTGTAGCAAAACTATTAATTTAGTAAAACTTGGTACCGAAATTTTTAAAATTACCTTGAATTTATACAAATATCATTTTTTTTCCTCATTAATTTTTGTTCCTAAAAGTCTGATAAGGATTTAAAATTATTTAAAAAAACTTACGAAAACTCAAATTGATATTTTAAATAATCAGAACATGATTTTCCTTTACAGAAAAAGATCAAAAGAAAAATTAATAACAGGGGATGCAAAAATTGAAGGAGGATGTCACTGGGTTCAGTTTGGGAGTTACGGTTATTTTCAGTACTTGCAATAACGACAATAGTAATTGCAAATTATCATCAACGTCATCGCGATAACTCGACCCAACGTACCTTTCAACGAATTGGTGGTGTTCATAAAACTAAATATAATTTTTCACTTGTACAAAGTAAGTTAGACTAAAATAAATAAATGAAAATTTATTATTATTATTATTATTATTATAAAGTTAAGTAAAGACAGGTGAAATGTGTCAGCAAATAACAGTAGATCAAATAAAAATACAATTAGATAACTGCAATTTTGTAAAAGTAGTTGTTTATTATGAAATGTTCTGTTGTAATCAAAAAATTTTCATTATACAATTCTCGCTTGTGTCTATAAAAAAGGAATTGACAGTTTTACAGGAGCAGTTTCATTTCTGTCTCTGTAAACACCTGATGAAATTAAATTACTTTTACTATTATTATCATTAAATTTTACTATCAAGCTAAAATTTCATATACTTTTTTTTTTTCATTAAAAAAATTAATTTTTAAAAGTGCCATATTAAAAAGTAAATATTTCGTCCTGCAATTATAAAAATATTGATTTTATATAACAATGATAAGTATCTCAATCAACCGGAAAGTTTGCGACTCTTGGATTGTTTTTTTTTTCGTTGCTTAACGATGACTTAAAAAATCTGCAGAAACACTAAAAGTATTATTTCAAACTGCTAACAATAATGTCAAGTCACAAGCAAAATTATTAATGCAGTTTGCAAAAGAAATAATAAGGAAAAAAATAAAGTAGAAAAGATTGGCATTGGTTAAAGTTGGTATGCTATACCGCACATTAGAGCTTAATGTCTTTCAGGAGACTGCATTCATTACCCTCTTGACACTTAAAATATTTTTACTTTATTTTCAACACCTACTTTATTAATTATTAATTTACACTATCTGCATAATTAGTAACCATGACTTATAATTTATAATTAATTATAATTTATACTTTCTTAATTCATTTATTTATATAAATGGTGTTGCATATGTATATTTTAAAATAATACAGCTCATCAAATTAATCTCAATACTTGTTCTAACTTTGATCCATCTATATATATATATATATATATATATTAAAAAGTTGATAAAGTTTAAAGCCCTAGGGCAATTTTGAGTGGTTGAAAGCTATAACGCTAAAGTCAGTAGTTTATCGTGTCGCGCCCCATCGAACCGTAAACCTTCACTCCAGAGCACGTACTACACATTGAACGTGTCATTCTCAAATATATATTATTCTCACTCAAATTACTATTCTAATATTTTTATCTTTTTATCTTTCTGTAAATTGTCATTTCTTCTTTCTTTTAAGATATTTAGTAAAATTTATATCGCTAATAGCTCTATATAAATTTAAATATCATTTTTTTCTCTTAATTAGTAGTATGTATGTATATATACATGTTAAAATTAATAATAAATTAGATTCATCCGGCCAACAATAATGTGTATAAATGTCATATCCATTTAGTGAAAATGTTTATTAGCATGCGGCAAATGTCCACTTTATCCATATAAATATGTTTAATGCTACGCATTTGTATACATCATCACGACAAACTATTCAACACAAAATTAAATAAATATAATACTTTTTTTCTGTCTACATCACATGTATTTATTTATTTTTTTTTTGCTAATAAATAAAAAGTAAACTACGTCAACTTCTTAGTATGACTAACTGAAATCTTTATATTCACTTGATTAATTATTATTATTTCAAGTTATACTAAAATTTCTACTTAAGATACTTTATTCTCATAAACTTTTATGGTGTAGCGGTAAGCAACAAAATGATGACCACTATAAATCTTTATTACATATACCAATATTTTTAGTATATAGTAATTTGATATATGTATTCAGCTGATGTACTCTATAACTATAAAATTGTTGAAATTTCCCTTATTCATATTTTTATGATAAAACTAAAATTATTACGATAATGGCAAATTTGCACACGTACAAGTAAACATAGTCGCAATCTATAGATCGATAGATTTATCTTCGAATTTATTATATATTATTGTTATTATGAAAAATTAATATACAAATAAAAAAGAAAATCAATTCGATAAGTAAATATTTATAAAAATCCTTCAAATATAGTTAGATTCAATATAAATTTTACTCAAGTATGTACGTGACAGTAAAGTATAAATACAATTTATTGAAAATACTTTACTCCAGACATAATAATTTATAAGTTTTTTTTATTTTAAACTAAATATATAAATATTTAAGTAATCATTTGCATATTTTAAAATTTAATACCTAAAACGAAACAAAAATAAATATAAGTATTGAAAATTGTTTTATTTTATATATTTTTTCATGACTGCTTTTGAAAATAATTTTGTTCTTATATGCTGTCAAATATAAAAAGCCTAAATAAAAGTTTAATATTTATTTATATTATTTTAAATTGAATGAAGTAGCTGTGAAATATGAAAGAAGAAACTTTTATTTATCGTGAAAAATGAGTTTTCAATTTGGTTAGGAAATTAAACTTTTTAAAAAATAGTGAATGTTATATATATGAAAGAAAGAGCTAGAAAGAAGAAGAGAAAATGGATCGAGTGGTTTTTTGAAATTAGTTAGCAGCAACTATTTTCGGGTTAGGAAATTTTTAACTCAATTCTATTTTTCTCTTTTAACAACAAGATTTCTCACCGTTAGCGAAAGTTTTAAAGTTAGCATTCCGGTTCGTCGGATATACTATTTACCCCTATACCTTACTCTTATTTTAAACCGATGATAATTTATCTTATTTCAACTTAGAGGTATAATATATCACTGCTACCAAGCTGCGAACCAAACTCTAATATTAATAAAGACAATTTTTTCGTTTATTAATATACGAAAAATAATCGTTTAGTTATTTATTAGGATTATTTAAAAATATGTTTAAAAAAATAATGTAAGTAAGAGAAAATATTTAAATAAAATAGAAACGATCGTCAAGAGTTGTAACCCGGTAAAGAGCGGCTTAGATATATATCTCTTTAACAAATGATCTTGCCAAGATGTGTATTTATCACGTGAAAAAGGTTTAAGCTTGAATTGCTAGAGAGCCAGTAGAGCTAGTAAAGCTGGTAAACCTGTGAAAAGATGAGGAAAAGCAAGTTTCTGGTTGTGCTTATATCGCATACATCTTTTATATCGCGGTACAGAATAGTCGAGCTAAGAATATATACACCAACCTAAACTTTCTATTCTTCCATCTTCCGTCCTCCTTCTCTCACACTTATACTGACACTAGACTGAAAGTAAGTGCTAGCTGTTCACTTAACGCCACCTTAATCATTTTTACCCTGTCTCTTTGTTGTAAAACTAAATATTATTCCAAGTTATTTGATACTAAAAGATAACGTTAGCTTTGACATTAAATAAATAATCGGTTCATCACTCGATTAAAATAAATCGCTTTTTATTTTATTTTATTTAATATAACATATAAGTATTAAATTATAGTCTACCTATATTTTTATTCCAGATAAAAATTCTGATTTGAATGTAAAAGAGAATGAAAAAAATAGAAAAAAAAAAAAAAACCATAAACAAAAATCTAGTGGAAAAAGCATAAACGAACGCAAGATATAACGATCGAGTATCGAAAAGATTGAAAGCTCGTATTAAAGACTGTCAATGCGGATTTCCCGTCACTCGTGGATCAATTACTTTCATGTTTCATTTTTATTTGTTTATTCTTTTTTCTTTTTTTTTTTTTCAAATTTTCCATACCTATATACAAGTTAAAAGTCGTTAGTTCGTATGTATGCGAATGAAAAAAAAAAAAAAAGTTACTAAATAAATAAAAAAAAACATGAATGTGTATTGACTCATAAATTGGTGAGAAAAAAAACTCCATAGACCAATTGCAATATACAATCGATATGCATCTAGGTATAACATGCATATTAATAAAATTCAAAAGCTATTTTGTGTTTAATATTTACGCGTGGAATTTTTATTTTGCTTTTAATTTATTTGAAAATATTTAACAGTTCAAAAATTTCAAAGATTTTGTCGTGTTTTTAAAATTTATTAGCTTCCTTAAATTTTTTTTACAATCGATAGGTTCCATTGGCTTGGTCTTTGAGCCACTCGGTTTTATATATATACGTATTATACGTCTTCGTAAATCCCTGTGAGAGACGATTTATTATAAATTTTAGAGATCAAGTACGCCATGGGCAGTCGACTTTTTATCGGGTGACTAGAGGTTTAGCCAGCTATAAATTTACGTTAGCTTATAGTATCACATGTGTCCTTAACAGAGAGTATCACCTACGACAAATATATATTTATAAATAATCATCAAGCTAAACATGAATTAAATAATAAATTATCAAATTTATATTATAGTTTTTTTTAAAATGCAAACACAAACTATAACTTGTTTATATATTTTTATCTCAGCCTTTTAAATAAGTAACTAAAGAAATAATAAAAAATATATATGATGCTCGGAATGTAGAAAATATTAAGTTCTATGCTCTGTTTAATCTGTGCAGTCTTGTGAAACAAAATAAGCAACGGACGGATAATTTGTTCAGGGAACAAAGCATCTGTTGAGTTCAGTGAGAAATGAGATTCAATACGCGAGTATTTACTTTAATTTAAATTGTGCTTTTATATTTTACATATACAATTACATGTATTACATACGTGAAAAATGTCTATTAATTAAAATTATTTTTAAATAACAACAAATTATTATTATTTTTGGTATGATATAAAGTTTTAAAAGATTGTTGGTATCATCTCGAATATGGATAAAATTTTCATCACGTACTCTACTTACTATTAGTGTGCAGAATAACGGATAAAACCACTCATTTTATTTTTCCATTTTCTTCAAAAATCTTGTTCATTTTCTTTATAATTTTTTCTTTTTATAATTGTCATCTCTTATGTATCACTACACTTACGCCCCCTCATTTTTTCTCAAATAAAACGTATTTGTAAGTTTTTAAATTACAACTGGATGATATTGTTTATATTACAAAAATCAACATATAAAATTTAAAAGATTTATTTTTTTCTAGTTTCTCATGTTAAATAATGTATTCTGCGAAAAAATATTTGCATAATCAAATTTTAAATTTACTACCTCCCCCACTAATTTAACTTAAACTTGAGATACAGTATTTCATTATTTAATTCAAACGAAAAAAAAATTAAATTTTTTTAACGGTATAAATTACAGTTGAGTAGATTAAATGTGACATAGTCTGACGCATGAATAAGTAGTTTAACCGCGTAGAGATCGGACAGTATGTACATTAATATAAGTAAATATGTTAGTACGAACTGCTGGTTAAATAATGTTTTTTTTTTTTTATTTATATATTTTTAAACTTGTATTTATTTAATTTACGTTCAGCAAAACCCTATAATTTTAATTATCAATTGCTCATTAATTAAAATAAAAAGTTAGCAAATCATTTTTAAATAAAAGGAAAACCTAAAAATTAAAAATATAAAAAAATTACAATAATAACGTAAATAAAAAAATGTATTTATCGTTAAAAAAATTAAGTAAAATTGCTTAGAGGTTTTAATATGTCTACAAGATGATCGTGGGATACTAAAGTGACGTAGATAGATTTGTAGTCGAGACTCGGATGTAAAGCCTCGGGGATTAATAGACCGTGGAATGCTTGTTTATCATTCTACCCGTTAAATTGCTCTTGGCGATGAGATATTAATAGTTACGTTGCTAAATTTTATATTTGATATAATAATACATTTATAAAATAATAATAATAGTAATTAAAATTTGGTATTATTGAAGCACAGATAAATGCTCATCTACCGCCACTGCGAGTACCTCGTTTGCGACATCACCATGTAAACCACTGGGATCCATATTTTGAAAATGATGAGGGTCAGGAGATCAACGGTCCAGTACACGTAGCACTACATCTGGGAGCTACGGCAATGCTGGATTGTCGAGTTGTAATGCTTGCTGATAAAACGGTATTTATTAATTATTCCCTTAACAACAATAACATCATATATATCTATATATTAATGTATTTAGGTAATGTGGACACGTCAAGATCAAGATGGTCCATTTTTACTTACTGTTGGACAAGATGTACATATTTCAGATCCACGTTACAGTATTCATTTTCGTTATCCAAATAATTTTCGTCTATCGATAGCTGCTGTTAAGAGAGAGGATTATGGACAGTATGCATGCCAGATTAATACTCATCCACCAAGAACACTAATTACCAATGTTACTATACTAGGTAATTTTATTTATTTTCTTTTTTAAATTTTTCTAACGTGATAAATCGAAATTACCATTGATTCATTTTTTTTTTCATACTTAAAAAAGATTGCAACAATTTTATATCAACTGTATGAAAGATTTTTGGCGATTAAACATGACACCCAATTTGTTTTGTTGACAACATCCTACAGACGATATTTCAATCTTTTTTATTTTCAGATCCAAAGTCTTTGCTGAACTTTCTTAGCCTTACTAAGTACTTACACTAGATATTTTTTGCTTTAGTTTTTATAGTAAAACTTATATAAAAAAAGAAATTTTTTAAAAACTTGTCTAGAAGGTGAGGAATAAAAGTTTGTGTCTAAAATAGTTTTTGATTTTAAAAAAGATATTGAGACTGTATAAAAAAAAAAAGTATCATTCAAATAATTATTAAATTTTCTTTTTTATATAAACATTATTCGATGAAAAATTTCTCATCACGTCATTACGGCATTAGTCATTGTTTATTATTTATTAAATAAGATTATGAGATATCTATTGAAAATTGTGTTAATTACAGCGCCAAATATTAAAATAATTGATGAAGGAGGACATGAATTACGAGATCGTTATTATAAAACAGGAAGTGGAATCGAATTAGCTTGTATCGTTCAACCATCGCGACCCAGTGCTCATATTCCTCTACCTATATGGCTTAAAGGTGGAAAATCCCTACCGAATTACGTTGATATTTACTACATGAATGGGTTTATATTATTATTGTTATAATTTTATTTTTAAAGATAAATTATGTTATTGATAACAAAAAAAAATTAATTTTCAGTACAAATGATGAAATAATAGCCGGAATTCAAATTGAAAGAGCTAAAAAAAGTGACAGCGATGAGTACACATGTTCTATTGGTGAATTTACCAAAGCCGTTGTACAGATTCACGTTTTAAATGGTTAGTTGAAATTTTATTAGAAAATAAAGTCTATTAAATAGTTATTATTATGGGATTTATAATAATTTACAGGTGAAAAACAAGCTGCCGTTTATCATGATCAACGGAATACAGCAGCAGCAACAGCCGCAACTCCAAACATTGGAATAAAAAGCAATAAAAATATTTATGATAATATTAATTATTATTGTTATAAAAAATTTGGTATCTCATTGATTGTAGTCGTACTTATGTACTGGCATTTAATTTTTTCGAGTTGATACTACTTAAGAACAGATTGCATAATAATAATAATAATAATTATTATTATTATTATTATTATTATTATACCCGTGCTAATTAAGTATATAAATTAACAATAAATATTTTTACATACGTCAATTAACCAGAAAAAAATTTGTCGTTTAAATTTTCATCATGTTCAATAGAGTATATATAAGCATTTATTTATTAAATTTATCCACATTTATCATAATGTTATTTATAAAATAATAATATTGTTAATAAGAATGTAAATAATAAATAAAAAATATATACAATGAACAATAATGCATTATAAACTCATAATATGATTATAGATGTATTAAATAAATTGAGAATAAAAATAATCATCGAACCTATATGAAAAAAAAAAAAGAAAAAAAAAACACTTGAGTGTTTGAACAAACCTTGGCGGGGAAATAATATGCAGAAGGGTGTCCAAATACACTTGGAGATTTGAATTAAATTGCTCCAGGTGTATTGCAGCTAAAAAAACGTCACTTGACTGCTATTTCCCACCAGACGATGCCAGATGATTTTGCTCAGGAACTTGGAAGTTATCAGCATCAGCCATCAGCAACACTTTACACTTACACTCAACACTCAACACTTCACTACAGACACTTTGCACAATTTACATTAACAAAAGATAAATTTTACAATCACATCAGAATTTTACACGACTCAACTGCAATCCGGGGTTTTCATTTAAATGTAAAGAAAGATCTGGACTACTACTGCCATTTTTGATGATACTGGCTGCTGCTTTTGGATCGCCAGTTGATACAAAGTAATCGATTTTGCAATCATTCGACCGCCCCCCACTTTAGAAAAAATTTGAACGTTGAATACAGCAACGCAGAGTAGCGCCATCTCGGCGCGATATTTCAAAATTGAATTTGAATAATTATATTAAAATAACCGACTGGCGCCTAATTGGGGACAGTAAAATCTTCATTATCGACAAAAGTGTCAAATATTATGTTATTTTATTCAACGGATAAAAGTGAGAGGTTAGAAAATTAATACAAAAAATTGTATATGTTTACATATAAAAATATATTTATAATTTTTTAATGAGTGATGAAAATTTTTAGCGATTAGATTAAGATGGATCAGTCGAGAGACAACATTTCTGGAAAAAATCTATCTGATAAAATTGGACAATTGTTGTCTGATAAACAACTCAAGATTAGTGTTGATAAATTTCAAGAAACTTGTAATAATCCAAGTGTCCAGCCGTTTTTAAAATGGTTTTGCCAACATGTAGGTCCAGATAACATCCTGTCAAAAAAAGAAATTCAGTTGTAAGTATTTCCTTGCTTATGAAAAATTAAATTAACCACTCAGATTTAACACAATTTATTTAAATTAATAAATTAATTTTTAGAAAGAAAAATTTGAAGGAAACTAACGTTTGGTTAACTGGAGATAAATTGGATGGAGCATTATCAAATGTCCTGAGTGACCATCCCCAGCTTTTATCGAAAGTTGATAAAAATTTCAATTACGAGACTGAACTTTCTAGGGCATGTGATGCCGAAAAAGAAGCTTATGATGAAGATCTTAAATATCAAAGTTCTTTGAACAACTCATTCAAAAGATTAAAGTAATTACTAGCTACTAAGTAACCTATAATTTAAATTATAACTTTGTTTAATTTTTTAGAGAACTTGAACTAAAACAAGAAGAGAACATAGAAAAGGAGGAAGCAATCCTGGAGAAACTGGAAATTAAAAATTACAAAGCATACAATGACTGTGTTCATATTATGGAAGAATACGATTCGCTGTTACGAGAAGCTAATCTTTTATTACAGCATGCGTTGAAGGTTTACAGCGACGCAGCAGAAAAGGTACTACCAGTTTTATATATTAATTTTTAAATTAACATAACAGTAATTAAAATATATTCATTTAGAGAGGACCTGTCATTTGTTGGACACAAGTACCATTAGATATATACATAAAACAACTAGACACTTACAAAAATAATCTTGAATTTTACATAAAAAAAAAGTATCCAATGTTTGGGAAGTTTTTTTCAACTAATTCATCTAATGATGATGAAACGGAAAGTTATGATTTGAGTATTGATTCATCAAAAGAATTGGAAGCGAAACAATGTGAAGCAAAGTATATATTACACTTTTTTTATTTATTTATTTATTTTATTTAATAATTTAATAACAGGTTAGCAAACGCGGTAGCAAAGAAAACAGATGTTGAAATTGAACGGTCTACAGGAGAAGCGACAATTATGCGTGTCATTGAAATTTATAATAACGGTAAAATAAAAATTCCTCAAACAGATGCTCAAATCAAGTAAGTTTATTAAATTACTCTGTATTATTATAATTTATGGATTATAATGTAATTTTTTTCTTCAGTTCGGAGATAGCAGATCTTAAAGCTAGAAGAGATATTTTATTACAAAGTAATACGTTATTGGAGCACGAATTGAAAGATTCCATTGATACCTATGGTGGGATGGTTGTTCTCGAAGTAGTGGTTGGCATCTACGAGTCCCGATTACAACATAAAAATAAACAACTTAAACAATTACAAGATATTTTATATATAACTAGAGACATGGGTCACGCTCACGCAGATTTACTCGCTGTTTTAATGCAATTACAGTTACACAAGCTACTGCGTCTTAAGCAAATTGTTCCTGACGCTCAATCAAATTTAAATACTATCTACGAGCAATCATCTAAAAGACGCGTAAGATACTTATTATTATAAAATAATTAGAATTTTTTAAATAAATTATTTATTCACAGGAATTATTGAGAAACCTTAAAACTCAGTACAGTACGATTGCTTCATCTTCGCCGTGTAATAAAAACATTTACAACAAATTATTTTCAAAACTAGTTTCGGGAGATAAAAATTCTGGAGATTTATTTGAATCATCAGTCAAACAATACATTGAAATCATTGCTGAGAATAAAAGTCTGAAACAACAACTTTTAGAGGATTATTTTAATAATAAATTAGAAAATTTGCAGTCATTGTAATAATTTTAATTATTTTAATATTTCGTTTTGTTTTTTTTTCTTTATGTAATATTTATTTAAATATTAATTACAGAGAAAATCAAGTAATGGTAATATACAATAATGAATTAAATAGCGGACCAACTAGGAGTTTTAAATTTATGCCTAATAAATTGGTAATTCAATTTGAAAATGTTCTAACAGATGTAGGAAATAATCAACAAGATTTTAATCAAATAAGAAAAAAATTTAAAAAGCTTCTGGTAATTATAACTTTAATTATTTAATATAAATAAATTATTATTATTATTAATAAATATATTTTTTAGGAAAAAATATGTCAAAATTCTTTAGAACGCGATAAAGAAATTTTGTGGCAGAGATTTTTAGCAGATCCCCAAACTCTTAAACAAATATACGATCAAGCAGAGAATGAATTAAACCGCTCGCATTTTAGAAATACTTTATTAAATGAATAGCTCAATTAATTATTATTTTTATAATTATACATCGATACTTGTACAATTACTAATAAATTTAATCAAAATTACGTAACTAATAAAAGCAAAACTAATGATTAAAAAAAGTCCAGATAGTGAGCTTACATTTAAAGTGGACCAATCGGCAAAAAAGCTCGATAATTAAATTACATCAATTAAGAGAGTAATAGCGTAAGATTAATAATGAGATAAAAAAAAAAGTATATATATTGTATTTATTTTTGTACACATACATTTAAATAGTATATATAGTATATTCTATACTTGCGAACTGCCAAGGATGACGTAGCGGCTCGGCGGCTCGGCGGCTTGGCCATGCTCGAGAGTAACAGAGTAACCTTGATCCAAACATCCAGATTTTATTCCCCACTCATCTTCCTTTCTACCATCCACACATGTCTTTACCTCTACCACTCTAGTCTATTCATTCTACACATATAAAATATAAATATATAAATATATAGATACAGGTATAATAGTATTATATGTTTAGTGTTGTCGGGTGTCGAGCACTCGAGCGCGTTCCATCATTAAAAAAAAGTGAATCATTCGGCCAACAACTAACGCCGTTCATCGACATCATTATTTTATAAAATAATTCATTGAAAAAGTACTTAGATACATTTATATATTTATAAAAAGAATAATAATAGCAAAGTCCATTATTAATATTGTTGTTGTTATTGGAGGTATTGGAGTCGGTGGTAAAGTGTGTGAGAGTGAGGAGGACAGTATCGATTTGCCAGGGGTTCAAGTTAACGGTTTATTTACATGAGCTAATGTTGTATGTCTTTGCGCATGCGTCCCCAGACCAAAACAATAATAACAGAGTGAAAAGGTTCATGGCTGGCAGCAGCAGCACTCAACAGCAACCAGAGCAGCAGCAACAGCAGCACTAGCTAAAGCTTTTAAGAGCAAGACCTCGGCTGGCTCCATTTATATATTACATCAATATCAATATCAATATCAATATAAACTCTATTACGATATCAAAAGATTACGGCGTCGTCTAATTAACACATATATATAAACAAAAGATTAATTAAATATTATTATTATTGTTATTATAAGTGAGTTTGATAAAGTAAAGAGTGTGAATGTTTATTTTTGTGAAGCAATAACAGTTGAGTGTAACGTGTCCAAGCACAGCCATCTAACAATATACAAACTTGAAAACAAATACACACACACACACACATACACACACATTAATTAATTGTGATTCGACATTTTTCTACTGTTTATCAATTATTAATTCCAAGTTAATTGACTGAAGTTTATTATTATTGTTATAATTATTTAGTTGAGTTGGTGTGTAAACAACCTTAAGACAATTTAAATAAAATAATTTGATGGACGTGTTACTTTCTCCAATTGGTTTGTGAGATTGTGA
Source organism: Microplitis deprimator (assembly GCA_964016945.1). NCBI lineage: Eukaryota > Metazoa > Arthropoda > Insecta > Hymenoptera > Braconidae > Microplitis > Microplitis deprimator. The sequence continues at coordinate 16,915,075 of OZ024715.1, read as the reverse complement.
GTACGTGAATAATATCAACACAAAACATATCACGCGTTTTCGCCGGGTGAATCACGCGCACACTCAATTGATTACGCATAGCTGGATGTGTTTATATACTGGTAAATACGTTATTGACGTGTTAACTCATCAGACCTGAAAAGATAACATTGAGGTAAGTTTACTAACAAAAACATGATAAAAAAAAATAATTATTATTTTGAATAAATCTTAAATTTACCTTTGTGTTGTATTATTTATTTACTTTTTGTTTTTATTTTTATTTTCTCAGCAAGTTTTCAAGCATCTGCCAGTCATTCAAAAATTTAAGCTGAGTCAGCATACCATTAATAATAATAATAATAACAATAACAAAAGGAAGAAGACGCCGAAGGACATTAAGCCAAAGACTACATACCTCGGTTTCCTGGAATTTGGGTAGAAATATTTAAAAAATATTAAAATTCAGGTATACGCATAATATTATTTAGTACATAATCAGTACTATCTGAAAAATATATTTAATATTTAAAATAAAATACATAACGGAGAACAATATGCCGAGTACGGAAGAGAAAACGACGCCTTATTTAATCCAAGTAATGCCAGAAAGTCATTACCGAACTTTAGATGTCGATCTATTGGTATCCCAGATAAAAAAAAGCTTACGGTTTACGAACCTCAAGGCCAAGTCGAGCGTAAGCTCACACAAACCGAGATCATCGCCGTATCTGATTCCATCACGCATCGAAAGACAGGCCTATTTCCACAATCAAAATAACGACAATAACAGCAAAACCGACGAAGATGATCCCTATGAAAAGTTACGAGAACTGATAAAACAGGGCCGGCTTATCAAGGAGGCGGTAAAAAAACTACAGATGATGAACTTTGAAAATTTGTCAAACAATACAGACAGCGATGATCAGGATCGTCATGACGACGACGACGATGATGAAAATACACATCATCGTACTTTCCGAAGAAAAACATTTTACTATGACTCCGAGGATGAGCCCTTGCCGGCAGTCTATGACTCTCTAGATCTTTGAGTTTATTTGTAATTTGTGCTTTCAGTGTATGCGTGCTATAAATTACAAACTAATTATTAATTTAATTATATTACTATGATAATGATGATGATTTAAATAGTATACGAAAAAAAAAAGTAAAGAAAAAGAAAAATAAAGTTGCTGTGAATAATTCGCGTTATTGAAGTGCGGAAATTGGCTTGGATGAGCGATGAGTTACTAACGAAATCGTATTTCTATCGTTTACTCACCAAGTATCTCTCTCTCTTACTCTCTTACTCTACGAGTTCCTCTTTAGTCTGCTCACACACCTTCCATTCCCCTGTTACTGTCTCACTCTTTCCTCCTCAACCTCATCCTTCTCTTCCACCTACTCGTGCTTTCCGCTCGGTCATATTTGCCATTGTAGTCGCGCTGCCTGGTACCATGTATCCGACAAACGTACAAATATATACTTATACATACATAATACGCTTACAAACATTGATTTATTAATGTATATATATATGTACATGTAGTACGTTACAACAAACTGATACATTTATATATTTTGAGGCCATACTGAAGAACACAAGTTAGTCGTCGCAACACAATTAGGCACTCAGTTGAACTCTTCCTTAAATGGACATGTTTGTAAATATTATTGAGCTATATTTATATTCATTTTTTTTACGCTTAAAAAATTATTACGCTTGGTGTCGGTAGTAATAGTAGTAGTAGTAGTAGTAGTAGTAGTAGTAGTAGTACAGTAAATATGTAATAAGCGTACTCATTATCACATTGCATATACTTATATCAACTTATACATGAGAAAACTTACAAGCGTAAGATTTATTTAAAATTTTGTCTAACTCAATTTCACACGACACCATTATTATATCAAAACATCTGTGTTTGTGATGTTTTACAAACGCTGCTGGTGTTTTGTCGTTCAGACATCAGACATTCCAACGTATTCGTCATCGGCTCCATTACCCCATACTGAGTATTCCGTTAGAATATAATATACATAATTATATTTTATCCCAAGTAATAAATTTATAAAAATATTTTAAATTTATTTATCTAATTAATGGATTAGCTGAAGAAAAAAAAAAAGTAAATAAATAAATAAAAGAAATGATGACTAGTCTGAAGTGTTGAAGTAAGTTATGTAAGCAGTAGATCGATGATACACGTCTCAGCAAACTTGTTCATTCTTGACATCGATACCCGTCCGATATTATTAATGTAGTTCTGAGAATGCCGTATACATATACATATATATATATAAGTTTTGTGTTAAAAGACGACTAGACTAACATAAACGCTATTCTATTCTTGTAAATCGTTGGTATGGTATATAGAGTGTACACGTATATAGAACTCTAGTGTCTAGCAGACACACTTGATACCCCCAGGCATGTACATATGACCGCGGAGATTGCCTATCTAAAGAGTTTGTCAATAAAATAGCGGGCAAGTTAAGGATAAGAGAGCTTTTCAGAGAAATTATTAAAAAAAAAAAAAAAAAAAAAAAAAAAAAAAATATTTAAGTTAAGTTAAGTTAAGAAATAAATAATAGTAATAAAACAATAGTTTGCTGTGCATGTTTTAGTGCATAGACTTCTTGTGTACCAATTGATGATCGGTTCAAAGGGCGATTTGGTGTTAAGAATGTTTGGTTGTTATACCGGGCTGGTATAGAAACACCTGTTAAAAAAAAAAATAAATAATTATAAATTGTATGTATATATAAAAAAATATATATAAATTGGTTGTAATAACGATGATTTATAAATTGTTAATTTAAATGAGGGCTTATAAAAGAAAAAATAATGAAAATATGTAAATCAACACCTTGAATAGATATTGTTGACACAACTGTTGATATTTATAGCTAATAAATATTCAGAGTTGCGTGAATTGACGTAAAGTACGTTTTTAAAAGCATCAGCACCGCCTCGGTAACCTGGTCTAGTGTATATCATTAATTACCCAGTTAGATGGTAATAATTAGTAATGTTTTAGTTTATTTAATTCGCCAATTTCCAAAAGCTGAACTTATTATTATTATTATTATTATTATTATTATTATTATTATTTTTTTTTTTTTTTTTTTTTTTTTTTTTTTTTTTAATTATCGAATTTAGTTGAGTTTATTATTATTAATATTTTTCCTATGTTAAGTAATTAATTAATTAAGTTAGTAAGTAAGTAAGTTAGTAAATAAGTAAGCAAGCAATGAATGATTGTTGTATGTAATTTTTTTTTATGATGCGAAAATAATGCGTGATCTCTTTTTTTCTGTTAAGATCTTACATAAGAAATTTAACGAACAATATCTTGTTGTGATCGTCAAACGTGTTCTCGTTTGGCATTTGTAATAATAGATGATGATGATGATGATGATGATGATGAAAAAGAAAAAAAATAATAATATTCCAAGTTTCAAAAGTCAAGTATCAATTATTGTATTTATTTACTTTTTATCACCACCTCTTTAGTTTATTATTTTATCAGCAATTATCTCATGTCGTAATGCATATATATATAATATTTGTGTTGATAAATTAAACATTAAAGCTAACTATTGATGTATGTGTCTACTTAATTGAGAACTTTATTCCAAAGTATCATGAGTTATTGTTAGTTATTGCGACATAAAACCTCATTTTATCAATTTGCATTACATATGTATGTATTCAATAACAGTATAGTGGTAAAAAATAATAAATTAATGTTGCATCAATGCAATTATACCTGACGACGCTTCTCAGCATTGTCTGGTGATAATTAGGCTTAATGAAATACCCAAGTCATTGATTTTTATTTTTTATCAATTAAATTTGTTAGTATTGGAGACTGGTGGTATATCCACTTGTTCCTACGCCCTTGGTTCGAAAGTATTCAACAAAGAACAAGGGATATATCGTTTAATTTACAACCATGTTCTGCGGTGGTTCAGGTACTTTTTATCTTCTTTAAATTCCTCAGACCTCTATCTAACAAACATTAGATATCTAGCTACAATACTTTTATCTTGTTTGTCGATTTTTTAATTACCTTATGTCGTAGGATGTCAAATAATAATCTTGAGTAATGTTCTGCAGGTTTACTCAATGAAATGCATAATGACACTAAAAATAAACTCATTTATTTTTTGTTAAATATTTATTAGATTACTGAGTATTTATATGTACTATTTATGTCGTCATTGGTTTTAATATTATATATATATAAATTGATTTCATCGACCTGCACTTGCTCTGCTACATTGTACAGCAAGTAAACAAACCAACGGTCAAATTGACCTTCTTCAAGAAGTCTCTATATATATAAGAAATAAAAAACCCGTTTAAATTTATTCTAACAAATAAATAAATGTCTATAAATAAATAGCTTTAAAAAATTAAAATTTATTATTAATAATATTAATATTGAATTATCAATCATAGACATTATTATCTAGCTAACATTAAAGACCAATGACCTTTTAAAATGTCAACATGATAAAGATAAATATAAATATACATTTATTCCTAAATTTTATCAGTTAAATTCGGGTGTTACCTAAAGAATAAAAAAAATTTATCAGCATTGATAAGTAATGGCTAAAAAATATTATGTTTTAAAAATTATCCTGTTCACTTGCTGTAAGTAAATTGTAACTGGAGTGGAGACTATTATTAAGTGGACTTATGATACTGCGGCGGTAAATCTTGCCTGTGTGCGTGCGTGTGTGTGTTTGTAAACGAAAACACGACTGACAGCTAGCTGGTGAGACTTTACTCGAGTTTACTTTCAAGATGGCTACCAGCATGTCCACCAGCAAGTAAGTATTTATTTACGTGATATATTTAAGTGTCGATGCCCTCAAAAATGTAGGCTTCGGCTTCACCAACCTAAACAATCTCATATATTCAAACTGACGTAAATTCTGGATTACTTTGTCGTAACAAGTTACATTTTTTTCAAATATTATTTTATTAAGCTCCAAATCTCGTTTCATCATCACATAGTTGTGGTTTACTTTAATTATAAATTTTCTTGGATATAAAAAATAAAATAATAATTATCATCTATTTATTTATAAATTTTTAGTGATAAATAAATTTATTTTTATATTTACGTCGTCTGCTTTCTCCGTTTTACGTTTTTGAGGTTAGAGTACATGTCTACAGTACACATACAACAAAACATATATATCTATATATAATATATACTCATGTGCTGTTATTCGCAACAACGCGCGTTGTTTACTCTGGGTTACATTGTACACTTGTAAAATTTAAAAATACATCTATATATTTAATGAAAAAATTATCATATATTTTTATGGTAAAAATAAAATTGTTTTTAAAAGATTTAAAATATTTACATTAAACACATCTGAGTTTATATTATTATTTATTTAAATAATCAGAGTAATTGCCTAATGTCATGTGACTGATTTTGTTATCAATAATCATGAGAGGCTTGTGTTAAAATTGATAATTTATAAAAATATATACAGATGAATATATTATTAGAGCAAAGTAAATAAAGTATAGAAGAGTGTAAGCGTGCAATGACACTGTTGACTGTTGTATATTTAAAATATAACGCGAATACACCTGTCCTTCTATATCTATAAGTGCTTCCGTTTCTAAAACACTTGTACGTATCAATGTAGACCATACTAAACTTCATCTAGATCTCTACCCGTTAGTTATTTATATTTATTTATTTACTTTCTGTTTTAAAATTTTAATTATAAACTATCCTATTTATTTTATCTTATATATTTAAAAATTAAAAAGTATTGCGATATTTTACGTAACGTTTATTTGTAAATAACTAAAAGCCAAGGGAGAGGAGAGAGTTATATTTGTAACATTTGAAGAATTTGCGAGATAAATTAGTTTGTCAGTCGATAGTTAACACTAAAATAATAATAATAATAATAATAATAATAATAATAATAAGCAGTTATATAATAACCAATTAATTTAAATTAATATAGATTGAATGTTTGATTCAAAGCAACTTTGGTTTTTTTTTATCTCACCCTCTCCTCACGTCATTTTTATTGTTTATTTATAAATATAATTTATTATGAAATTTATAATTTTATTTAATCAATTATGCATCAATAATTATCTTCAAGGTAGTCCCATTTCTCCAGATTATTTTTTTATTATTTATATTGACATCATTATGTAATTAATCGTATTGTAAAAATAATTATTTTTCGTTTGATAAAAAAAAAAAAAATAAAAATAACTTAATTTTTAATACATTGTAATAAATTTTATTACTTTGTCATTGAGCTTTTATTACACACACACACACACACACATTTTAGTTGTCTTCCGGCTATTTTATTTTTATATAAAACTTATTTATACGTCACCGCGGTGTCTATAAATAATTAATAAAAAGTAATAAATGTTTATTTTAATGGTGAATTTAATGCCGCCGTAAATAAAAATAATATATATAAAACATATTTAATGAGAAGCAATTTAATTTTTTTATGAGGTTGCATTCTTCGGCAACTACAACAACAACAGCAGCAACAATAATAATAATAATATAAAAGCAAATCCATCAACCGAGTGTGAGAGCATTGCACCATGTGTCACCACACAGCAATTACGCAATCAGTATTGTTTCATTTAAAACATAAACATTAATTATATTATTTGACAATATTTATGTATTTAATTTATACGCAAAAAAATTTTTTTTTTAATTTTATTAAATACATAAATAATATTTATATTTTTTAGAAATAAAGAAAAATGTTTGTTTACAAGAGGCAATCATACAATTACGGTACCAAAAACTCTGTTTCGCGACAACAGAACACGTCTTGCTCACCGTCTGAGAGAGACCGCAGGAGTACCAGGTGAAGGTGGTTTTGTTTTGCTCCAGGGTGGCGAGGACGTGCCTTTCAATGACACTGACATTAACTACGAGTTTCGGCAGGTGTGTTGTCCACCTGTTTTTATATTATCTTATACTTAATAATTTATTATTTTTTAGATACTCTGTTTTTTACCATTTTTTTACGATTTATGAAATAAATGTTTTTATTATACTAATAATTATAAATACTATTACAAGTATATGGTGAAGATAATAAAAAGAATAGAAATGATAGACATTGATTGCATAAGTCTGTCTGAAAGAAAATCAGCTCCGTACTTCCGGCGAGCAACAACATACTCGTCGGCATTGCTGACTATGACGCTTATATTTGTCTTATTCTTGGTCTTGGTCTTTTTATTTAGCTTTGTAGTTTGTATACCAACAGCCAAGCTGTAGATCACTTTGATTGTATACAGGAAGTGTAGAGAAAAGTTCACTGACCTGATGATTGATTGCTGAAAGAAAACATTAGAAGAGACGTCTTAAATCACTTAAAACTTTTTAATTATCAATAACGTCTCACGCATATTATTTTTTTTAATTTTTTTATTCAGGAGTCTTTTTTCCAATGGTGCTTTGGCGTTGAAGAACCCGGATGCTTTGGAGCGATAGAAATAACAACTGGCAGATCGCTATTATTTTTTCCACGACTGCCTGACGAGTATGAGATCTGGTGTGGCAAACTGAGTACGCTTGATGAATTTAAAGAGAGATACGGCGTTGATGAAAGTTATTATGTTGACGAAATAGCCCAGGTGTTTACTCAAAAAAATGCAAAACTTATTTTAACTTTGGTGAGTTACATTATTTATCTTTAAATAACACAAGTTTATATTTTATTGTTTGTATATTTTAATTTAATTCACTAATTATGATAGAGTGGTTGTTAAAGAAATTTAAAAAACGATTTGATTGAGCAAAAAACGTTTTAAATAAATCTCTCAGGCAAAGACACTTAACGTCGTATTGATGTTAAATGTAGGTCACTAAAGAACAGAACGTCTGAGTGAATTTGCTATAATCTATCGGTAGGTCGCCGTTAGCAACACCTTATTTCGTATGACCTCGATGATAATTACATCATTTACTTTTATGATAAATAATAAATAATAATAAAACACCAAATCATTTATTTTTTTTTATTATTTAATGCAGTATGTACTTTGTACCGTTTCTTTTTTTTTTTTTTTTTTTTTTAAACCAGTAATAAAAATTGGCTTAATAAATTAACAATTTGATAGTATTGTAAAAAATATATGACTATTTGTATTAATTGGATTTATACGAAAACATGTTATAGCAGACAGTTACAAATGAGAGACCTCTAGTATTGCATCAGTCAGTATAATAGTGAACTTCGAAACAACATTCGACTGACTAAAATAGAAACCAATGACATATGTATAGTCCGCGAATTATTTTTTAATATAGATGTTAATATTTCTACAGTCTGTCTTTACTCTATTTTTTATATAACTGTAAGATAAATATATTTCAAGATTGCTCGTGATACCCGACTTTTTTTTTTTCTGGCAAATTTTTTTTAAATTTAATGTGTTATTAATGATGCAAAGATTATTTGGCAAGTTTTAAAAACATTTTTTTTTTTTTTTGTTTTTTTTTTTCCAGTACGGTCAAAATAGTGATAGTGGACTCTACTCCAAAGAAGCTAACTTTGATGGTATTGAAAAGTGAGTATAGATAATAATAATGATTACCTCATCCTTTTTCACATTAATAATTAATGATACTTTTTATTTTTAGATTCAAAGTTAACAATAGTATTTTGTATCCTGAAATATGCGAGTGGTAAGTTTTTATTGATGAACGAAAATACAATTTTTTTAATGGCATTGATTCAAATTAACACTTAAAAATTAATTATCAAAAGATATTAAAAGTCATTTAAAAAAATTATTATTGGTGGCTAGATATTTTTTAATTTTTATTTAAATAGTTTAAATGATTTATCATTGAACCGAAATAGCTTGTGCTAAATTTTATTTCGAAATAAATTAAATCGCGTAACAGATAATTTAATTTAAATAGTAAGGACTTGATGTATTCATTTTCGCGAGGTGAATGAATTAACAAAGGGACAGATAAACGTTAGTAAGATTAAAATATATATATATTGTTGTATGAATAATATATAAGTACGGATTTAAATAATTTATTTAAAAAGAAAAACCTGTTCAACTGACGCAAATAGTATAAAGAGAAAATATATAAGTATAAATATAACTGAAGCTGTTATTCTTGGTCAGTTATCGACACTTTATTATTTGTCGTACGTCATAGTTTGAGTAATATATATTATATACATCCGTCTCCAATGACCTTGTATATTTTCCCCGTGGACCTTAGTCCGGGAAAAGAAATATATAAGCAAAAAAAAACTATTTTTTATCATTACTTATCTATTCGCATTGACATTATCGAGGTTCAACTTTTTTTTCTAATCAGCCCGCAAACCGTCACCGAGAGGAGAAAAAATTGGAATTTACTGTGATGACTAAACTAAAATTCCAACTTACCAAAGTATTTTTTAAAAAGTTGAACTGTAATATAATACATATATATATATATATATAATACTATATATATATATATATAGTCATTTTTATCTTGCCGATAAAATGTTGCTGATGAAATCCTTTTTATTTAAATGAAAATAGTCTTAATTATATCAGCTCATAAGACTTTTTAAAAATATAATTATTTATTTATAGTTTTTTATTTTTTTACAGCCGCGTAATAAAATCTGCTGAGGAAATAAAAGTTATGCGATATGTGACAAAGATTAGCTCGGACGCTCACAAAGTAGTTATGCGTTCAATACGTCCAGGATTTACTGAATATCAGGGTGAATCAATTTTTAAACACTACATTTACTCAGTAGGTGGATGTAGACATATTTCTTATACATGTATATGTGGTTCTGGACATAATGCTTCGATTTTACATTATGGACATGCTGGTGCTCCTAATGACAAAGTACTAAAGGATGGTGATATTTGGTAAGCTATAAATGAAATATATATTTATATATTATTTATTCATTTACTTTTTTTTTTTTAGTCTTTTTGATATGGGAGGAAATTACTGCGGTTATGCTGCTGATATAACATGTAGTTTTCCAGCGAATGGAAAATTTACAGATAATCAAAAATTCATTTATAATGCGGTTTTGGGTGCACGCGATGCGGTGATTGAAGCTGCTAAACCTGGTGTCAGTTGGACGGACATGCATTTATTGGCTAACAAAGTGATGCTACAACATCTGAAGCAGGGAGGTCTATTAGATGGCCACGTAGACGACATGATTGATGCCGGATTGAATGAAATATTTCAACCTCATGGTCTTGGCCATTTACTGGGTCTGGATGTTCATGACGTAGGTGGTTATCTACCTGACTGTCCCAAGAGATCCGATATTCCGGGAATTAGAAAGCTAAGAACTGCCAGAACGTTGCTTTCCGGTATGGTCTTAACAATAGAACCTGGATGTTATTTTATCGATTCTGTAAGTTAAGAGTGTTATATTAATAACTCAATGACTGTTATAAATGGAAACAATTTAATTAATTGACTCTTATAATAGCTGCTCGATGCTGCGCTGGCGAATCCCGATCAAAATAAATTTATTAATCCCGATAAGTTGAAACTATTTCGTGGGTTCGGAGGCGTCAGAATTGAGGATGACGTATTAATTACAGATACTGGGGTTGAAAACTTAACTTTCGTTCCACGCACGTCAGTATTTTTATTTTATTTAATAATTTATTTCTATACAATATATTTTATTTTTAAATTGTAATTTTTAGAGTTCAAGAGATTGAAGAATGGATGGCTCATGGCAGAGAAAATTTATTATTACCTCAAGAGCAATTTAAACTTTAATATAATAGTATATATTTTAAATAAATTTACGACAGTCGAATACTCGTAATAAGTCTCTTCCCCTTAATGAGGATTAAGTTTATCAATAAAATTATTATTATTACCGTTATCATTATAATTATTATTTATGTAAAAAAATAAGTAATTATTTTATATAATATAAGGCTGATAACGGGTAGTCGAAAAAAATAAACTTACGGCAGTGGGAAGACTGAAATTCCAAGAAAATTTCCCACTTCCCCTAGACCAGGCCTATGACGGTTAGTCGACTGTAAAAAAATTATTATATATTTTAATATAAAACTTAAGCATTTTAAATATGTATGCAAAAGATGACTATGATAAATAATTTAGCTACACTTTATTTTAATTTTACTTGGAATGTGTTGAGATGCCAAGGGACTCTTGGGACTGAGGCCTGACGTCATTGCCCCCTTATTTCGTGACGTACATTCGTTTCGAAAAAGGTTTTGAAAAACCTAATTTACAATGCTCATAACTTTTCAAAATTCTCAGAATGTTAGTTTGTGTCGATTCATTGTCAAGTAAATTTTCTTCCAGCGTTTAATATTATAGATAAATAACCACGCGGCGGTTGATTTATTATATAAAAATCAATATATAATAGTATTAAAAAAAAAAAAGTACATATATGTAAGACTCTATTGTGACGAACTATATAATTAAAATTTTAATTTTATTTGAGGCATGGTGGAAAAACGTGAGACCTGGGCCTGAGGTCTGACGTCATTCCACCCCTATTTCATGACGTAGATTCGCTTCCAAAAGGGACTTGAGAAGCCCGACTCCTGACTTGGAATGTTAGTTTGCGTCGAACCATCATCAAGTAAACTTGCTTCTGGATTATATATAATTAATAAACGTCCATGTGGTTATTTATTTAATTATACGTGATAAATATACAATATTGGTATTTCATAAAAAATTAATATATATAATTAATATCTACATAAGTTGTAATTAACTTTTTATCAGTTGTTACAATTCCGGTGGATTCTAATATTCTTGGAAATAAATAATTTAAAATATTTAAAATTGATTAGTGTTGAATGAGATCAGCAGTAGGTAACAAGTTTGTGGTTGAATCTATATATAGATATAGTAGACTGTAGATTATTTTTCGCGCCTGAAGTTGACTTGATACGAAACAAGTCGTCGCGCAGAGGTGTGGATAAGTCGTACATATAAGTAATAATAAGCATAACGTGGTAATGATATAGCCGCGACACCAAGAGTCCCATGCAGTCGTGCTGGTGCTGTTGTAGAGGAGCATAGAGGAGTGGTGCTGACTTAAATGCAGACTACAGCGACTACTCGTACAAGTCAGCTCCGCGTGCGCGAATAATCGGTGTGCTCTTGCTCTGTTTCTCTGTTTCGGCCTCAATACCACCAGACAAACATCATCATCACCACCACCACCACCACCACCACCACCACCACCTCCACCTCCTATCAACTAACAACCATACATCTGTGTGTAGATAAAACCCTCTAGTTTATTTATCGTGTAAAAAAATAAAAACATTTAATTGACATATCCATTAAAAAATTACTAATTATTTGTTGTTATAATTATAATTTAAAACAACACCCAAGTAATTAGCCATCATTCGTTAATTAACTATTATTTTAATTGCAATTACGAGTGATTTGGTTTATCAAGTAATAACAACAATAAAAATTTATATTTACTATAAATTGCTCAATATCAAGGTAAAAATTTTATAATGATAGATAAGAGATTATTATAAATTAAAACATATTTTAATGTCTAATTAACGTATAAATGTTGTAGTCCTTATCAAAGTGGATTTAAATAAGTGATAATTGACAGTAGATAGAATAAATATTTTTTAAATAATTATAATAATGATAACGACGCATTAAATTATACATATATATAAATTAAAAAGTGAAAGTGATTGCTGTTTAATATTTTAGGTGGTAAAAAATATATATATATATATGATTGCCGCGGCTGTAACGTGAATCGTGGTGGTATCCGAATATTCACGAGTCTCATCGATCGACTGACGACTCACGACCGAGAGAAGTCGAGAGAGAGTAGAGCTGAGCTGGAGCTAGAGAGCATAGAGAGTACCACGGTCAGAGGAGGCCAGAGGAGACCAGAGGAGACCAGAGGAGACCAGAGGAGACCAAAGCAGGCCAGAGCTCAACAAAACAGAGGAGGCCAGAGTACTGAGTGAACCAGAAGAGGAATAATAGGTGTGCCGCGACTTAAACTCCATTCACTCACTTTTTATCATCCAGCAATCATCAGTCTAGCTCTCTATAAATTTAACTTTCACACACAACATAAATATATTGATAATTTAACAAAACGCAAACTCGGCCACTGGTAAATATATATAAATGCTCATACCGTCCTGGCCGTCTGATAGCTCTACCTGTCTTGCATCGTCTTGACACTATACGCATTCAATTCGAGATAAGCTTTTACTATTTACTCAACTTGGATACAATTACAACTTTTAACGGCTATAATAGATAATAGATAATAGATTATAATAATAACATAGTATATTGTTATATTTATTGTCGATCGATGTCTTGAGTGATAAATAATAAACTGTCAGTGGTGTGATCGTGCTACGTTTTATTTATTTATTTATTGAGAGTAAAGTGATGTGTCAGTGATAGGATATCGTGATACTTGAGAATTAACACTCCACGCAATAAACAATTCATTATTTATTCAAAATAACTTAATAAATTAATTTAAATGGATTAATTTCCTCGAGAGATATTATTATTTGATTTTTTACAACGAACATGTGTAAACAAATAGTCAGAAGAGCTCGTAAAAAATATTCAGAGTTAATGACATTTTAAAATATACATTGAGTATTATATTATATAAACAAAAAAAAATATAGATATATATATAATTATTGTAAGGTGATAAATAAGTAAAGCCTGTAGATAATCCTGAGTAATCAGGTAGTCGTGTGTCAGTATGTTTTGTTTCCAGCGTCCATTTACGCGCACATCTCGTAACACGGTCACGACCCCTACTACTACAATGGGTAAGCAGCAGACAACGAAGAGCTTGAGCTCAAGATTTAATAGACGCGGTTCCGAAGCTAAAAGTGAGGGATCTGGATCCTCTTCGATTCAATATATCGATCAAGAAATTTCGGCGTCTACCAGCAGCAGTACCGATACATTACCGGGAATTCAAACAGACTACTTGGAATCAGATCCGTTGTCACCTGATCCAATTCTACTTGTCACTGCAGATGATACCACTACAGCGACACCGACAGTGACAGCAACAACAGTGACGGTAAACGGGATCCAAGAAGACGTCACAACTACGTCATCACCGTTGAAACAACAACAACAACAACAACAACAACAACAGCAGCAGCAGCAGTTACAGTCACAGTCACAGTCAGAGATACAGCTACAGCTACAGCCACAGCAAGAAGAGAAGCACAAGCAGAAGGAACAAAAAAAGGGTAACGGACGATGGAGGAAAAGAATACTTTTAAGTCTTAAGACTGATTTACCAAACTCAAACTCAAAAAATAAAAAAAACTCAAATGGGAGTTTTTTTTCGCCATTGTTGAGTATACCGACGTCATTTTCGTCCTCGGCGAAGAATACAGCTAAATCAAAATCATTGATGACCAGAAGAGCCGTTGACTCTAAGACTGTTAAAGCGGGAGGTTTCAAGGCTAGTTCGGCTAATGATATACCATCATTGTTAAATGAATTCAATGAAGATGAGGAAGATGATGATGATGATGATGATGATGATGATGATGGTGATGAAGATGAAGAAGGAGAGGAAGATGATAGTTGTGAAGACACTGAAGAAGGTTCATCAGTACCGTCCAGTCCAGCTGCTGCCATCTCCCTCGCTGGTTTACCACCCACTCAAGTGCCGTCTTATTACTCATTCCTTTCAGTAAATGGTGGTGCGATGCGACAAGAAACAACGAGCACCAGTTCGCCACAGTTATCAACTGGTGCAACACCGGGCTCAAATAATGAACGGGTGTTACCCTCAGAAACAGCTGAAACAAGCTCGGTAACAGAAGAATGTTTACCTGTGGGTATGAGTCTCAAGAAACCCGACACTCTGGATCCACCAAGTTGTTTGCCTGCCGCACGTTCTTGCCCAAATCTTGAGCAACAGTCGACCGGTTGTTCATCTACCAGCGGTTCTTCTAGCCCTAGTCCAAGTCCTGGACCTGCTGGACCGCGATTCAAACCACTTGTCGAGGGGGACATTCAAGTCTGTTATCTAAATCACGCAAGAACGGTAGTCAGCAAAATATTGTCCAGTAAATTTCTCAGACGATGGGAAACTCATCATCTCTATCTCAACGACGCCTGCCTATCATCCAAAACGGTGAGTAAATAACAACATTATTCTATTTACACACACATACACACATACATACACACACAATGTGCGTGTGGGTTTTTTTAATATTTTTTTAGACGCATGTTAATTTGGCTGTCTATAATAAACTTAATGTTATCATAATAATTATTTTAATTAAGTTTACATTTTTGATAACGTCACGTGTGTAAAATTGACGTCAAAATTTTTTCATCATGATTATTATTATTCTAATAATAATACCATATATATATATATATATATATATATATATATATATATATATATATATATATATATATATATATATATAAGATATATACATTAATACAGCTGTGTAAGTATGTACATACACTAATTAATTTTCACTGTCTACAATACTTTTTCCCACGACTTTATTTTAGTGACTTAATTTATTAAATGCCTTAACACTATTTACACCTCTCTATCTCTCATTGTCTTTTTTTATACTAATGTACTTTTATATTTAGCCGCGAGTCTTTCAGTACGCGTCTCGAAATAAATTTTAATCATCAGGCCAATGCGCTTACTATTCATACGTTTTACGTTTAGTTCATTTATTCGTTTGGCGTGTGTCTTTAATAAAATAAAATAATAAAAAAAGGACGCGTACGTATTTGCTCTTGTTAATCCTATCTTTATACGACCTTTTAATACATTTCAAACATACATTTTTTATTTTTTTTTAATTAGTTGAGATAAAATACTCATTTATATATATATATATATATATATACATTGATAAGGTGGATTAATCAGTTTGATTACTCAATGATGTGTAAAGAAGATATGTACATTATCAATTAATGAAATACGTAAATTAAAGCTGACACTTATCAAAGTTTTTAAACGCGAATGGATAAATACTATCCGGAGTAAAAAGACGTGCGTCAATGTGTATTAACCTAGAGTATTAATAATAATTAACATCAATATTAAAATTATGTTTAAAAAAAAAAAAAAAGGTTGTGATATAAATTAGTATTCATTTTTATTTTTTTTGTATATTATACAATTTTACATATCAAAGATGTGTATTTGTATATATATTTACAGACTTGAGCATTAATTATTATGATAGATCGTACATTATAAATTGATTTATAAACTCATCGATAATAATTTTTAATACAAAGTAATATTAAAATGTGTGTGTAGATCATTCATTATTTTATCTGAGGATATAAATTTAAATGCCATTAAATTTATGGCGCTAAACATTAATATGCTTGTATACATAGTTACTCATATTATGCATTACAGTATTAATAATAATAATAATAATAATAATAATAACAACAACAAAAACTAATAAAAAAAATATATATGTATATAAAAAACAATTAATTAGAGTAGCAATTGGCACATTAACATTATGACAGCGTAATTTATTATAGAGTTGCGGTTAATGTCGATTTATATGTTATAAGGGAGCATCTGTGTATTAGACAAATGGCTGGAATTAATAATGAATACCTGCTATTACTACATTTTATATATTTTTCGCTCGACTCTGCGTGACTGATGCACATAAACTTTTTTTATATTTCTAACCGCAAGAAAAATAATAATTTACGAAAGAAATGGGGCAAGGAAAAATTTTTTATTATTATAATATTATTATCTAGTGTTATTTATGATAGTTAAATAATGATAAATTTTGATGCTGATTATATGCACCTGACGTAAATTAATTAATGTAAATTTTAGGAATAAATACATGTAGCTGGTAAAAATAAAATCCATAAATATTGGCTGTAGTGTGAGTGTATGGTATGATGATACCGATTACCGAACAACATTGACAGCGACAGTACTGTAAGCGACGTCGAAAACGATGAAAACGACGACGACGATACAAGGTCGAAAGGAGGCGTATAAATATGTCATTGATAAAGTTCAAAACGTTTAATTCAACGTAAAATTGATTTATATAAACATTTGTTTTGAGCGTGAGCGTTTTCGTTAATAACTTGTAATATTTGTCGCCGTTAATTTATCATCATTTTATTTTATTCTTCTTTAAGAACTTCGTATTATCTATTTTATTTCTTCCTACTCATTTTAGTTCGCTTTCGAGCTCATCTTCTCATATCATATCACATCATATCATATCATATTATATTATATATTATACAGAATATACTTCCGACAATCCTCTGGTGATCTTTATTTCATGAGACTTGTAAATGTCAAAAAGACTTAAGTCCACGTCATTTATAGCTTTAATGTTTTAATTCTAAATTACGTGTTTTCTGTAATAATAATCAGTTGAGCTAAAGGTCATCAGTTTTCAGGGATTAATTTTTTTTTTTTTTTTTTTTTTTTTTTAATTTTTTATTATTAATTAATACTTTGTGCGTAATTTAATCAGCAGGCGTGTTATCTTTATATCTTTTCTCATGTTATCGTTAACAATAATAATAATAATAAATAAATAAATGATAGCGTACAGTACAACCACTTCCACCTTCGGCAGACTCGCGTTATGTACTAAAACGTGTGATATGTCGTACATGTATCGTATCGAGGATATATATCACAGTGAGCCATCCACGCTGGTGAGGCTTGACGTCAAAGTTGACCCTGGATATGAGTTTCCGCCGTCGGACACCACAGATTGTCTCCGATAGTCTAGCTCTTGGTATATGGAAATTAAGTGGTTTTTAACCACAAACTATTACTTTCCCAGTTTGTCTCTTTTTATTTTAAATAATAAAACAAAAGTTATTGCTTGCACGTGTTGATAATTGTCGAAATGCATAAAACTTTTCGTTGAAATCGTAACTAAATATTTTAAAATACCCAGAAAAAACAAAGCAATAAGTCTTTGTTGAAGATTTATCATTTATTGTATTGCTAAATAATAGTTTAATGTTAAACTCAAGTTTACGATGTAATAAACTAATGATAAAACACACACGACACATGAATCAACTATAATCGTGATGGATTTTCTTTGTCCATCATTTATGGTCAAAGAAAAATAAAAAACAACAGCAACTAATGTCGCATTTAAATTAATGAGTTATGATTTATGATAAAAGCTTTTTTTTTTTTTTTTTTTTTATAAATAAATCCGGTGGATACGGGTATCTAAATAATAATAAAACAATGGTATCATTTGTTAGAATGTATTAGATTGTAACAGCGTAAAATGTCTTTGCACCCTATAGTGATTATTCAGATGATGTATAGCTCAGATGTTTAGGTGTTGTACACTGGGTAGATACTGGATATATGGCGTTCATTGAGAGTAGAGGGTGGATATAAGCCAACACGACAGATTAGGTTGAGCTCACTCGAACAGTCGTTCAACCCACGGCCTAGATTCACCAATGACGTCATTCAATCTCTTCTCTACGCAAGCGTTTTCCCCCACTATCCTCCCCATTCGCTACTTGAGTTACAACAGATTCAACATTTTTTTATATTTTTTTTCTCCAGCTATGATAAAGTACATAAAAACTAAAAGCACGCGAGCATGCAATAATTTTCGTCCATCGACAATCATTTTCAATACTTGTTATCTTCTTCTTGTGCAACTACTTCTTGTACTTGTTCTTGTTCTTGTTCCTTTCCATTCAGTCGTTATCTCAACATATACAAACCATTTCTACCCCAATGATTTCGATTTAGCATCTTTAAATTACCACATTCGTTTAAATGTAGCGCATGCCCCTCACCTTAACACTCCCCCAGTTTATCAAATTATCAATTATCTTTTACTTTTATTATTAATTATATACAACTAGGTCAATCCAGTTCCGCTTTAATATTTTTTTTCTCACGATCTCACCTGTACCCATTACCGAGGATACTATATGCGTCATTTAACACGTTATATATAGATATATATATGATCATCCATATTGTGGTGGTAATAAATTATATTTTATTCTCTTTATGATAAATCTAATGGCAAGTGGTAAGTGATTATCAAACGAATGATGGATTTTGATAAAAGCATTTAAATGTATGTTCGCCAACATATTGCCCATCATCAACCAGGCATTTGCGGTAAAAGGGAAAAGAGCAAGTATAATATACCCCCGGATGTGATGTTGTAGGAAAATGCGATGAGTGATGACCTACTGACATACTTGGATTCTCATGTTACATCTTTTCGCTTTAATTACTTCTGCTGGTGGAATAAAATATAAAAAAAAAAAAAACGTACAAACTCCAAAAAAAATTTATAAAACACACATTTTTTTGTTCTTCTTACAAGATTAAATACATAATTTAAATATTTAATTTATAAATAAATAAATTAAATATTTAATATGTGTGATGCAACTGCTGGTAGACATTAATCATTTTGATCGAGTTAATTCACGTCACAAATTATTAATTGATTAGCGTGTGTGCTTTTTATTAAATATATACAAATATATATGTAGTGCATCATAATCCGGGACGCTTAATATTATTATTATTATTATTATTATCGTTAAATAAATTGAAGTTGAAACACGTAATAAATGTGACTCACTGTGAGTAAAAGTTATTTAGTATGTGCTTTATATTATTATAGCGCGTATATTTTACGCATATCGGTCTCACTCGAACTCGTATCGGTTTAAGTCAACATCAATAGATTTTACGATCCGTTCTACGTCATTGCGCCCAATCGTCCAATCCCAAGCATTACTATTTAATTTTACGACCACTTTTTACCATAACATTTTATTTTATTTTACATTTTCTTTTCTTTTCTTTTTTTTCCATCACAATAAATTCTCTTATCGAAAATTGAATTTTTTACTGTTAACATTTTGTGTGTAGATACTCCATGCACCCGATAATTGCTTGTTGGTATTAATAATAAAATAGCTAAAACTTGATACCGAGCGTAATGGATGTAATGGATGTCCTCTACGTTTTGTTGAGATACTAAATTTTTATGGACCAACAATAACTTTGTAAAAACTCTGGTTGGTTGCAAAGGGCAGATTGATAAATAACATTGACCAAGTTTTAAATAAATTAACTTTGATATCAATATATTTAATCAAATTTATAACTTAACTTTCAGTCGGTCGGTTGGTTTGTTTGCATGTACGGGCGTCAGATAAAATCTCGAATACCCAATCAATCGATTTTCTTTCTTTTAAATTGCCTGGTTAATTACTGCTGGTAAATGAATAAAGTTTTATGATTTCATGACGTCAGACAGGGAACCATAAAAGTGTCTATTATTATTATTTTATTTAAACTAAAATTTATGAATTTTTCAGTTGTCAGGATTTATTCAACAACCAATACCATACAGTTGCATGACTGAAGTGTATGCAGTCACAAGATGGGATCTAGCAAATAAATATTGTTTACGAATCGTATTGCCTGATGGATCATTATTACTTCAAGCACGTAATGCTTATGTCAGAAATCAATGGTATCATTCTATTCTTTGGAAGGTAATTATTTGTCTAAATATAGATATATTGAAAGTGTTGTACTGGAAGTAGTTGATTAGTAAATGAAATTATTTACAGAAAAATATATTCAAGTATCAGCATACAATATCGATGAACCCAAAAGAAGATATAATTCTTAAAGAACTTAAATCGATAGTAGACTTTGCTCTATGGACTCCTTTGCAAGACGAGCGAGTAAATACAACGCTTTTGGAAGCGGTGGCAAAGCTTTTAGACGGTTCACTGTTGAAAAAAATGAACGAGAGCCAAGATAATACAAAGGAGGATCAAGAGTTATGTGAAATGGCAAGTTTCAACGAGCAAAGGAACTGGGCGGAAGCTGTGCTGGCAGTTGCTGCTCCAGTTTTAGAAAAAACATCACCACCTCCAGTGTTGGCTCGTGCGTTATCGCAGCTCACTCAGCAGCATCCAAAATCATCTCTTGTACCAGCAATAGCCCCTGCAATCACCCGTTACCTAAAGCATACTGTTGAATCTTCTAAAACTCCAGACATGCGAAAACTTATTCAAGTATTTATAGACGCTCTTTATCAAAATGACGACGGCGAGCAGTCAATCAGAGATTACATTAGTTATGTTCACGGTCCTGGCAGCGATTGTCCGCATCCTCGAATTATACCCAATTTAGTTACTACGTGCGTTAGTGCAATATTTCATCGGTAAATATTTTTTTTTTCTTTTTAAACTTTTACTTAAATATTTAAACCATCGATTACTTTTATTTATTTTTTTTAGCTTTGAAACTCCAAAGCACAGTCTTGACATCAGCCAACCTCCACCAATTCCACCGTTAGATAGCTATTTATTAGTATTGATAATAATGTAAGTCTTATTACAATTAATTATAATAAATATAAATTACATATTATTTTATATTAAATAAAAAAAATAATTATAGATCGGAATACTATGACTGGAGAATCTTTCTAAGTTCAGTATTACAAGCAGTACCGTTTCCCGATGATGCATTGATAAATAAACAGTTTCAAGAGGCAATAATGAATGTTTTACTGTGTCGAGTGGCTCAAGATACACGTTGTGAAGTTCACCGGATGGTCTTACCAATACGTGAGGAACGACGAGGATGGATTCATATCGTAGCTCCGTCCAATCCAGCTTGTCCTGATGATGGTACTCTGTTTGGAAAAATGGTAATTATTTACTTAATTAAATTAAAATAAACCATTTCTTATAAATAAATAAATAAATTTAGTTGACAACTCTGCTGGGATGCTGCAATCGTCGTAAAAAATTTATCAATTCGCTGCTCAAAAAAACTGGAAGTGCGTGTCTACTTATGGCAATAAGAGGATGCGATGCAGCCCAAGAAGCTCTTTGTCTCATGCTAGAGTGGCGTATTGTCACCAATGAGGAAGACAAGCTTCAAGTTATCTCAGCACTGCATTCAACTCCATCGGGTAAAGATCGTTACTTAGCTCTCTGTCAACGGCAAAACAATCTCCAGGAATTGGTAATAATATAACTCAACTTATTATTTTAATTATTTATTTATTTCTTATATAAATTTATGTATTTATTATTATTGTTATTGTTAAAGCAACAAAAAGGTGGTCCAAAGAAATTAACTCTTCCGGTACGAGCTACGGATGCTGACGTAGCACAGGTACTGGGTAATGGTGCTCTCGGTGATTTGGAGAGTCTCACTTTGGCATTTACTTCAGTAACATCTGCATGCGCTGAACAACTTATAAAACTACCAGCACTTAAATCTCTTAACTTATGGGCGACCCAATTTGGTGATGCTGGACTCCAGATGATAAGTGAGCATCTTCAAAAACTTCAAGTCCTCAATCTTTGTGAAACACCTGTTTCTGACAAGGGCATATCTACCTTAGCATGTAAGTATTTATTTAAAAAAAACAAAAATAATAATAATAATGAATAACTATTTATTTATTTATTTGTTTTTTGTTTCATATCTAGCTCTAACAAATCTCAAAAAATTAAATTTAAACAGTACGAAGTTGTCTGCTCAGACATACGAGTCGCTCAAAAAACGTTTGCCATCTCTACAAGAAATTGACGTACGTTATACAGAGGCCTGGTGACCCGAACCCATGCTTCCAGCTCCCAAGATAAGAAAATGGAATAATAATTCACGCAATAATATTATTACTAGTACTAGTAATAATGATAATAATATTATTAATAATGATGATAATGAAGTTTATGAAAATCCTAAAAGACAATTATAAGTTTAGAATTGAATGGACGAATTAATTTTGAATGATTTAATTGGTAAATCGCGTGAAAGTTTTTTTAATAAGTTTTATAATTCGATGCCAATTTAACTTTATTTATTTATTTTTTTAAGACTAAAAAATTTAAGTTCAATTTTTTAATTAATTAATTTATAAATATGCGGATAGTTTAATTTAATAATTAATAATAGGGTCGGTGTTTTTTTAAACTGTGGATGGGCTTTCTTGGACAGTATTGCCACGGACACCAGTCTGCCTAACATTATTATTATTATTATTATTATTATTATTATTATTATTAGTATTAGTATTACTACTTTGATTTATTAATTATTTGTATAGACTCAACAAGTCCGTGTGCAGTTTTAGTCTGATGAAGAGAGAGACACAATCGCACAGTTGTCTTTCAACAAAAAACAAAAAAATAGTGTATTGCACACCAAGGAAGGAAAGTAGGACACTCCAACCCGTGTGCACAATTACTCGGTGGCAAACACGCGGATTGGGACGTCCTGCCTTCCTTCGTGAGGTGTATACTATTTTTCACCAGATCTGGATCTGATTAATGGCGCATGCGCTGATTTTTATCATTAGAGAAAAGTACGAGTTTATTTCCTCTAAACAGGGCAGGAATTTAAACTTTCGGTGCAGGTATAGTGAAAAAACTTTTATTAAAACAAATCCAGCGTCTGAGGATGCCCAACTGCCTTATTAAAAATTATTTGTGACCACTGCCATACGAAAAATGCACAGATTTTTATCATAAAACCCGGATTTATTAAATAGTTAAGTATTCAAAAAAAAAAAAAAAAACAAATTAATAGAAATTTCGTAAATTTTTTCGACCCTAGTATTTTCAATGTCTAGAACTCTTGTAATCAACTATTTCAATAGTGTAAATAAATAAGTTTATTAATAATTACTTAATAATAATTTATTGTAGTTAGGAAATGTTTATAAGTTATACGTTTTAATATTAATATTAAAGATAATAATAATATAGTAATGAAAAAAAAAACATATATTTCAATTGACGTAGATAAGAAACCGAATTTTCCCGTGATATCGTATCGGAATTAATTATTGACATAGCGATTTATTTAGTTTCGATTAATGATTGTTATCAATTATAAAATGACTGATTCTGTATTTTATTATTTAAAATATATATATATAAATATATATTTCCAAGCTGCAAGGGAGCAAGATTGTAAGAAGACTGCTTATATCAATTTCATTAATAAAGTCGTTACATAATTAATTCATTCATTGATTTAATTATCGATATATATATATATATATATATATATATATATATATATAGATATATATATATATATATATATATATATATATATATATATATATATATTATCATTTATCAATGGCCACAATAAATAATTAAAATTTAATACTATGCGCAATAAAGTCACTAAATAAAAGACATTAGCTTGTGCGTGATTGTAATAATTTATCCTCGATAGAATTAAAATTTTACAAATATTTTTAGGATACTGTTGATTGATTAGTATAATTATACATCATTTATTTATTTTTTAATATAAAAAAAATATATATATAATTATTATTATTATTATTTAATGTATATATTAATTTGTTAAATTATTAAATATTATTGTTTAGTCGTGTAGAGGCCGTTGGAGCCTCGATATTTTAGGATTACTTGGGTCGATGTTTATTTTAGATTGTAAATTTGAGGGCAATTCGCGCCAGACGGCTTCAGGTACACTCTCTGTAATAAAATATATAATAATATTAGATATTAAAATTTATTTGTTTGGTATTTATAAATAAATAAAATGCAGTTACCTTTACACTTGTAAAGTAAGTCTGACCAAATAATCATTTCCTGAGAGAAACAGAAGACGCCGAGACGTCCGCCCTTGAGGGCCGAGTTGAAGACGTTGCCAGAGTCGGCAATCAGACGTGGCCCTTCAAAGATCCAGAGTCTTATCAGTCCAATACTGGGTCTGTGTATCAGTTGCCATCTGTAAGAAGTTTTCTCCTTCCAGCCAACATTTCTTGGATCCTTCCACAGTAATTTAACTTGATTATTTGTGTCTCCAGTGTGCCACAAACTATTCCGCATTATTTTACCAGGGCCTGTTTCTGAGTCAATAAGTTTCAATTGAATTCCCGGCTCAGCAACTGCACGGAATGGAGTAGCACGCCAGTAGGTTTGAGTATTTTTTTTCCACATCACTGAGTAAAATCTGTGTGTGTTTTGATATGAAAACACAAAACCAACGTAGTCGTCATCTATTTCCGTATTAATGTAGAAAGTCCCTTCAAAGTCAACTCCAGTAAAACTGTCAAATCCTTTTCACCAACAGTCAAAATAATTATTAATACAATTAATTCTTGAACTTTTTTTATAAAATAACTTACCGACAGCTATTCCAGGATCACTATTTTGAGTTTGAACAATTTCAGCTCCGTTGTGATGAATCTGCCACTTGGGATCTATTTGGGCTTCGCCTTCTGGATCCAGTGCAATTATTTCATATTTACGAAAATCAGTCGTCCATACTTGACTATTATTTGGACAATTATCACGTGTATTTATGATAGTGTCATTGTCATTATCATCCCAACAAGCGTCACCAAATCCACCTCCTAAATTAATATTATCAATATATTTATTAAATTACATAATAATATATAAGAATACTTTTTAAAATAATTACCTCGTGAATTTTCTTGCAATGGATTGTAAACAAACTGACAATTGTCAAAATGATTGGGCACGCCGTCATTGTCAGCATCATCATCACACTCGTCACCAATACCGTCATGATCAGAGTCCGTTTGCTCAGAATTTGGAATATCCGGACAGTTATCAATATTATCTTGAATCCCGTCTTTGTCTCTGTCATGACCGTCATCGCAGGCATCACCTACTCTGTCTCTGTCCTCGTCTTCCTGGTTGCGATTGGGAATAGCTGGACAGTTGTCGCAAGCATCTCCAACCCCATCACCGTCAGAGTCACGCTGATCTTCATTTTTCTTCATCGGACAATTATCATCATCATCTAATATTCCTAAAATAAAATAATTTCGCTAAATATCATTAAAAATGATAAACAAGTAAAATAAATACCATCATTGTCCTTGTCATTGTCGCAAGCATCACCAATACCATCCCCATCAGTATCCTTCTGATCGGTATTAAATTTCGACGGACAATTGTCGCAGGCGTCACCATGCCCATCAGCACCTTCCCGATCAGTGTCTTCTTGCTTGGGATTGTGATGAAACGGACAGTTGTCTGAGGAATCGAGTACACCGTCATTGTCAGAGTCATCATCGCAAGAATCACCGTAGCCATCGTTATCAGAGTCCTCTTGTCCGCTATTTGGTACATATCTGCAATTATCTGCCGCAAATATTTCATTGTTTTCAAGTATCAGTTCCCCATCTGGATGCCCATCGCTATCAGAATCAACCCCACACTTAAATCCGTTCCCTGCCCAGCCAATATGGCACTGAAATAATTTATTTAAATAATTATAATAATTTTTTAGAATATAAAAAAAATATATAAATATTTAGTATTTACTTGACAAGTGTATTGATTAACAGCAATACAAATACAATCAGCATTTTCATCGCACACAGTTATTCGGTCAGGACATATATTGTGTGCTGGACGACATCCAACACTTTGATTGCCAACAAATCCTATTTTGCATGATCCACATCTGAATGACCCCTGTATTGAATTATTATTATTATTATTATTTATGTTAACGATATTTTTTAAAATAATAATAAAATATGAAAAGAAACCTTGGTGTTGATGCATTCTGAATTTGGAACGCAGCCTCCATTTCGTCCATCATCGCACTCGTTAATGTCCTGGCAGATCTGCTTGTTCCTGAGAGCGAACTCGATTCCAATACCCTCGGACTCGGTTCCAGTGAATCCCGAGGGGCAGGGTAGACATCTGTCATCGGGCAGGAGGCATTTACCGGATGGGAGGGTAAATATCTTCATCATTTACCCATTATACTTATTTATTCCGTTTAAAAACGTTTATAAAAAATGTCATTTTCTATTTACTTTTTTTACTTTTTTTTCTTTTATAAATAATAAAAACTACTAATTATTACTATTATTATTATAATTAATAAGGGAAGTAAGAGGAACATGAAATGAATTTTAAAGACGAATGCAATTATAAATATTATTATTCGTCTTTTTAGTTTCCTTGTCAATTATTTTATGTTCATTATTATACAGTGTGTGTAAAAAAAAAAAAAATTTAAGTACAAAAGAACAATAGGATCTAGCTAATTTTGATTGAGAAAATGACAAGAGATTTTAAAAATAGATTGTGAGCAAGAAAGAGGATTTAATTTAATTAAAATAATTAAGTAGAAAATAAAATAAAATAATAATTACGATTTAAAATGAAAAGATATGGATTATTATGTAAATTAATTTGATAATTCCCAGTCAGGAGGCTCGCACCTGTATCCTGGGGAGATGTTGATGCACTGAGATCTTGGGTCGCAGGGCTGAGTCAGATCGCACTCGTCAATGTCCTGGCACTTGGTCCCGTTTCCGGTGTAGCCTTCAGGACACGCACCGCACTTGTAGTATGGATACTCTTGAGTTGGATGACAGGTCACTCCGGAATGGCAGGGGTTCAAGTCACAGCCTCTTACTCGCTGGCAGTGTTCTCCATTTCCAGTGTACCCAGACGGACATTGTCCACATCTGAATTATTATTTATAAAATATTCGGGCCAAAATTTATCATGTCCCATTTATTTAATCAAATAAACCGTTTTTGTTATCATCATCATTATTTTAATTTTACAAATGATTTATTAAAAAACTGACCTGTAACCACTTCTTGTATTTTGACATCTTACCCCCGGGAAACAAGGATTGTCACTACATGTTTTAACTCTCTGACAATGCCGACCATCTCCAATGTATCCTTGAGGACATCCCACACACTCAGGACCTCCTTCAGTGTCACGACAATGGGCACCTGGGTAACATGGACTTTGATGTCTACATGATGGCCGCGGTGGAGGTGGTGGTGGCGGTGCTGGTGTTGTTGTGGCTACTGTAATAATTTATAAATAAATTAGCTTACAATTAATTACTTTAGTTTTTTAAATTTATTTAAAACTTGCCGACGTGAAATCCTGGACGACAAGCCGCACACTCTTCAATTAATTTCCTTATAAATCGAGTTTCTTGGGTCTGTAATATTTTATTTAAACATTTAATAATTAATTATTTGATTATTTATTAAATAATTACATTTTTTTCTACTTCACTCCAAATTTTTTTAGTAACTTCTATTAGTTCGTTCAGAGTTTTTATGAGAGTTCCTTCTCCAATACAATCTGTAAATAAAATTATTTTAATAATTAAATATAATAATTATTTAATGTGATCGTTATCGTACTTAAATCGTCAATTGTATGGATTCCAATGTCTCCACGTCGACGGACACGAGAAATAGTCGTGCTGTGATTTGATTTGTACTCAACATCTTCAAGGTTTGTGCGGCAGCCTTCTCGTTCCCATAATTCCGAAATTTCCGAGCTTTTGTGTATTTTCGTATGATACTTTCTCTCTTTGTACTACACAACATAATTCAGTAATTAATTACAAATAAAAATACACAGGGATTACGCATGCTGATGAAAAGTGGACCTGATATATTTTAAATCAATCATAGCCATATTTGGTAAGACTTGATACTTAATGGTCATAAATGGCGAAAAAAAAAATTCTCAATTGCTAAATAATAAAACTGCAGTTATGGAAAATATAAATTTATGAATCTTTAAAAGACGATGGAATGCGAGAGATAATTATTTGAATGACGTGGGTGAACTTGAAGTCTTATTAATAAATAGTATATTGTAAATACCACTCGAAATACAGAATCTGTTCCCTCATTGAAAACATCTCTCAGTGTTTTTCTGATCGGAATAGCGCCTTGATTGTTGCAATTAACATAAACGTCAACTCGTGAGTTTTGTTTATTTTGATGGACGAGAAATATAATACTTTTTATTGGATGGGTTACATTAAGACTGCCCACTTGAAAATCTTGCCTTCCTTTTTTTCCTTCTTCAACAATTTCCAGCAATACTGAAATCCAATTAATTATTAAATAAAATTTATTATACTATTGCAATATTTTTAAAAATCTTACTTGTGTTGGTACGTCGGTCAAGCATAAATATAAATTTTGTATTTGGATCTGGATATTTAGCAGCAATCAGCGTTTCCGTACCTCCATGTTCACTTTTTTTTAATTTCAAATGTTTTAAACTTATTGCAAACTCATCGTCGTTCAGTGCATCTCCAAGTGCGTCGCTGAGGACTTTTAAATAATTAATTAGAAAAAAAAAAAAAATTTGAAGCCTGATGTAATGATTAATCATGTAGGTGGATAGCGATTTAACAAAAAAAAATGAACAAGTAATAATTATATTGTAGAATGAAGCGATTTAATTCATTAGACGTTGCATCAATTTATTATTAAATCAGTAACGCTGTCTATGGTAATTAGAACAATTATCAATGTGGGCTGCGTCTTACTTTTTTCTTAATACCTACTCAATGTTAAATAAATAAATAAATAATCAATTGAATTGAAAACAAATATCCATATACCCAAGCCTTTAATGCAGTTTAAAATTGCGCCATTTTTCTGGCAAGAGAAACTTTTTCCTTAAAAGTTTAAATTATCTGTTGACAAACTCGGATTTACTCAAGTACTTACATTAATAAATTCTATAAATATAATTTAGGTATTTATATATATAATAAAAGTATTTATAATTACTTTTTACTAATAGAGTAGTAATGATAAAGAGAGTTGAGTGACCTTGCGATACCAGAGCGATACCACCAGCAAGTTGCCTTGGGTGGATTTACGTTTATAAACTACCGGGTTTTTTGTCCACGTTCTTAGCGACTGGTTTAAAAGGCATAACGTTTGTCGATGTCGTAATAGATATAAAAGGGTCGTCGATGCCACTAGATATCTTGGTAATAATAACAGTTATCAGTAATCAGTAATAATTATCAAAAATTCACAATTGATATATTTTATTATAAATTATAAATGATTATGATTACAAATATTTATCGTGGCAATACCCCTCCTCGGTGTTCTAATTTACCCTAAAACCGTGTCGGGGTTATCGGGATCAAGCTTTACAACATCTTATATAGTTAGATATTTATAAAATCGAAAGACTGTTATTTATTTAATTATTTATTATTCGTCTATTAACTAGGCCAATTTTATTTCAAAATTTTATTATATTTTATTTAAAAGAAAAAAAATAAATACCTTCGTCATAAGAAATAGCGGCTACTACTGTTAGTATTCCTATAAAAATTACCACAATTTTTTGAAAGCCCGCCATTTGTAGTGGGAGAAATTTAAGAAAAAGAAGAGGAAGAATAGGAATTTAGTTTAAAATTAAAAATCGCGGTCCTCATATGGCGCAAAATTACACAGCACGATTTATAAAATTCACTTATTTGAATTATTATTTGATATTAAGTTTTATCAGATTGGATGGAAAAATTTAAGTAAAAGCTGGTGCCAGTAATCGACGTCGTCTACACAAGTCAACACTGAACCGGGGAAACTTTGCCGCTGAGTTTTATACGGCGCCCACGGACTCTTAACTTTTTTAAACCGCATAGGGAGAGAGGAGTTAAGTACTGAGACTAACGCATTTTATGCGTACACCCGTATCAATTAAACTTTAATAAATATATTTCTATGCCACTGTCTAAATAAATTATTATTTATTATTATTTTTATTTTTAGACATTCAGACACTTGATATAATTAAGTATTGTTACTTAAAATGTACAATAGCGTTACTATTATTTATTTATTTAGGTAAAGTTTCATGAGCGCTTTTTAAAAATGAGTAGGAAGTAGTTCTTCCTACGATATAACTGGTCTATTATAAATATTTAATTCAACCGCTAATGAGTTTATTTAATAAATTTTATAAAAATTATTTTTAAAATAAATGTGACGAAATCAAATGAAAGTTCTTTGGAAAGGTTTCAAGATAAAAATCATCTTGATTTTAAATTAGTGATCAATGATAAGAAATATAAATAAAAATGAAATAAGTACTTTTTTAAATGGGTTTTATTTATTTATTTTCATTTATATACGGGCAGTTGACAATATCTAAATTGATATCATTGTTTGGAATAATTTCGAGTGGTATACAAGTCGATTGCTTTAAATGTGAAAGATTTTTATGCCACGACACACGACAAATAACTTGTGATGTTGTTTGCTTCTTTTTGTCTACCGTTACAATTCTTCGAGTTGTTCTTATTACCTATAAATATATATGTATTTATTATATTTATAATTACTGACATAATAATTAATATATAATTGTGCGAAATAAATAAAACAAATAAATTTTACTAATTAATTTTTATAATTTAATAAATAGTGTAAACAAAGTAATAATAATAATAATAATAATAATAATAATAATAAAAATAAAAAATAAATATTAAAAATAATTTTTATTTGGTGTCGATGAGCTTGACCGATAAAGTAAACGGTGTAATTCGTGTTTCTAGTGTAGAAGCTCGTACTGTTCTCTGAATAAAAAATAAATAATAAATAATTTAAATAAAATAAGAGCATTAATTAAAAGTAAGTAACGAACATGAGTATTACGACGGATATTAAATGCTCCGTAAACAATTGGATTCATACAAGAATTTGTACAGGCAAATAAAAAAAGTCCTTTTTGAATTTTTTGGTCTAATTTACTGGCGCTCGCTCTATCAATCCAGTACCTAAATTTAATTTAATTAATTTTATTTATTAACTTTTAATAGAAAAATTATTTAAATAATTACCAAATACTCATAATATAATAAGGAGTCCAGCAGATAAAAAACACAGCGACAATAATAATAGTCATTTTTAGTGTTCGTATTCTAGCTCGTCCCAAAAACCCGATAGATGATCTTCGTATTTTATCTAGAAAATTTAAATAAATTTATTTATTGTAAGATTATGCATTACATTTTTTTTTTTTTTTTTTAATACCTTTTGAATTTTCTCTCGTCTTGCTGTGAATTTCCATGAGAATGCTGGTATACGTATAAATAATCACAACCAATGGGAAGCAATACATCATGATCATTGAAAAAACCGAGTATCCAACTTCTTGAGTGACATTTGAAAATAAAAAGTGATAAGTGATACACTGCTCGTACCAGGGAAAATCTGGATGACGCTGGACGTGAAACACAAGCATCTAAAAGTTGATAATTGTTTAAATTTATAATTAATTAAAATTATTTAGCTTTTAAATAAATTACCTGGGGGGCTGAGCATAAGACAGCACCGACCCAAGCTCCTATTAGCATTAATTTTTCTCTTCTATCAATATTTATTAACTGCATAGGTTTTAAAACTGCATAATATCTTTAAAAATATTATTTTAAATAAATAATTTTGTTAAAAATAATTAATGTTTTTATTTATTCACCTGTCAATGCTAATGCAGACGAGCACAAATGACGACAAATAAATTCCAAAAACACGAAAAAATGCCATTATGCGACACATTAAATCCCCAGCACGCCAAGAAACTGTTGCTGCCCAGCCAATTTCTAGTGGCATCATCAACAAAGTCACCTATAATTTTAATATTTTATTATATAATTAATAGTTATTGTTAAATTTATGAATTAATTTACCAACAGATCAGCAATCGCGAGATGTAGCAGCATTGTATTTATTCTTGACTGATTTGTTTTACGTCGTTCGATAATAAGGACCAAAACTGTCGTGTTTCCGGCGATGGAAATTACCATCAGGATGCTGTAGGTAACGATACTCAATAAATGGCCTTCATTGAACTGCATATCAATTGGCAGTTCCGACATCAAATCAGATACCGATTTCGTTTCGTTCGAATTACTCATTTTTCTTCTTTACATAAATTCATTTCCATCAATCTGGCTACCTAAAAAATTAATTTATATATAAATACATGTCATGACAAGTGGAGTTTATCAACTGCATCAGCCAAGATCTGATCACTGATCAATGATAAATATTTACCCCACAAACTGCGAGTTTACTTATTGTGAAATCCGGAAATATCAATCGAATTAAAGAGCACGTTGATATTAAACTTACTCAAATATTTGACCTTGACTTTCAAATTTAACTTCTTTTTTTTTATTATTATTATTATTTCAAGTATTGTACAACTTTACCAACATCTTGTAGAATTTTTAAATAACAAAGTAAACAAAACGAAAATTTTTAATTTTATTTCTTATCAAACAATTTAGCAATTTTGATGTTAAATAAAATTAAAATTTGAAATCAGTAGTTTAATTTCGCGGTCACAGGATACGGCACCTGAGTCGATTGGTTTGCGCGCTAACACTGATGTACTTAGAGCTTCCTGAATCATCTTCTGGAATTCCACGTTATTGCGCCCGCGCATCTCATATATATTTAAAACATTTCATTATCAACAATTTTTTATAAAAAAAAAAAAAAAAAATATACATAGATATTTTTTTTTTAAACTATTAATTCATTTATCCCCAGTAAATTTAAAAAATTTTAATCCAGCAATTGTCCTATTTATACCACGTCCTATATTTTATAACGGCATCAGGATTGATGGACAAGTGATATGACATGTAATGATAATATGAAGACTTCAAGTACTCTCGATAATGGCTCTAACGCGACGGGTGTCCAATATAATCCACTGTATCCAAGGTAACTATTGCAATTATTAAAATACTTAATACTTTTTTTTTCATTTTTTTCCATTATTATTACAAAAAAAAGAAAAAAGTCATAAGAGATTGTGTGTACGTTATCTTGATGTCAAAAAAAATACCATACGCAAATCATAAATTGAATTAGTTTAATTTCAGGTGACCATCAATGCCGCCCTAATGACACATCATCATTAACGTAAACTGTCAAATTATAACAAAGCCACGCATATTTTGTTTCCTTCAAGTCACGGCGCTATTTATAAATACAAACAAGTTGATGATAAAGGACTTGTTGTAATAAATAAACTCTTGTAATTTTGTTCCTGTCAATAAACATCATATATTATTCAAGGTGAAAGTCTTGTCTATTTGTTAAAAAGTTAAACGGTGCTTTCATCTTATTTAATATATTTACTTCTTACTCCCACGCACCTTTCACTTTTTAAAATAATACCCGGGAAAAAATAATAAATAAATAAAATATAAAACCTACCTTGATGATCCATAAATCAATTGATAGTTTTCAACGTTGCACGGGTTACTGGTAAGAGTATCTTCAATCAATGTATGATTAGAATTAGACGTAACTAACGTAACGCCGACACAACTTTTCAAGGGTTCAATTAAACGTCCGGGAACTCTTAGATCTGACATTGCAGATCAAATGTCAAACAATCACTGATAGCTACAAGCAATACGTCTTTTAATATACTCTGCGATCTTCGTCAACACGCCAGACTTGGTTTAATCATTTTTTTATTACTATTATTATTATTTTTTTTTAATATACAAGACAAATAATTACTCCCATCAGTTAAATCCATCTTGTATTTAATTATTAATAGCGCTAATGGAAATAAATATAGAGCAATACTTGTAATTGTAAAATAATATTAATTAAACACGAGAAAATCCGGGAGCGAGAACTGTCTGATAAGCAAATAGTAAATATTTTTCTACTTTAATAAAGTTTGTGACTAAGAAACTAATCTTTGACATTGATAAAAAAAAAAAAAAATATAAAAAAAATAAACAATTTTTTGCAACATTTGTTATGAAAATTAGTTAAATTTTTATTTGTACTTCGACTTTGATCTCTTATTATTCACATCTGTTATTAATATCTTTTATTTTTTATTATTAAACAATTGTTACTTTTAATAATTTTTTATTTAAATTAATTTTAAAATGTAAATTTATGAATAAAGAAAATAATTAGTTCTTGAAATTATTTTACATAACGTCGATTGACATTACACTCTATTACGTAGCAATAATTGTTAATAGAATATTGTGCCAGTATGATATTAATTTATAAATTTCATAATAGTCATGATGGTGAGTGAAGCTCAATTAATTTAATAATTTATTCCCCAAGATCTAACTCAAATAAATTACAAGTGAATGTTGGTCTATATAAAGAAGAATATCCCAGATACTGAAATAGTTTTAACAAAAGGCACGGCATTGATATTTCGTATTGTTAAAAATTATAGTAAATTTAATAGTCAACATGTCAATGATACATGTAAGTATTTCAATTAGTCTACTACAAGTCTTAATTAGTACAGTGTTAAGTCTAAAAAAAAAAATAATAATTATAAATAATTTTGCAGATATTAAGTTTTATTGGATGGCTCTTAATGGGTATAGAATTAAGTATCACTCAAAGGTACTTATATTTATTATAAAATATAATTATTCTATCTATTATTAATATTATTATTATTATTATTATTAAAAATTATCTAATGTATATTAAAATTTAGATATAATTGGCCGCATGACGCACAATCAATGTACAAAATATTAAAACCCGCATCTTATAAAGTATCTAAAAATCCATCAATTATTTATGTCGCTACTACGCCTCAACACAAAGAGTCCGATGACGATTACATGGTAAATATATACATAATATTTTACACTAATTATTTATTTATTAAATAATATATATATTTAATGAACGCTTATTAGGACTATCCAATGTACTCATTTAATTACGGAGTAGCCGATGGGCATACGGGCGACTCAAAGTCCGCTTGGGAAGAAAGAAATGGGGATGCTGTACGTGGTGAGTACTCGTTAGCTGAAGCAGATGGATCTATTCGTACAGTAACTTACACAGCAGATGATAAAAATGGATTTAATGCTGTTGTTACAAGAACTTTACCACAAAACCCTTACTGACAATAATCTTACATCTCAAGTAAAAAATTAATTATTTAATTACAACTACCCATTTAAATTATTTTATTTTATTTATAAGATATTTAATTATTTAATTATAAATATCAGAACTCTATTTTTAATACAAAAAGTATTTGCAACTTATTTAAATTACGCATCAAAAAATTTTAAAAAACGTAATACTTAATAATTTTTAATGAATTATTGAATTTGTACGTACGTGGCGTTAATTTTATGTGATTATGAATTGTAAAGATTGTTCCAAAGTACTAGATGAATGGTTAATAGTAATAATAATAATAATAATAATAATAATTATGTGATAACAATTAATATTAAATATATTAATAATAATTAATAAATCTATCTATTTCGAGATCTCTTATTATTATTTTTCTTAGCGCTATTTGATGATCTATTTTTAGTGGCTTCTTTGCTATTGCTATGTCCATCTTTAGCAGGCGTAGAAATATGTTCTAGACTACCATTTGACAATGGGCCATTTGTAAATGTAACATTGGCATCGTTGTTGCTCAATGTGCCGTTGTTTTGTAAATATCCAGACTGTATGGACGTGTGATTCTTTCCACTTGAGTCTTTGCTATTACCCGATGTTACCACACTATTGTTATAGTTGCAGTTGTCTTCACTGCCGCTGTTTCCAAGCTGTGATTCTGATTCACTGTATCGTTCAACTAAAATAATGTTCAATGTACCTCTAATTAACCGTACAAACCAATCCCCTTCACAAAATCTACATCTACTTTATTCTTTTTTTAATTAAATCTCATTCACTCATTCATTTATTCATTTATAACTAAGTGCATTAAAATTAAAGTGAAAAATAAAAAAAAATAATAATTAAATTTAAAAATATTAATTTATACAATTATT
Organism: Microplitis deprimator; assembly: GCA_964016945.1. Classification (NCBI taxonomy): domain Eukaryota; kingdom Metazoa; phylum Arthropoda; class Insecta; order Hymenoptera; family Braconidae; genus Microplitis; species Microplitis deprimator. The sequence continues at coordinate 16,878,286 of OZ024715.1, read as the reverse complement.
TACATTGTGAAAGTAGACAGAAGTTAAAACAGAAGATAATGGCCGAAATTTTTAAATATATTTACAATTTAATCAACGAAAAAAAAAATGTATATGTTTGTATATATTTTTACCATCATGCTGAGCGATAAAGATTCTTTTCTATTTAAAATAATAATCTGATAGCATTTTTTCAGACTTATCAAACTGACTAGTCTTAACTTAAATAATAATTAAACTCAGTGTAAAGAAGAAATTCATTAAAAGAAAAAGATGTGCTACTTAATTATCAATAAAAGTATAATCATGAATATCCATTCAGATCCTTACTTTTTTCTTGTGTATTTTCTACCAGACCACTTACAGCCTAAAAAAAAAAAATATACAAATTAATTAAGTTAATTAGAGTTTTTATTTAAATAATATATAGCTTATACTTACAGCCATTGAGGTGATTGAAGATTTAGAAAATAATCTTTCAGCTTCTTTGAATTTTCTATTTCGTTTGTCAGCTTTACTGTTTGTATTTTTATTGCTAGCTAAATATCTATCCCACCCACGTATAATATTTCCATACAATTGAGTATCTTCAAGATAACTCCCTTCGAAAGCATAAATTTGTCTTTCTAAATTCGCCAAAGTGTCCTGAAAAAAAAAACAACAGTCAATTTTTAAAAATAAATTAACTTACTAAACTTAACCTAAAAATAAAATTCCCACCAAAACTTAAAATTTAAAGGTAAAATAATTACAGAAAAATAAAAATATTTAAAAAATAATTTTTCAGATATTTTTAATCAACAATTGAATTATTTATTCCAGTATATTTACTAAAAAAAAAGTAAATAACTTACAGCTATTTCAGCTTTGCGCTTGACAAGCTCAGCCAATTCTCCTCTTAAATCTACTGATGACTTAGTAGACATATTTCAAATTTTTTAAATAATTAATATACTTCTAAATAAAAGTAAAATAAATTTTATTAAAAAATAAAAATATTAATGAGCGATCAAAACAAAGTTGATTCGATAGTTGATGTCAGGAATAAATCTATTGCCATCTCTACTATTTTTTCAATTTTCTATAGCAAGCACCAGTTCTCAACAACTATCAGCTGTTTTTCAGTTCCATCATTTCATTTATTTATCAATATTTCCACTTCCAAACATTCCTCTCGTTCTAACCAATAAAATTTCAAATTCCTTTTGTCATCTTCCCTGCCACCACACACTCACTCTCTTTTGTAAAGTTAAAAAAAAATAAATATATAAATCAAAAAGTAAAAAGTTATCGTTAAAAAATAATTTATAGATTTACTCTAAATATTAAATTTAAAATAAATAAAATAATATATTTATTTTTATCAACTTTTATATAATTCCGCGTTGGCGCTTTATCTTGATAAATATATACATATATGTAAGTACAAGTAGATATATATATATACTCACATGAGCACTCACATGGTTGTTGATAATAATCGTCAAAGTTGGGATACGAATTTGCGTCTTTCGTTATTAATATTTCGCAGTATCAGTCAGGAATTTTAAAAAATCACTGCCTTCTAGACAATTGTTAAATTTTTTATATTTTTTTTTGACATTTGGAGTTTGGGGGGATTGTTAATAAATAAAATAAAGGATGCCGGTGGCAAGCAGTGCGACCAGTTCAATAAGTGGTTGGCTGCCAAAATGGCAACTTGCTTTGGCAGTGGGTGCACCGGTGGCACTTGGACTGGGATATATTTATTACAAAAACACAAGTCAAGAAAAATCAAAAGGTGGAAAGTCAAATGGTGTAGGGACTGAAAAACAAATTTCAATTGATGGTGATACTTTGACTAAAAGTATCCAAAAGCCTGAGGTTATTTTATTTTATTATTACAATATATTTTATTTATAATTTAATAATGTCTATCTATAAGTATTAATAGGCTGGTGAGTCATCAATTTGCTCTGATTGTTAATATATATAATTAACACGTTATATATAATTTATTTAGACTCCAACTGCTAAGGCGCAGCGATTTAAGACCCTTGGAAATCAAGCTTTTGGTGCTGGAAAATATGACGAAGCTATTTCGTTTTATAATAAAGCTATCGAGACCTGTCCTGCTGATCAAAATGTTGAACTGGCTAAAAATTATCAAAACAGAGCTGCTGCTTATGATGCACTGGTAAAATATCCATCAATTTCTTTCAATTAAATTAATTTAAAATTTAATTTTTTTTTATTGTACAGGAAAACTATAGCTCGGTAAAGGATGACTGTACAAAAGCACTGGAGCTCAATCCTACGTATACAAAAGCCTTATTAAGAAGAGCACGTGTTATGGAAAAAACAAACGAATTAGAATTAGCACTGGAAGATGTTACTGCTGCTTGTATTCTTGAGAGATTTATGAGCCAATCAACACTTTTAATGGCTGACAGAGTTTTAAAAGAATTAGGTAATTTTATTTTTTTATTTTTAAAGTCATGATAAAAAAAAATAAATTAAATTTCAGGTAAACAGCACGCCCATGAACATATGAAGAAAAGAAAACTTGTTATGCCCAGTAAACATTTTATAAAAACGTACTTCAGTTCATTTAAAAGCGACCCAATATTTTCTGATGACTCTGTTGACAATGACAATACGTACGTTTTAATCAGCTAGATAAAATTTAATTGCAAATATGTTTAATATTTAATTTATATATTTAACAGAGCTCTAGCAGAAGTAATCCAAATGTTTAAAGATGAAAAGTATGACGAAATAATTGATGCTTGTACGAAGAAAATAGAAAGTTCCGGTCCAGAAGACACTCAGGCTAAATTAAAATTACACCTTCTACGTGGTACCTTCTATTTATTACTCGGTCAACACGAGGACGCGATCGAGGACTTGAATGCGGTGATCAACAGCGAGGAATCACCAAAGAACGTTAAAGTTAACGCGTTGATAAAAAGAGCGACGATGAACATGCAGTTAGAAAATCCAGACAAATGTTTCGCGGACTTTAAAACGGCTATCGAGATTGATTCTGAGTGTGGAGATGTCTACCATCACCGTGGTCAAGTTAATTTGTTGTTGGACAAAGTTGATGAAGCCAAAGAAGATTCAGAGAAAGCATTGAAATTAAATCCAAACTCTGGAATAGCGTTTGCTCAGAAATGTTACATGGATTACCGACATGCTGCTACGACCAGGTCTCCCACTTTGGTTGATGTTGCAATCAAAGAATTTAAACGTGCATTTGATTTATTCCCAGACTGTTGCGAATGTTATACATTATACGCTCAAGTAATTAGAATTTTTCATTTAAATTTATAAATAATTATTGTTACGCGTATAAATAATTGACTAAATAATTTTAGATGTTGTGTGATTCACAATCTTACGACAAAGCTGATGAATATTTTGCTAAAGCCATTGATAAAGATCCGTCAAATGCAACTATCCGTGTACATAGAGGTCTACTCCAATTACAATGGACTGGAAATGTTGAAAAGGCTGTCGAGTATATCAACAAAGCACTTGAGCTGGATCAAAAATGTGAATTTGGATACGAAACACTGGGAACAATTCAAGTCCAACGGTAATTATTTTATTTACATTTAATTTAATTATTTAAATTATTAATTATTAAATAAATAAATAAATAAATTGCAGAGGAAATCTAAAAGAAGCCATAGAATTATTTGACAAAGCACTAGAATTAGCCCGAACAGCTCTGGAACTTACTCACATATTTAGCCTCCAAGATGCTGCGAAAGCACAGCTCAAAGTCGGTCAAAGATTAGGCGCTAATTCGTTGTTTGGTATAGGAAATGTCATGTCGTAATAAAGTATAAGTATAATTTAAATACTTGCATAAAAGATATGTAAAGATTGCATTTTATAATGGATTTCATACCGATGAATAGAAAATTAAAAGTTGACATTCACATCGAAGGCAAAAGTAACTTAAAATTTATCATTTATTTTAAAATAACAGTGACAATTTATATTTTTTTTCTTTTCTTGTTGATTATTTTTGGTAAAATTAAAAATAAACGCGCATGAATTGAAGATTATTGATTCATGTAGGTATGAATCGACTGCTATTTTTACAAGTGCCTACAAATTATTGAGAAAACATTTATTTTATCAATATATTATTGTTTTTTATTATTAATTTTTTCATTGCAAATTAATATATACGTTTGTTGCATTATTCATTATTTAAGTGAGAAAATAATAATAGTAATAATATAATAATTATTGTCAATTGTAAAATTATATAGTGTTTATTATACGCTTATATAAAAGTTGAGTAGTCTCGCTCTGTACAAATTGCCTCCGTTTTTTTTTCTTTTTAATTACATTGTTAACTAATTATCTGACTTAATAAAAAATAAATATAAATACAATCTTTTATCTTTACGAATCAAAAATATCATATATTCCCTTAGAGTATATATTGTCTATATAATTAGACTAGTTTTTATTTTTGGTGTTCCAATGAATTTCGTCATTGAATGAAAGCCTCGGATTTTAAATATCGATAATAATAATTATTTATATCGTTCATACGTCGTAAAATAAAGACGCTAATGGATATCTTATTAAAAATGCTATGGCCGAACAGATTACCTGATAAAAAGACAAATTATTAATTAATTAAAATAATTTGATAGTTATAATTATTTAAATAATTAATTAAATAATTTACCTGAATGATTAATAAAATAATAGTCAAATTTGGCTCTTTCTTTGAGCCAAAAGTAATAAGAATAAAATTAATTAACGTCAAATTATTGCATGTAACAACTCCGTCTTTATCTTCTTGCCATTTAACTAATTTGAATACTCGGAATAAGCCCATGATTAATCTAGCTGTTAATAATAATCAGTATTTTAAATAATGTTTAATTAATAATTTTAAAAAATAGGTACCGAGTTTATTTAGCTGCGATTTCTTGAATACCGTGACGCTGGGATCTAATTTTCCAGTATCTCTGTTGAATCTATAAAGTAAATAAATTATATTGCAATAAGAATTGTTGATTGATATTGATTGTTATTAATTATTAATAATATGAACCTTGGTAACCGGTGACGTGGACATGGCACTAAATGGAAGAGCTGAGGTACGCTGTATAAAAAATTAATAACTTGTGGAATGAAAAATAGTAAAACTGTTTTGCTAAAATGTCCAATTATTCCGACAACTGCAAATGTCATTCCTGAGAAATAGCAGAATGTGTCACCGACAAATACTTGAGACGGGTACCTGTAATTAAAATAATAATTATCAATATTAATGTAAGGGATTTGTTTTTTGCAAGTGAAAGTTTAAAAAAAATTTGATGACGATTCGTCAGATCAATAAGACGGTCTGACACACCTGCTGTCCTGAAAAAAAAATTTTTCTTTGAGCTCTCGGCACAGCAGATGGTACTTCTCGGTATAATAGCCGGATAAAGTTCTATGGTATGAAGAAAGAAAAAAAAAAAAGGAAAAGGAAAAACATAAAGAGGATGAGAAGGAAGCGGCTTACGATGTGGTTACTATTGAGATTTCAGTTGTGATCTACCCAACAGCTTAAATCAGTCTCAATAATTTTTGTTACGTTTTAAAAAACTCCAATTCTATTTTAGTTTAAAAAAAAAAATTTATCTGAGATTAAAATAAAAAAAATAAAAAATGACCATTTCTACTCTATCTGGTTGAATCATCGGTTGCTACCATAAAAGTGAATCACACATATAGGTATATATATTTAAACTTGGAGGATTTGTACATAGAGAATGATATAAAAGTATTTTTACATGTGTAAATGAACGCATGCGCTTGTGAAAACACCGCGAACGCGCTTGTCGTCGTCGGTTCTTTACATCTCAGCCTCAGCATATCTAGACATTCTGGTCGTGCTCCGACGCGACTCATGTGACGAAGAACTTGAGGACGATAGGGCGGGTACTCCGGGTGTGGTTTTTTATTATTAATTTTATTGTCATCACTGGTCAGGACGTGCAACACCAGCCACCAAGAGTTTTAATATTTATTTTATATTTAAAAAGTAATAAAGTTGTTACCAAGGAATAAATATTAAAAGTAATTCTACAACAACAGAGCAACATGAGATGGAAAGGGTTATCACCAACAGACATAGAGAAACATAGAGAGATCCAGACTCAGCTGGTGAGTGTGCGTTAATAATATCGTGCGGTATCGAGGTCATTCGCTTAGACGGTGACCCGATGACGTCATTGACATCACCGCGTTGCTACCAACGATGATGACAGTCCATGACGTTGTCATACCGGCTAATTTCATTTTTTAAATCATACATATATATATATATATATATATATATATATATATATATATGTATATATATATACATATATATGTATTGGGTAAAATTTTCACTTCAACTTCGGAGCATGGCAACTTCGCACTTCAAAATAATCGATATGACTGTCTGTTGAAGTATAGATATATATTATATATATCTATAACATTAATTGAATTAATATATATATTTATTTAATTTACAGATTACTAAAGATGAATAACATGCTGGTAATATATAAATAAATAATAAAAATGAAATGATAAAATAAGAGACTCGGAGTAATAGGAAAAATCAGATGCCATGCAGAGCCGATTGGATGGAAAGCTTATTTTATTGTATACATTGTTGGTTCTGCAGGTTTTCATAGTGATGATATATGTGATATCAACACCGACATCTGAATACGATGGATCGACAACGAGAAATCCTGTTAGTTTTATTGAAACCGAAACCGTACAGGTAACCTTTGATTTTAAATAAAATAAAAATCATGAGTCAAAAATTACTTTTTTTTTCAGGTGCCTATTTATAATCAAATAAAACAAACTCCTAAACCGACAACACGTACAATTAGCGGAGAAATAAAATTAAAGGATACGCGGACGTCGGAATTTTTTATAATTAAAAATGAGACTGGATGTTGGAAGGAGGGATTAGATGAAGATAAAATGAAGACTGTCGGGCGTGAATTAGATAGATGTATTTGTAAACAGGGATGGCATGGTGCTGACTGCGGTGAGCCGGAAGTTGTTTGGAGAGCAATAATGGCCAGCAAGCAGAATATTAAACTCACGAGACGCAGAATATCACGAAGATTGATTTATGTATTTTCAGTCCATGATTTTAATTCAGCAATTGCTGAAGTTATTGTGGAGGAACTTTATCGTGTAGTTGATCTATTTGTTATATGTGATTTTAGTAATTCTGAGGAAAATTTTAAACATAAATTAGCCAAAGGTCTGCTAGAACCTCAGCAGAATAAAATATTGTATATCAACGCCGCTGGGAAAGCACGTAAACCAATGCGCGTAATATCGCGATTCATTTGGGAAAAAATAAGTGTCCAAGTGAAAAATATAAAACACGACGATATCTACGTTATGACTGACAGTGAAGAGATATTGAATTGGCGTGCACTGATGTTTCTAAAAGTATACGACGGCTGGCCGCAGCCAATTGGTTTTCGTCTTCGGTGGTCAGTGTTTGGATTTTTTTGGCGGCATCCATTAAAAACTACAATCACCGTGGGTGCATGTACCGTTGGATTTATTTACAATGCATTTCGTACCAATGCCGCAGTGCTACGTCAACTGACCGACGAAACTAGTGAACGCGACAATCTCGGTCTGGTTATCGGTGACTTAAATCATTACGGTGGTTGGTACTGTCATTATTGTCAAGCACCTGCAAATATCGTAAACTTACTGCAACGCGAGGGTAAAAATAAAGTACCTGATGGTACAAAAAATTTAGACGTAGTGTTCATAGAAGATCTTATTGGTAGCGGTGTTTGGATTGATGGTAAAACAAATTTACTGAGAGCTTATAGATCACGAGAATCATACTTTGCACCCGAAACAGTTATTGCCAATGCATTCAAGTACGACTGGTTAGTTGATAACTTTTATGCTAAACTCGATTACTATTAATGCATTTGCAATACTAAAGATCTGTGATATTTATCTTCATACTCTGGATTTTCCATAACTCAATTTTATTACAATTATTATTATTATTATTATTATATTATATATATTAATTACTAACGAATTTATAAAATATGTTTTTATTGAAGTAAATGTTAAATTTATATATATATTTAGAAGATTATAATATAGATAAATAATTTGAAATAATTTAAAAAATGATTAATTTAATTAAATTAAATAGTTAATTTTTTATTAAAACTCACCAATTGTATCTGAATAGTGCTAGAGAAGTTGTCAAGTAGGGTAACATCAAGTAGAGTGAAAATTGATGGGCTTTCCATAATGCACCAGACAATTCAATGATATTAAAAACAATAATACTCGAGGCTATTACAAGACTCTGTCCTACTTCAAGGCCATTAATACCAGCCAATATATTTATAGCATTTGTACAAAAGACTGCCAGCATACCCATGTAAACGTAATAGAGGAGACCCAAGTCTACAGACAATCCAAACCAAGCTCTCAAAGGTTTTGGTACTATCACAAAAGTGCCGTTATAGTTTACGTAGTAGATCATCAGCAATGGAAGCGATGCTATTGTAGGTAAAAGAAGTTTGTATCTCCACTGAAGATCTATTACATCGTCAACAAATCCCAGGAGAAGCATGCAGCAAATTGACAGCAAGGCAGCCAGCAGCTCAACGAACTGTTTTTTTAACAGCAAAAAATTTTTATTTATATAAATACCATATTTATTAATTAGTCTGATATTTTTTGTTACTGTATACTACCTCATGGTGGGGAAAAGTCGAATTGTCGAAGATATTATCAGTAAACGGGATTGGAATAAAGAGAAAAAGAGTTATAAGAAATATACATCCACTTACTACTCCTAAAGCTTCTGGCCTGAAATTTATGTTATTTTGATTGACAATTTAATTAATTCATTATTTATTTACAAATACTTACACTTTACCGCCATTCCTTTTATTCATATCAACACCAAATAGGTTAGCTCTGATAAATTTATCTTTAAAACTAGGTATCAATATAATTGCAACAATAGATGCCATTACTGACATAAATATATTTACATAAAGTGGAAAATTCATTGTCCACATTTTCTCTGTCTCCTCCATATTCAACGTTTTTTTTTTTTCGATAAAAAAATATTTATAAAAATTTTCACCGGCTGTTAACAACTGCCAGCTGCTTACATCACAATAAACATATACTATATATCTATATAGGGATGTCCAATTCGATATCGATTGTCACTGAAATCGACTCTATACTCAAACGATTCAATTAATCGAATTATTATTTTTTTTGGAGAACGAACAGCTTGCACGCAAGGCTCCCAATTAAATTTGCCCGAATGACTTTTAGCTAAAATGGCTATGAGCGATAGTGACAACTAACCGAAATGTCAAAAAGTAAATAGAACATGAGGCAAAATGTCAAATAGCAAACCAACCCAAAATGTGCATGCGCGAAAATTTAAAACTACAAAATGGATATCCAAATTTACGATTGTATGCGTTGTAAAAAGTCTGTTTTCAGTCGCTTTGTTTTTTTATCAATAAATTTTTATTTAAATTTTGAATTTTTTTAATTTTTCTTTAAGCAAAAAACTTTTTCTATATCTTTTATTAAGCATCTAATTTTACAAATAAAAATAAGTGTATTTTAAAAAACGAAAGTAAATTTATTTATGAAGAAAAAATTACACACTTAAATACAGTTGAGTAAAAAAAAAATTATGCCCGGAAATAAATAAAACAAAATTTCAATATGTACTTATATGCAAAGAACTTTTCATTGGACATCCATTTTGTAGTTTTAAATTTTCGCGCATGCGCATTTTGGGTTAATTTGCTATTTGAAATTTTTCCTCACGTTCTATTTACTTTTTGTCATTTCGGCTAGATGTCACTTCCGCTCATAGCCATTTTGGGTAAATTTAATGAAGAACGAACCCGCAGACCAGAGAGCGCTAATTTTCGCCATCCCCACTATTAAAAAAAAGCCGCATCCGTTAACTTTTGAATGCTTTTGAAATAATAGTGGGTTTAACCAAACTTTTTTTTACGTGCGCTTCAACTAAAAAACTCATTGCCTATTTTTACTCGTAATTATTTATCATTATTTTTTTTTACACCGAGTGCTAATTAACTCTGACACTAAAAAAAATGTCATCGCAAATTTATTACTCGGATAAGTATTATGACGACGAGTATGAGTACAGGTGCGTTTATTTCATCTATTTCCTTGATAATTGCGCAAAAATTTTTTTTTACATTATCTTATCTTACTCATTACTAGTTTTAGTACAATAAGTAATAATTATTTTATTTTACTCTATTTAATGTCATAAATTTATTTTTTTTGTTTTTGCTGCTAATATTTATGAGTTTCAAATGCAATCTAGCGATAAAATTGCTTTGTTGTTATTATCCTTTGTCTCGGTGGTTAATTTTTAATAGAATAATTATACATTTAATTTTTTAAACCTTTGTGTCAAACTCAACATATCAGTAACAATAATAATAACTATCACTTTGCTGTCAAAACCGGTTTATTATGATTCATAATTTTATTTTTAAACCTATCGTAATTTTAAAATTTTTTTCTTTACTTAGCTGTATTAATTATAAATTTTTAATTTACAGACATGTCGTGTTACCTAAGGAATTAGAAAAAAAAGTACCGAAAACTCATTTAATGTCTGAAAATGAATGGAGAGAACTAGGAGTCCAACAAAGTAAAGGATGGGTGCATTATATGACACATGATCCTGGTAATTATTTTTTTAGATACATTATTTTTATTATATAACAATCATTAATTATTTGCCAACACATGTCATATAAATTAATTTTTATTAATTACAGAGCCTCATATCTTATTATTCAAAAGGAAAATAACATCGCCACCACCAGAAAAATAATAACCGTTTTTTTTAAGTTCGTAAAAAAGTAAAAAAAAAAAACTTCAAACATTTATTTGATTATTATCAACTACCAGCTCAATGATCATCGTCGACATCAATCAGGAAGAGTTCTTTTCATATTATTTACACTTTAAAAATTAATTAATTACTGCATACTATTAATCATCTTGATAATTCATTTTTCCAACCCGCGGTTTCAATCAATTAAATCAATAGATAACTACTCTAACAAATATTCAGATAAATTATATATTATATTGATGCAAGACAATCGTGGACTCTTCACATTTTTAAACGATCTGTCGTTAAAGAAAATGTCAATGAAGTATTCTGTAAATATTTATTAAGTATTTTTAACTTTTTCGTAGCTTATATTAATCTAGCTGAGTATGTGGAATGAGGATTTAAAAATAATTTAAATTTAATTATAAGACAATAATTCCGTTAATAATTAATATTGGATTTGTAATTAATAGCACGCGAAGCCTAATGAGTTTACTATTTAAAATACTAAAAAATGCTCTCTAAAAAAATTTTTTTTTCTTTTTTTTTTTTTTTTTTTTTTTTATATTTACTTTAGGTAACTTTTGTAAATTTTTTTTTATAATCAACCTATCAAAATAATTTCAAACATGGCACACATTATATTTTTAATTAACAAAGTTTTTAAAAAATTATTATTGGATAGTTAATTAAATCACTCGGTTATTGATTTAAATATTTAATAAATTTTTTACATTTATAAATTATTAATTTTAAATTAAATATCCAGTGTGCCTTAGTCTATACAATTAATATTTACTTGACCGCAAACATATTGTATTTTTATATTAATATTATCAGTAATTGCGTTGAGTATCCGAAGTATTCGATTATTAAATTTAAATTATAATAATAAATTTGTATTTTAAAATTTTGTTAAACATTGTCCATTATAAAATGTATAATTAAGTTGCCATTTTACAATAAAATATGATTTTTCAATACCCAATACTCTTTACTACGTATCGTTTCCTGATAAATTTATATTCAAGGTCACTGATGGTGTTATTTAATTTATTCATTCAATTCACTTCTTTAATTTGAACAAACTCATTAATCATTCCTCTATATTTACAGTGAGTAATATATGTAGATATGTATTTGTATAAAAACACACTACTTAACCAACTCTATAAACCATTGGTTGGCAGTCAATTACTAATTAATTGAATTCTCAAGTGATAAAAAAAAAAAAATTACTTGTCAGATTTCATAACAATTATTATTATTTAATTTCAATTGTTTTTTTTTTTTTCTAAGAAATCCAGGAAATCTTATCACAATTTCGTAAAAATTTACTGAGCAAATAATTTTTTTCATAATTATTCAATTATTTTTAATTCAAAGACATTGAAATAACAACTAGTATATTCGTTGATGACATTGCAGATCTAATTATACTGATGATTGTAATTTTAATTATTTTTACGGACCTCGAAATTTAATTTTAAAAAATATATCAATTTCAATTTCGAGAAAAAAATGACCGTAAATTTAAAAATAAAACTACGGGAAGTGACTTTTAAAGATTACAATTATAAAATAATTTTTTTTTTACTTTTAAAAATTAAATGTCTACATTTTTTTTGTTCTACTTGTTTTATATAAATCCAATAATGACCCATATTTATATGTGTACAGTTACAAAAATTAAAGTCTAAAGATATGATGTGAAAATTTTCATTAACAGTGACGTAGTACTTTATTTAGTTTATTAAAAAAAAACAAATTAACTGACGTCTTACTCTGTTATCAATAAAAGTATAATTTAAAAAAAAAAAAACATTTACAATATCGAAGCTTATCATCTTCAATGACGTCCTTATTCGACCGTTTCCAAATACCAAATACCGATAATATTTAATAATTAGACACTTAAACAAATATAAGATCCCTGTCAAGACCGCGGGTACTTTTAAATTTTAAAACTCACTCGAGAAGTCAAAAAAATTAATATCCATGATGGGAATGCAAAAAAAAAATATTTTATAACAAAATAATCTCCGAGTTATCAAAGTAATTATTTATAGCAATAGTTCACGGTCAAATGATAAATAATAAAGTACATACACTTACAGAATATATATAGTATATAGTATTTATAATAAAACAATTGTTGGAAATATTAGTAATAAAATTTTTACGAACTAGCAATAGTGATATAGATAAAAAAAATAATAACATTAATGAATAGCGTTAAGTAATAAATTAAAATTAATATTTACGATGACAAAAGTGCTGTGAAAAGTATAATGCGACATAATAGTAAACCCGATCCAATTACATCAGTTATGTTGACCTCAATCTAATTAGTTCAACAATTCCCGCCGTCTAATAATAATAACAATAATAACAACAAATAAAAAAGCAACACGTTAAATATATTATTATATTTAAGCTGATAGACAATTCCCACATCAATTTCCTCGAATGATGAATAAATAAATTAGAAGGTCGTAATACAATACACAATTTTTAAATTTTATCCAGCATTCTATTCACTATTAACGACTCTGTACCAAACAGACTTTAAGTTTCATTTTATTAATCATCTCTGACATGCAGTCATAAAAAAAAGAGAAAAAAATGTTTTTTTTTTACCGTCTATCTGCTCTAGGGTTTCCGACACAAAATATATTCATAAAGAAATAGTATTGAAGATATAAGATAGATACGATGTTATGAATTCAAATCTCTTTTTATCAAGGACAAGAACTTGACTTCCCAATAAACTTATTCATGTTCATCTCATATGTAAATATATATCCAAAGCATCCATATTTATTTATTTAAAAATAATAATTTCGTAATTTCAACACACGAATACTCAGTGTCCAGCATCCAGTACCCAGTGGATAATAAAACACGTGTTGCGAATTGGTAAACATAAACCAAGTGCAATAATAGGTACAGCAATAAAGCAAACTACATTTTTTTTACAATAACTTGATTATTAAAATATTCATTGAGGAAATATTAACATACACGAGTGCGGAATATTTCTGCTGGTTACAATTCATTGCATAACCAGATAACACTTTTTATACTCCAACACCACGCTTTAAATAATAATTACAAACATTAATTATAATAATAATAATAATTATTATTATAATATTTAGTCTCCATTGTCGAGGACAAAATTTAAAACGCCCATTAAGTCGGCGCGTCCCACGACGTATGTGTGTTTATATTTTTTTATTAGATTATGAGAAGAAATAAGAAGAACAGGAAACACACACAAAAAACTCGATAAAAAAACTATTCGTGACCTCGGTGTAATTTTTTTGGAGTTTTTTTCATCTGAAATTATTTTTTTATTGCGTAAGAGTGTCGAAAATTTTAATATTATTATTATTACTATACATATAATTATGTTAATGTCTAGATAAATAGATAAATAAACCCATAATCATTATTGGTCCCACGTAAAAAAATAGTTGTCAATAAATTTTAGCTCCGATTTGAATTTAAAAACAAATTAATTAAACAACCAAGATTTAAATTTTTTAAATTAGATTAGAAATTTTTTAAAAAAACTATTCCATTATTACAAAGTATATAAGTAAATATATACATAAATACCTATAGATAATTAACATATTCATGTATATCTTTTTATGAAATAGTGTAAGTTATGTTTACTATCACTTTTACAGATATTTAACACTTGAAAACAAGTAATACATTAAAACAATGTATATGTATATATTTAATGTGTTTGTATACACACTCCCTTCTTAGTTAGTTCTTTAACGTGCCAGTTTACCCGTCGATTTAAACACACACATGTTGCTTCCACGCGACCACGGATCAAGAATTCCGCGAGTCAACTCACGCTGACTCTCAACCAGTCGACGAGTAACCGCGATCGCGTGTACACATTCACTTAACTCTTAAGCTTTTTATTTCTTTTAAATTTTTAATTTCATTCTTTTCTTCTTTTATACTTTTCAATAGACAAAAAAATTTTTTATTAAAAAATTTCTCTGCGCATTTTTTTGCGCAAGTGGCTTTTAAAATATTTCAAATAAATTTTTAACTGGTAACTTTTAACTGGTAAGTGATGATTGGTAACTGAAAAAAAAATAATTTAGTGTTGTGTTAATATTTAATTGTTTAATAACAATTTATGATATGTGTGTTAATGTCAAGACGTTTAAAATTTATAATTTCGCAATAAAAGAGCTGTAACTAGTGAATCTGTGTGATATATTATTGTCTCGAGATTCTCAATCTACTCAATTTAAACTCTATATATATATATATATTTTTACTCAAGGTATATTTATGTTTATTTTGCACAATGCCGCAAGTTCATTTTGTAAACTATTTAAACAATATCCTATTTATAATAATAATAATAATAACAGATACTTTTAGTACGAGTTGTTTCTGCGAGTATGTTTGCACGAGTACCGTTAGGAATTTATTTAAAATCCGATAACACTGAGCATCTTTAATAATAAAGCAACATATATATTTATTTATTTTTTAACATTAAATTGGATGAAAAAAAAAGTATAATAATTATGGTGATATTATTTTTAATCATATGCGTATTCCGAATGGAGATAAAGTTTGAATATTATCTTAAACAAAAAAAAAATTATGTTTCATGTCAGCAGTAATTAATCTTAAAAGGATTTTATTTGATACTTTTTTTATTTAATGACTTTCTGTTAACCTTTGATCGTACGAGCCAGTAAAATATGCATATATTATTAAATAATCAATAGAGTTATGAAAATAATTATTGAAAATATTTAATTTATATGTAATTAAGATATACTTATTTTCATTTATCGAAGCAAAAAATTATCGAAATCATTGACCTATTTTTTATTTTATAGTGGTTTAATCAAAAATTTATATAAATATACATATATTATACTCCGTTATCTTGCAACATTTTTTTATGTTTATCATCCAGAATATTTTAGGAGGAATTATGAAAAAAATTTTTTCTCAGCCTTTTAATTTAAATTTAAAAAATCACTCGGGGTTTTGTAACATTATTAATATATATTAAAAAAATATATGTCTATATTATTATTATAACTTAAAATTTAAAAAATTTTAGGCGGTTTATTAAATAAATAATAAAAATAACAATAAATAGATTTATAATTTTGAGTTTAATAATATGAAATTAAAAAATCTATTACTGCGGAGTTATAGTCATATATATTTATACATAATAATAATAGTGCAGATAAATTAAGAAATAAAATATTTGGCAAACAATTCAAATATTAGATTGCATAAAAAAATATGTTATATTCAATAGGTAGATATTTTTATAACTAATAATTGTACGGAAATAATTATTTCAGATAAATAAAAATAAAAATGGCCCGACCAAAGAGATGGAAGAGTTGCATGTCTGAAAATTTATTGACTTTGCTGACAGTGGCGGGTGTATTGGCTGGTATTGCGCTCGGATTTATATTAAGAGCATCAAAAACAACAGCATGGACCCAACGTGAGATAATGTACGTTAATTTTGTGGGAGATATCTTCCTTCGGATGCTAAAAGCTCTTATACTTCCTCTGATCGTCGGAAGTATTATCGCCGCCATCGGAAATTTGGATCTCAGTTTATCTGGTACGTCCTTAGAAATTTAAACAACAAAAATAACCCGACCAATCGGATTACTATTAATAAATCAAAAATCAGTTATCAGTTGTCATAGCCTTGGGAACTTTAGATAATTATGTAACGTATTTTTCAATAGATAACTGATAGTTGATATTTTTTATACGGGAATCTTATCGTACTCCACTCTGATAAAGCTTCTTCAAAATTATTATACAAGTAAATATATATATATATCGATTGTCTAATATCAGAAAAATATATAAATTACAGGAAAGATTGGAATGCGATCGGTCTACTACTACGGTACGACAACAATAACAGCAGTAACCCTAGGAATTATTCTCGTACTATTAATTCGACCTGGTGTTGTAAGCGACCCGAATGGTGTTTTCATAACTGATCCTGGTGATTACAAGCCACCGAGAAATGTCACAACCACTGATACTCTTCTAGATTTAATCAGGTAAATTAATCATCAATATTTATAATTGTCTATTATTTTTAAAATATTATTTATTATTTTTCAGAAATATTTTCCCATCGAATTTAGTCCAAGCATGTTTACAACACGTGAGTAAATATTTATACATAAATTAGTAATAATAACAATAAAACAACAATTATTACAAACCACTTGAATTGAGTTAATTGATTACTTTGTATTTTTTAAAAATTTTAGTAAATATTTATCTGGATATATATATTTATTTCTTGACATGTGCTTATCGCACGTGTTTATGAGATGAAATTTGTGTTGCTATACATAAATAATAATTAAAATAAATATTTACTGTTGCAGTATCAAACGGAATTAATTTATCCAAAAAATATGACTGGAGGTAATAAAAATGATATATATATTTACAATTAATATAGTGTAGTATCTTTATATATATTAATCAAGGTCATTGTATAAATAGTCATGATCATAATAAGATATAAATAAATACATAGGGGGGTATTGATAATTTAACTGCAATAAAATATATATTTTTGAATTAATAAATAAATAAATTGATTACTTTAGTGAATAGTATGTACGACTGGAAAATTGATCATAGTTATAACGACGGTACCAACACACTGGGTCTGGTAATATTTGGAATTGTTATGGGCATAACGATCGGCAAGATGGGAGAACGGGGAAAGCCGCTTTTGGATTTTTTTAGTTCGCTCACTGACGCAATGATGATAATTACCAATTGGGTAATATGGTACGTAATCAAATTTTAAATTTAAACTTAAAATTTAACTCTGCATTTAAATAGAAATCCAGAATCTTTGAATAAAAATAAATTTTATTACAAAGGATTTCGCCGCTCGGTGTTACGTTCTTGGTAGCCTCGAAGCTCTTGGAGATCCAGGACTTTGGAACAGTGGTGGGGACTCTGGGGTGGTACTTTATGACAGTATTGCTAGGGTTATTCATCCACGGGTTCGGGACATTATCAGTAATCTACTTCGTATGCACACGAGAACTTCCATTCAAAGCCATAAGTCAAATGGGTCAAGTAGCTGTTACGGCTTTCGGGACAGCTTCGAGGTACAATGACCTTTTCCCACATAAATATATATATGTACTTTTATATCCATCGATTAACTTTCACTTTCAATAATCCCAATTAATTTTTAAGCTTTCTTTTATTTATTTTTTTCAAATTTTTAACAGTTCCGCAACTCTTCCAATCACGCTCCAGTGTCTTGATAACATGGGCCTGGATCCAAGAATCACAAGATTTGTTGTCCCAATTGGTGCGACAATTAATATGGATGGTACTGCATTGTATGAAGCTGTCGCAGCTATTTTTATTTCACAAGTCAGAGGAATTGAAATGTCATTAAGTAAAGTTATCGGTGTAAGGTAAATTGCAATAAATAATTAATTAATTAATTAATTAATTATATTACAGCTACTTAATTAATTAATTAATTTGTAAATAAAGTGTTACAGCAACTGCTGCTAGTATAGGAGCTGCAGGTATTCCCCAAGCTGGTTTAGTGACAATGGTAATGGTACTTGATACCGTTGGTTTACCAGCTAAAGATGTATCATTAATTATTGCCGTTGATTGGCTTTTGTAAGTTAATTATTATGTTTTATTTAAATTTAAAATTAATCAAAGTCTTGAGTTAAATAAAATATTTGGCCTGATGATTGTGTTAGTAATTGAATTGTCGGTAATGTTTACAAAAACAAATTTCGATCGAGACTTTGTTTAATTTTCCACTTGAGTACTCGACTCCAAACTTTCCTGATAAATATTGTAATTGATAATATTACTTATTGATAGCCAGTAATTATAATTTTATTTAATTGTTTATTGAACTGCAGAGACCGATTCAGAACGACAATAAACGTAGTTTGTGACGCACTTGGGGCTTGCATTATTGAAAAAATGAGCCGAGGTGAGCTCGATGCAGCCACAGCAAAACAGCAGCAAGAGGAAGCTGTTGAACTTACGCACTTGAGTAAAACCGAAGTATAAATATATAAATATATATAATATTATTTTTAAATATTATACACTATAATATTTTAAATTTTGATTATCCCTACGGATATTTATTGAGTCCTGCAAGATACTTACATCGTTCCGGTGCTAATTTACCAGTTAATATTTCTTTAAAATAAAAAGAAATATAAATATTTAAATACTCATTTATCTTGCCATATTTTTTAATACACAACAAGAGTAATTCACGAGTTTACTGATGTCTTATTATAATTATCTGTTAATGAAAATTTTAATCATTTAATTATATACGTAATATGAGTACTAGCGGTACTTAAAATTTCTTCAACTGCCATTGTATTCATTAATCAAAACTCGTGTTAATTATGTTAAAAATGTAATTGAGTCATAAATAATCAAATTAAAAAAAAAATTACGGGCTTTTATTTAAATTAATAATTTAAAAAAAAAAAAATATTAAAGCCCTCAGTCTGTTAAAATAATAAACTAAATAACCGCCAAAGAACGTCATGGGAACAAAATAATTTAAAAAATGGATATTATGTACATACAATAAAAATATATAAAGTAAACATTTAAATATTTTCGATACCTATTAATTAGATAGATGTGTTCAGTTTATTAAAAACTTAATTAATATTTAATTAAGCTGATAAAAATATTCCAATGGCGATTTTTGATTTTTTATTTAAATAAATATATACTGTAATTAATTACTTAAAATATATCGATGCTTAATTTTTTTTTTTTAATCGTCTAAATGTACGATTTATTTTATAATTAATATATTAATTAAAATGCTGATTATTGGTGCTAATATTTTTAATTTTATGAACTGTAATAAATATTAATTATTTTTCTGTTTTTTTAAATGTATTAATAATTAATGTGTACGAAAATTGTAATAGAATAAAGACATTTTATCGATAAAATAAATCGTTGTTTATTAAAATTAATTAATTATAATAATTAGAAAAATTTAACACCCTGATTATCATCAAAAATAATTAACTCAGCTTTACCTTGTGGCTCTAATGTCCTAAGTGATCTCAAAATAACTTCTGTGTCAAGTCCATAAAATTCTGCAATTTATTTAAAATAAATAATTAATATTTATTATGAATAAATTATTTAAATACAGAAAACAAGTTATACTGATTTATTTCTGACCTTGATCAACGGTATTTTCTCCTTGAGTTAATTCGAATAACGTGCAAACGCTGTTGAGGAATCCATTATCTTGTGCCCAGGTATAGACAATATTACCCCATTCCTCTAGAGTATGCCAGTGAATTAACCATCTTTGTTTTGATTTGTCTAGAGCTGTTGCGTTGCCTGATTTTTGTAAATTATCTAGTATCAGTTGTACCACTTCTGGTGATAATTTTCCTGGTAAATAAAATAAATAAATCAATATTGCGGCACTGCACAAAAACGGTGGATTAAATTAAAGCATCTGGGTTTAATAAAAATAAAAATTTTATTTGAATAGGCCAAGGCCTTGTCATAAATTTTTTATGATTTAGTAGGGCAGAGTCAACTTGATAAACTTTAGAGCTGGGTAATTTCGATCCCTCTGTAAAAGTATTTTTATTATCAATTTGGGTGTTTGTTGATTAAAAGTATGGGAAAAAAATAATTCGTCATGTGTAAGTAGGTGGCCCAGTTTCTGACCTTTTAAAGATTGTAGATGACGTATTATGATGACATATATTATAATATCAATTTTTGATAAATTTCATCATAATTAAAAATAAATATAAAATTTTAATTTGTTTTTTTAAGAGTTTTTTATGGACCTTGTTTATGAACGTCAAATTCAATCTTCTGTCGCTTTTAGATTTCAGAGACTGGGTATTTTACATCAAACTTTGGGGGGGGGGGGGGGAATGTCTTCCTGACAGCTAAAAATTACTCAGATTGACAGTAATTAAAAATAAATAATTAAATAAAATTCATACTTTTAATTGCTGTATTATTAAATAATGGACTAGAATGAATTTCTCTTGTGTCTAAAATTGATTGTTTCGTTGCTTGGTAATAATTTAAAACTAAACTTGTCCATGCTGACAATTGTTTTTCTTTTGTTTCTGCATGAGGTTGTAATCTATAAACAAACAAATAAATTAATTATTAAATATTTATGTAATTAGAAAAAAAATAAATAAATTTAATTTACGTAAAAAATGGCGGGAAACTATACTGCCAAGGCCACTCAATTTCACTCATTATCAATTACCTAATTATTGATAAATAATTATAATGACGATTAATTATTTTGTTTATATATTTATTTTGTAAACAGATATAAAAGAGATCGATATATAAAATTCGAGGTTATAATCGAATCGCCATTTTGAGTCTCGATTATTATTATTATTAATATTATTATTATTGTTATTGTTATTTTGTAACGGAAAAAAAATTAACATTACAAACAAAAAAGTTATTGTCTAAATAAAAACAATACCAATTACGCTGATAACAGATAAAAGACTTGATATTATGTATTGAAAGTCCACAAATATATTATTTAATTAAAAGTATTCAAATTATTATTTGGTAAGTGAGTTTATTTTATTAGGTTAGTAATTGAAGTAAAATAAAAATTTATTTAAAATTTAATTTATTGTTAATTATTTTTTAGTTTTTCATAAAATAAAGTGAAGATCATGATAACATTGAAGGGTAAATTGAAAAAAGATGGAGAAGTGTCAAATTCAAAGCCTAAGGATTTTAACAAACGTATTTCTGTTCGCGACAAATTACTAGTTAAGGAGGTAATTTTTTAAAAATGAATTTATTAATTAAAGGATTGGTTTGTTATTTATGATAAATTTATTTAATAGGTCCAAGAAATGGAGCAAAATTTACCCAACACTTGTCAAGTGACATTTGATGATCCTCATCGTCTGCATGAATTTATTCTCATGATTGTACCTGATGAAGGCTATTGGTTGGGTGGTAAATTTTATTTTAAAATTCATATACCTGAGGAATATAATATGACGGTAATTTATTTGATTATTAAAATTTATTAAGACTTAGGTCTAAATAAGAGAAAAAATGTTTTATTATATTTATTTCCACGCGAGCTCCGTTGTACAGAATATCGGAGTTAGTCAACGAATTTGCATCTGAGATTTACATTTTTGGTGATTCGGCGAATAAATTTAAAAGTGTCGCTAGAAATTTAGTAATGTCATCAACTGTCATTTCTTTGGTCGCAAAGAGGCTGGATATTATTTATATATAAGTGATATTTTTTATTTTACATTTTATATTTTTTTCTTATAACTTTTTGATCATTCCTCTGATATTATCTGTTTCTTTGATAAGTAATTTTAGTTTATCATTTATTGTTTCAATAATGTATAAAGTGATAACAAGTTGCGTTATCGTACGAGTTTTCAGAGTTTTGATCTGTAATTTTTTAAATTTGTCACATATTTATTTTTATATTTTACAGCCGCCAGTAGTTAAATGCTTAACGAAACTTTGGCATCCGAACATAAATCTAGATGGCGAAGTTTGTTTATCTATTTTGAGGCAAAGCAGCATTGATGGAATGGGCTGGGCACCGACACGTAAACTCAAAGATGTTGTATGGGGTTTGAATTCATTATTTACTGTAAGTACTTTCGCTTCAATCAATCATTTGTTTAATTTTATTGAATATATTAATCAGGATTTATTTACAAATTTCTTTGTCCAGGATCTTTTGAACTTTGATGATCCACTAAACAAAGATGCCGCCGATTTATTTTTAAACAACAAAGAATTATTTCGTAATAAAGCAAATGAGTACATACTCCAGTATGCTAAAAGATGATTCTAAATAAATCAATCTAGTGTAATAAGTTATAATAATTAATTTTTACTCTTGTACATTTTAAACAATTCGGTCTTGATAATACTTGAAAAGAAAAAAATTTAATTATCAACTGTCTAACTAAATAATTATTTTTTTGCTAGTCTTAAAATTCAAATTTTTTACCTGAAACTTTTTTCTTAAGTTAAAATTCACTCGAAATATATTTTGATTTAAATACTTAAATATGTTGAGACTTCGATAAAATTTTTTTTATCAATAAAAATAAATTTAAACGAGTGTTTATTTTTTAATTTATTTAATTGCAAATTAACAATTTATTATCTTCTTATTTATTAATTTCTAACTACGAAACAGCCAATAATATTTATAATTATAATAGTAATAATAATAATAATAATAATAATAGTAATCATTTTTCAAATTTATAATACTTGATAAAATCGAGTCATTAAAAGTTTTAACAGAGAAAAAAAAAAAATGTCAACTAAAAATTTAGTCGAAATTTAAAAAAACTCAATAGACTCGCGGTCTATTAGAATTATAATTTCAATGACCTTTAAGTTAAGTATATATATATAAATATTTAATTAATTAATAATAAAATAAATAAGATTAATGTTATAAAAATCACATAAATTATTGAATATTGTCAATCGATGTGATTAATTCGTCTTGCGTGCTGTATGATCTGTTCAATTGGCGGATGTTACCAAAAGCCATCATCAAATTGTCATTTTTGGATGCTAATTTAGCTTTTTCTTCGTGATACTCTTCATTGTATGCTTTCAATCTACTGCCGGGAAATGATGCTCGTTCACGTTTTTTAATCATAAATTCTGTTGGTGTTGCCCATCTGTGTTCATGGCATTCTTCAGCTGTTGGTCTTTTGCTAAATAAATAAATAAATAAATAAATAAATAAATAAATTAGTGTAAATTAATGACTATTTATTGGTAAATTAATTAATAAAATTATTACCTAGGTGTTCTTTTGAATAACAACATGAGGAACCTCGTGGCCTCTTGACTTATTTCCTTGTACAAATATTCAAACCTGTACCTAACGAATGAAATATTTTGTCTTGTTTCGTGCTCGTCATTGCCCTTGAATGGAGATGCCCCGGAGAGAAGAACGTAAGTGAGCACGGCGACACTCCAGATGTCTGTCTGGGGGTAGGCCAGCTCTTCGTTGAGAACTTCTGGTGATCGGTACTCAAGATGTCCAAGATTTTGAGGTACTTCGGTACCTAGTTTTGAAACTTTGTGAGCGGATCCAAAGTCTACTAGTTTGATATGTGCGGATCTGAGAGAGGCCATGACGATGTTGTCGGGCTGAATGTCTAGATGACAGTAACCGCGCCAGTGTAGATATTGAAGTGCGTCTAGAACCTCGGTGATTATTGTAGCGACGCAGTTTTCTGTGTATTCTGGTCTGCTGGCCAAATAAGTCAGGACATCTGAGCCCTGTAATTTTTCCATTATAAAGACGGCGACTGGGGAGTCAGCTGCCCAGTAAGCTGCCTCCAACAGAGCTATTCGCTCATGTCTCAAAGATCTCAGAACCTGAAACTCTTCGCCGACAAATTCTTTGCGGTCTTGACTGGCTTCGAGTATTTTAGCAACCACCAGTTTGTCTGATTCTTTTTCTGCGCCTTTTACGACCATTGAAAATTGACCGCGATATACTTCTGATATAAATGTATAGCGTCCGGTGAACTGGGCGTCGATGGTCCATTCAATAGGTTCATCTTCGATGTCATAGTTCAGCTTGGGTTTATCCTCACTGGGAACTATCTCGTGCCCCGACTCAGTCAAATACTGGAGATGTTTCATCGCCCGGCTGATGGGTATTTTTGGCGCGCCTTCTGGTTTTGTTTGAATTAGATTAGTCTCGAATCCTTTTTCACTCCACCCGATGCGATTTCTCGCAGCCAACCGGAAGTGGTAGCTGGTATTGGGCTGTAAGTCCTTAACTAAATAAAATTCGTGGTCAATATTGCTGGCGACATCGATCCAGTCCACGGAATCTCCGGCTTTGTACTGCAGGTTGTAGCAAAGTACTTCCGAGTTACCGTCATCTTTCGGTGGTTTCCAGCGTAGCAGTACTTCAGTGTCAGATACATTGCAGACTTCAGGTGCCTGTGGCAACCCGGGCTCTGTTGCCAGAACGACGCGTGTACGCGCTACCGTCTGTCCAACGTTATTTCTTGCGACTACTTTGTAAATTCCAATGTCAATTTCGCGTGCTGGGTTGAAACTCAATATAGACCTACCGTCAGTGTCTTCAATTATGCTGATGCGCTTTCCTTCTTGGATCACCAGGTCGTTCTTGAACCATTGGACTGCGGGTTTGGGATTACCTACAGCCAGACACGTCAGCTGAGCGCACTTGCCGCATTGGATTTGCAACATCTGGGGTTTTTCCCGTAAAAATGGCAAGTGTCCGCCCTTTTTGGTCTCCATCATAGCTTCGGCTTCGGCATAAGAGTCCAGTCTAGTTCCCAGCTCATGACGTAGACGTCTCATTGTGTGACAATCAGCAGCGCCGTAATTATTGATACGAGCTTTACGTTCGTCATCTATTTCTTCATCCATTACATCAGTAAATCGTCTCCGTTCTCGGATTATCGGCGTACGCCAATCGTAGCCCTCGTCGTCAAAGACGCGGGCAAATGCTGATCCACGATTGTGTGCCACCTTCATGTACTCACGTAGACGTACTGGGAAATCGGTATCACGTAATTGGAGTAGATATGTATCGGGCCCATTCTGATAGTGACTTTCATTTTTAATCAGACCAATTTCAGTATCAATCGGTACGCGAGACGGTACTTTGTTTTCCCAGGTACGGGGTTCTGGCTTATCACGCTTGGTAGGTGTAAAGGGACGTTCCTCTGGCTCAGGAGTGTACCGATGACCAGGTGGGTAGACCATGCGAGATGGATGCTCGAATGCGCTACTGAGTTTGCGTCTGCGGTACCAAGTGCGGCAGGAAGCGTTGCCGTACCAGTCTCTGAACAATGTGTAGTAATTTTTGAGATTTTCTGAGGGAATTTTGTAGGGTTCTGCAGGCAATCTGTCTGTCATGTTGAGCCAGGGGTGGCGCAATGCTGCAGTAACATCCATACGATCATCAACTTTGTAGACTAGCAGGCAGCGAATAAAGTCGCGCGCTTCAGTTGATATGTTTTGCCACCATCGCTCGTCAAAGTCCCAAGTACCGTTTTTTATTTTAGTCAGTGTTTCGCGGTCATTAGCACCGCGGAATGGAGATATTCCAGACAAGAGAATGTGAGTTATGATACCTAGAGACCACATGTCTGCAGCATAAGTAACTCCCTCCTCGTTTACGACTTCTGGAGCCACGTATTCGGGCATTCCGTATACAAGAGTCATCAGTCTACCGTAAGAAATACGACGCGCTAAACCAAAGTCAGTTATTTTCAAACTGTCACCTCCTGAATGAGAGATCAGCAGATCACCGAGCGTAAGACTCAGATGTGCCCAGCTTTCATTGTGCATGTACTCAAGTCCTTGTAAAATTTGTCTGATGTAATTAGCGATTTCGTATTCGTTGTAGAAAGGTTGGCGAGTAAGAGTGTCAACAAGTTCTCCACCGGCGGCCAACTCCATCACGAGATTCAATGACCCGTCAGTCTCGTACGCGTCATGGAGACGAATAAGTCTGCGATGATTCAAATGATTCATAGCATTCATTTCGCTGAGCATGATGGGCTTAAGTTCACCGCGTCCGTGCATCAATTTGGCCGCAAAGTTACGTCCAGTAGAGCGTTCAACCGCGTGGTAAGTGACGCCTTGAGTACCACGACCAAGTTCATCACCCAGATCGTAGAATTCGTCGAAGGGCTTGACTTTGGTCTTGACGTCGGTGTTCCGGGTGTAAGTCCGGTAGCCATACTCGTGCTCGTTCTCCTCGATGTGAACCATTACTGAACAAGATACGGATCCGGCTACATTGCGTGCGCTGATGGAATACAGGCCCTCATCTTTGACAATCGCATCGTTTATCGTAAGTACGGAAGTGTCCGGGTCAAAGAAGTCGATCTTGACGCGAGCGGTTGATGTCAAAGGTTTCCAGTCTTTGTACCATTTCAATTCCGGGAACGGGACGCCAGTAACGCGAGCTTGGATGTGTCCATTCCGGCGCAGCATGACATAAGACTCCTCAGGCCGCTGGATAAATGTTGGATACTCTGCTATCTCGAGTCTGACACGTTGTCGTGCCTCGCCGTGTTCATTTGTCGCAATTGCTTCGTACATTCCGACATCGCGGTCCAGCATTTTGTTGATGAATAGTGTCGCTTGTCCATTGCGCGTATAACTCTGGTCGTAACGGCCTCCCGACTCTATTAATTCATTATTAAAATAGTAAGTCATTTTAGGCTTAGGATAGCCGTAGACAAACCAAAAGAGGTTGCAGTTGTGATTCTTGACACCGTACTGTGTGTCGTGTTCTTGACGCAAGAACTTGGGAATCTGGGCATAGCCGTCGTGAGGTGGCCGTTCGATGTCAAAGTCCTTGGGGAAGTACGGAGAGGTCTCGGGACGGAAGTCAATGCCTGGTGGTAAATAGGGATGGAATTTAGGTGGGTCGGGAAGTAGTTTAGATCTGTATGTCTGAGCGAAAGGTGACGGATCACTGATTCCGTATTTATTTTCCACACGGATGCGGAATTTATAGTCGCGGAAGGGCTCAAGGTTGCGGATATCACAGACACAGCTACGAATTCCCGAGCGCGCCGTGAACCAATCGCCGTCTGGCTGCTCGCACATCTCCACTAAATATGTGACAGGTACTCGCGGCCCTATGGGGATAGAGGGCTTCCAGGAGAGGGTCAAGTGCCGGTCCATCATCCGGCTGATTATCGGACGATCTGCTAAAGGCAGAGGTATACCTGACTTGCGGTACTTGTCGAACTCTGAGTATTGATCAGCAAGTGGTTTCTTTGTACGCGGTTCCAATGCTGCAAGTTTATAAATATTTTAATAAATTATCAGTCACTAGTATTTAATATTAAAATAACTTACTCTCGTAACGCATTTCAGCATGACAAGTGTCTTCGCCATGGGGATTTATAATTCTCAGGCTGTATTTTCCGACATCATGTTCCTCAACATTGAGAATTGTCAGTCTCAGCAACCCGCTGCCCTCTTCGTCCATTCTAATACGGTCAGTTGGCCAAAGTCTTTCATCATTGCGGTACCACTCGAAACTTGGATCAGGTATTCCCGTAGCGCATGCTGTAAACTTGGCAGTCATTCCTTTGTAAACCTCACAGTCGCCTATTCTCTTTAAGAATGATGGTGGCTCCACTTTTTGTTGCTTGTCTCTGTAAATAAATTCATTAAAAATTTAACAAATGAATAAATATAAGTGTTAGCATTAAGAATACTTACATTTTATCAGCAACAGTCAATAAAGCTTCACAAGAAGCGTCACCGTCTTTATTAATAGCTCTGCATTTATATTTACCAGCATCTGAAGGACTACAATCTTTAACAAATAGCGAGCAAGCATCGCCGTCACGTTTTATTATATATTTATCAGCATCTTTGGGAATCGGTTTGTCATTGAAGTACCAGGAAACATCAGGTCTGGGTATTCCAGTTATTCTCGCCGCGAATTTGGCGTCGTTACCGGGTACTTGTTGCAAGTCTGTGAATTTTTGAGTGAAATTAGGCCGTTGGAATACTTTGCGGACAGTCGCGATGGCGTTCGAGGCGTCTTCGCCTGAAGGATTCACTAGACGACAGCGATAGACACCAGCATCTTTTGCAGTAGTTGGATTTATTTCCAGTCCGACTTTCTTGCCGTCACAAGTCATCAAAATGCGATCGGAAGGTTCTATGGGCTCTCCGTCTTTGGTCCAGAATACATCGGGCATTGGGTTGCCAGCAAAGGAGGCGCTGAATGTCAAGGGCTCACCTTCTTCGATGCTCGTGTCTCTCAGAGGTCCCAAGAAACAAGGTTTCTCTTCAGGTGCATCAGACTTTGACTTACTGCTGACATTGAGAATTCCTTTGCACTCCTCTTCGCCCACGGTGTTGAGCGCTGCGACTCCGTACTCGCCCGCGTCGTCGACAGTAACCTTATCAATTAAAAGAGCCTGAGTTCCATCTGGCTGGGATACTATTTTAATGTGCGTTCCATCAGGAATTATTTCAACCCCATTGTAAGTCCAGGCGATCAGTGGCAAAGGTTTTCCGACAATCTTCACCTCCATCTTTGCAGGAAAACCTTCGACGACAGTCATCGGCTGAAGAGTCGACAAGAACTCGGGTTTCTTTTCTTTGGCCTCGACAGTCACCACCGCCTTGCCTGTTACTTCTCCTAGTTTATTTTTAACCACCAGAGAATAGGTTCCGGCATTCTCGGGCTTCACTTTGTCAATAGATATTCCCATGAGACCGTTGGGCTCATTTATAAATTCAATGTCCGGTGATTGGCGCACGGGGAGCCCGTCTTTGAACCACTGGACCTCAGGACTTGGGAATGCGACCACTTGGGCTTCGAGTTTTAGAGGTTGTCCAGCTGTTACAGTGACATCTTCAAGCGGTTTTGAGAATGATGGCTTGCGTGGTGTTGCTGTAATAATTTAAACAATAACATTAAATTTATATTTAAATTAAATTAAATATTCATACTTACGTTTGATAGCTACTGCACACTGAGAAGTACTTTCTCCGTTATTATTCTTTGCAATTATTTTGTAAGCGCCACTGTCGGTGGGTGTGCATTTCTCGATGGTCAATTTAGTTGAACCATTGGGCTGAGTTTCAATTTTCACGTGATCGTCAGGCTTAATCTCTTCACCGTCTTTGAACCAGGTAACCTTCGGGAAAGGACTGCCGTCGACCTCGATGTTAAATACCAGGGGCGCGCCTTCCTCGATTTGTTGTGAGCGGGGGAGTAATTCAGCGAACGTGGGCGGCAGACGGATCATTGACACCGTGCACTTTGATTTTGCTTTGCCAGCGCGATTTGTCGCCACGCAGGTCAATTCGCCCTCGTCGCTCTGCTGGAAGTGTTCAATTCTGAGCCGGCTGTACACGTGACCGTCTATTGTGGTCGTTATAATATGACGTTCGTCTGGAATAATCTCGTCGCCGTTCAACAGCCACTGGATCTTCGGACGTGCGATTCCTTTGGCCTCGATTTTGAATTCGATCGGCGCGTCATGACGCACTGATCCGTTAGTTATTTCTAATAGGAACTCTGGTGGCTCAGCTATAAAATTACGTAATAAATAAATAAATAATTTAATTAATTAATGAATTATAAAGTAAAATAATTTATAAATTTATTACTGTAAGGAACTAATTCAGCTTCAGCAGTATCTTCTCCTAAATAATTTTTAGCCGTAACTTTATAAACACCCGCGTCATCATACTCGACGCACTTAAATACCAAATAATATTTCATGTCACGATAGTTATCTTCCGCAGCGAAACGATTTTCGTCGTCTAAAATAATTCCATCTTTCTCCCAGGTCAATTCTGCGCGAGGATTTGATTTTATTATCACTTCCCATTTAGATAATTCTTCAACTGCCGCGTTGAGTTCTTTGAACTCGAGAATTTCTGGCTGCACCAACAACTCTAGCCGCGCCTAAAAAATAAATTTGATTAATAAATACGTAAATATATAGATATAGATATTTATAAATAAATATTTACGTTTGAACTGTCATCTCCCCATTTATTTTCAGCGCGTAATGTATACTTTCCAACGTCTTCAAGAGTGCAATCGCTCACAGTGAGATTGTAAGTACATTCAATAAGAGCATCATCAACTTTTTTAGTCGAACGTTCCATTTTATATTTATCGTTTTCTGGTGACAAGTCAACTCCTTCATGTGACCTAAAAAAAAAGAAGAATAAATAATTAAATAATAAATAAATTTTTAAAAAATTAATAAATTACCAGATGATCTCAGGAATAGGATCAGCCGTAAGCACACATTGGAAAGTGCCGGCTCCATTTTTCTCAGCATCGATATCCTTGAGGGGTTCAGTGAATCTGGGCTTACGAAGCTCACTCTCTGGAGCAACTTCGATGTAAGCGTCAACACTTATGGTGCCAAGTTTGTTGGACAAGACTAATTGGTACAAAGCCGTTTCGCTCTCCGCGAGTTTTGTGAATGAGAGAGTAAACTTCTCTCCAGTGTGTCCTGGCTTGGCTTTGTCCGCGGACCTGAGCGGGTTCCCGTCTTTGAACCACTTGGCGTCAGGTCGCGGTAATCCCGTTCCGTGGACTGTAAATGTCTTGTTCTGGGTCGCAAATACTGTGCAGTCCTCGAAGTCTGAGCTCACTATCGACGGCGCGGCTTTATAAATCATAATTAAAAATAATTTTAATATTTATTGGGGTAATAATAATAATTTTTTAAAAATTACGCTTTTTAATATTGGAACACTTGTTTAATAAAAATAAAAGTATTTTCTAAGTAAGTAAGTAAGTAATTGATTAATTTTATATACTTACTCTTACCTTAGCAAGAAGAATTTCCCGGAGGACGAGTGTGTGCTGGAGAGTGTACACATGCAAGCCAAGCATTTTATTAAGCACGAAAGGATAACAAACGAAAAAATATAAAATATAATAAATGATAAATTGCAATAATGGATGATTATAATTAACTTTTTACAAATAAATGTATAAATAAATAATTTACATTACCAAGCAGAAGTACTTAAATAAAATAAAAGCCACTATAAATAAATTTTCGGATTAAAAAAAAAAACTAAAAAAAAATGAAATGAAGTCTCACCTTCAAGGCCGTCGGGGGTTTTATCTTTTTTATCGGCTTCCTTATCTAAAATTTCTTCGAGAACGCTTCTTTGTCTTTTGATACGACTGAAAAGCTCGCGAGTCTTGTCATCTAGGTCAGCGTCATCATCATCATCGTCGTAATTATTACCATTGATAATAGAATTAGACCGAGCCTGGGAGCTTTGTCTAGACAAATTTGAAACACTTTCAGCTTTAGATTCAACGGAGTTTACTCGACTAATTTTCGAACTCTGTCTTGATAATTTACTTTCTTTGACCTCCGGAGTCTGAGAAGATTCTAAATCTTTTGTGATAATTTTTTTTTCTTCAGTTTCCAGTTTTTCTACTTTTGAACTTTGCCTTGATAATTTGCTTTCTTTTACTTCTGGAGTCTGAGATGATTCTAAATCTTTTCTAATAATTTTTTTTTCTTCCGACTCCAGTTTTTCTACTTTCGAACTTTGCCTTGATAATTTACTTTCTTTTACTTCTGGAGTCTGAGATGATTCTAAATCTTTTCTAATAATTTTTTTTTCTTCCGACTCCAGTTTTTCTATTTTCGAACTCTGCCTTGATAATTTACTTTTTGCAACTTCCGGAATCTGAGACGATTCTAAATCTTTAGTGATAATTTTTTTCTCCTCAGACTCCATTCTCTCGAGCTTTGAATTTTGTCTCGTAAATTTACTTTCTCCCACCTCTGCTTTATGCGGACCATTACCATTCGCTAAATTAACTTCCTTTTTATCAGTAACTTCAGTAGAATCCATTCTTTCAAGCTTAGAAGTCTGCCTGGACAACTTCTTAGCCCTCTGAGATTTTTCTTCAATCATCTCAATCTTGGCCTCCCCATCCCGCCCATCATCAACGTAACACTCTTCGATGATAGTTTCCTTGTACCTGATCGCGTGATTAGGTCCATACTCTTCAATAATATTTTCTTCGACATGTTTAGAGTTTTCAAACCCTCCATTAGTCTTGATCTCATACTGACAATTGACATCCTCACCACTGACATCTCGGGACAGAGCTTTCATAGACTCGTCATCTGAGACCGAGACAATGGAAACCCCCCGATTTACTTTGAGTCTAGAGTCCTTGTCTTCTTTGTCTGAAAATTCCTCAACGATTCCATTGCTGCCTGTATTGTCTTTCAACGTAAAACTGTACGAAGGTATTTCTTCAATTTGTGGCACCTCCTCAGTATTGAGCTCCTGGCATTCGACTTTAGTGGTCTTCATCTTGCTGATTGTGTGACACTCGTCCGGACCTGCGGGGACTAACAAATCACTATCCCGTTCTACTGGGAGTCCCCTAAGACTCAAACTTATTTTTTATTTTATTAAAAAAATCAATTTTATTTTTAATCTTAAGCCCACACTTAACATCATTTATATTTTAAATGCTTCAAGAATTCAATTTATTAATAATAATTAATTAATTAATTTTATAGTTTAGATGAAATTAAAGCAATAGATGAAGAGATATTAATCAGCAATTAGAAGCTATTGCATGTTTTTTATTTTTTGTCTTATAAGTGTAAATTATTTAAATTTAAGAAAAAGGGGCAAAATGAGTTCCACTAAAAAATTTTGAAGTCATTTCAAATTTCAAACTTTTATAAGAAATTTTGGGAAGCCCATATTGCCCCCTCCCTCCTATAGACATTTATTACGACCAGTTTATTAAAAATAAAAAAAAAAAAAAATGAATGAACCAGTAATTAGAAATTTTTATTTATTAATTTGATTAATTGTTTATAGTGTAATGTTTTTCATGTAACGTTACCTGACATCGTGGCTTGATGCTCAGTCGTTGATTCTACGGAAATAGTTATCATATCTCCGTCTTTTCCGTTAACTACTTTCGTTTTAGTTATTTTCTCCACTTTATTACCTGAATTTTTTTTTTAATAAGTAACGACTATTTAACTAAATTAAGCGACTAATTACAAGCGACATTTAAATATTTTATCGCGAAAAAATATTTCGTGTTTAAATATTTACAGTAAAAAAAAATATATTATTTTTCCATACAATGGTTACCTCAAAAATTGTAATCAAAGATTATTATTGACCGAAAGTAATTAATACTTGGTAAAAATTAAATAAATGAATACCTTCGGGTCCTTGAGGCTCTTCAACATCTTCTTCAGCTTTTTCCTCTTCTTTCTTCTCGACAGTTTCTTCCGTTTTCGCTGTTAAAATTTAAACTTTTAATAAACAAAAATTTAGTCGACTTACAATTAATTACGAAGGATTCAAAGACAAACTGTTAGTAATTTAACATTTTTATATTTCAAGAGTCGATACTCACTTAGTGGCTGAAGCGATTGGTTATCGTGAGCGTAAGCATAAGACTAATAAATAAATAATAAATACTAAAACTAATTATTTTATCAAAGTAAAAAATATATAAATTCTTACTGAGAATAATGACTTTGCTTTTAGAAGAAACATATCCCATTTCGTTGGTAGCTCGCACCTCGTAAGTTCCTCCGTCAGAACCTTTCAGTAAATTAACTGTCAAATCATAATTTTCCTGACGCTTGCTGTCGCGTGTTATAATTATTCTCGCGTCTGCTGAAACTTCTTTCCCGTCTTTGAACCACTTTACATCAGGAGTTGGAGTACCAGCCACTTGTACTTGTAATTTCAACGTAGCTCCTTCATTTAACTTCTGATCTGCTAATTTTTTCAACAATTTAGGTCTGCAGTAAACAGTCAGATTGGCTTTGCTCTCTTTCTTGCCATACTGATTTTTAAGCCTGCAAGTGTAGCGACCCGCGTGCTCGATTTTAACGTCAGTTATTTTTAACGTATGCACATCACCCTCCTGGGATTTCGAAAACTCTGTTTTGTCTTCGGTTATCTCCATGTCATTTATGAACCACTGGAGCGACGGTCGCGGATAACCGGCAACTTCTATTGATATCTCGACTTCTGCATCCCCTTCTCTGGCAATCACATCGGTCATTTCTTTTTTGAATCTCGGTGCTGAGCGAACCTGAAAAAATATACAAAATTTTGTCGAATGTTCAGAATATTTTTAAAAGTTTCTATATTTTTATAAGTCATAAAATAAATAAAACTTACTTCAACACCAACTTGATCAACAGAAGTTCCATCTTTATTAGAAACCTCTGCTTTGTAAGTCGCAGCGTCAATGTCAACGGTACCGGTAATTTTCAATCCCCGCCTGGGCCCTTCGTTGATAATCTGAATCCTTTGGTCTTCTTTGATAACGACTTCGTCTTTTAGCCAGACAACGGTAGGCTCCGGAGTATTTTCGACTTCAATTAGTAACGTCAAGGTATCTCCTTCATTGATAACCCTCGGCTCGCCCAACTTCTTTTTAATCTTGGGTGGGCAGCGTACGTCGAAGTTCCAAAATTCGGAGGTCTGATTTATTTCATTCTTAGCTACCACCGAATACGAGCCAATGTCATCCAAACGGCATTCTTTGATGATCAAACTGTAATGGTCGCCATCTCGTGTCATCGAAAGACGATCGGATGCCTCGAGTATTTGGCCGTCTTTGTACCACTTAACTTCTGGTGCAGGTGAGGCCTGGATCTGAACCGTCATCTTTCCCTCGGTTTCAATGTACGCGAAGGTATCAGTTTGTTTCTTGATAAACTTGGGAGCGGACTTGACAATCAATTCGATATAAGTCGTGTCTTCTCCCAGTTCATTCTTAGCACGAACTGTATAAGTTCCCGCATCTTCTACTGTAACATTCTTGATGACCAGTGACACTGACTCTTCATCTTCCCAGAGATACTTGATCCGTCCACCGGCGACAATTTCTTTCCCGTCTTTGCTCCACTTGATGTCCGGCTTGGGGAATCCTTTCACCTGTAGATCAAGCATCGCTGAACCTCCAGCACTTACTTCCGACTGTCTGGATTCACTACCCAACGCCGGCTTACAGGGATCTTTCATCAGCTGCTTAACGTTACCCTGGACAGTCAACTCAGCGCTGCAGCTGATGTTACCAGTTGATGTCTGCGCAACGCAAGTGTATAATCCCGCGTCTTCTGGTTTCACGTGTTGGAATACCAGGGCCAAAGTGTCCTCATTGTCCTCAAACAAAACTTTGAATCGATCTTCCGGATTGAATGGTTTCCCATCCCGGAGCCACCTAAACTGGGTCTCTGTCCCAGCTTCAAATACTCCTTCAGGTAATCCCGCAAATAGAGTCTTCTCATCAGTTACTGATACCGTGGCCTCGCATGTTGCCTCCCCGAATTTATTGGTCGCAGTGCATGAATATGTACCAGCATCTTGCTTCTGAACGTCAGGTATCACCAGTTCATAAAATCCTTTGTCAGATTTATATTTATCTTCGTCGGTTTGTATTTTTACACGATTGTTGGTTGCATCAATCAATTTTCCGTCTTTGTAACTGAAATTATTTTACAAATAAATTATCTACTCTAGGATATTAATTAATTAAATTAATAAAATAAATATTTACAATTTAACATCTGGAGTAGGATCGCCTTTGACTTTTATCATAAAACGTAAGTAAGTATTTTCTAAAAGCTCAGTATCTTTTAGACGAACTAAAAAGACAGGAGCTTTAGCTTCAGCTTTAGCTTTGCGTTCTTCTGCTGTAACTAATATTCAAATAATAAATTCAATTGTTAATTAAATAGATGAATTATTACATTCATTAATTGTCATGAAGAAAATAAAGTACTCACGACTTTCTACAACAAGTTGAGCCGTACAGGTCGCATTTCCTTCTCCATTAGCAGCTCGGGCTGTATAAATACCGGAGTCACTTCCGGAAACGTTTGTTATCTCAAGTTTAAATAATTTGTCAGTTGATGTTATCTTGACACGATCTGCAATCTTGTCATCTAGCGGCTTGTTGTCTTTCAGCCAGTGCATGCGACATGATTCGCTGCTCGACTCCAATGTACACTCAAAGGTTGCACTTTCACCCGCTGCGTAGTAAAAAAAAAGTAATAATTAAACTCAACAATAATTTTAACAGAGCAAATACTCTTGCAGAATTCTATAGAGAATGAAGACAGATTTAAGACAAATTTACAAGCTGCTTGATGTCAATGACGATCAGCTGTCGAAAAAATGACTTTGATTTAAAAAAAATAAATAAAAAAGTCGTTTGTTTTTTTTTTTCTGATGAAAATAAAATGACGATGGTAATTTACAAGAAAATGATTTATGACTGTGACGAGGTGATTATTTTAGTGCCAATGGGTTTAATTATTTTTTATTTTCAAATAAATAGCTTAAGCATCCAGCATTCTACATACTTAGATACAATATATATACATATATAGTAAAATAAGTAATGAGGCGGTATAATAACACAAGCTTTCTACAAATAAAGATAAAGGGCCTAAAAGAGTTGTCGTTTTGTGATAACAATTGCAGAATAAATAAAAATAAAATAATTTATTGCAAGCTACGTCATCATTCATCACATTACCTATTACGTGAATGATTGCCTGTTTTGCATGGATAGCTAGAACAGGAAAAGTTTATTTATATTGTGCTACTAATGCACTTTTATCAGGAATTTATTGTTCATTTATTAATCGGGCGGGATATTCAAAATCATTAATTACTGATTCAATTACTAACACTGTAATCAATCAAACATTTTATATTTATGTTGATAAGTCTAAATAAAAAATTCTTTACACCAGGGAATAAAATTTAAAAAAATGAATTATTAATTTTTGATAGGGGACTTACGTTCGGCGCTGATACCCTCAATCGTTTTAACAAATTTCGGTTTCACAGTTTCCGCGGCAGTAACTGCGAGCTTGGAGGTCTTGATTTCACTTGAACCGCCAATAGCCGTTTCGTAGGATCCAGATGATTCTGTTATTTTATCTGAACTGTAAAGCGATGATGAAGCACGTCTCTCCGCTCGTGCAAGCGATGATGATGATGTTTCGACATATGAAGTCGATCCATTCCGACTACTCGATACCGACGAGTACTCTATAATTATTTAAAAATATTGTAAGCCTTTAAAATAAAATATTTAAATAAAAATTACCTTCGACAACTTTGGAAGAAGCACTAAAATGACTTGATGAATACTTGGACATGTCTTGACTTTCTTCAGTTTTAACTTTTTTGGCTTCTAGTTCTTCGACTTTAGTCAAACTTTCTCTTTTTTCAGCGGTTTTAACTTCCGCAGCTGGTGGTGTTGATGATGCTTGTGGTAGAGTTGGTAATGAGGCTTGTGATGAAGTTTGTAATGGAGCTTGTGGTTTTGTCGGTTCAACTCTAACTGGTATTTTCGTCGTAGTTTCTTGATATTTTTTAGCTTGAGGAGGCAAATCAATTTTAGTTCCCTCAAGCTTACGAACTTTACTATCCTCAGTGTCTTTTTCTTCACTCAATTGAAGATCGTCAGCCGCGTGCTCAGCCAGTGCCAACAAATCACTCGAATACTGACGGATTTCCTTCAACCAGTACGCTTTTACGAGGTCTTTGTGGGCTATTAAAGTTAATGGATAACCCGTTGCTCCCGATGGGTTATGCAATTCAAACGTACGTTGATCGTCTGGATAATCTTTAACTTCAACTTCTGGTAGCTGAAGTAAAACGAAGCAAATAAATGAACAAAATCACAGACTGAAAATTAGTAATTAAAATAAACAAACTTACTTTAATAATATCCTTCAAAACGAAAACTGATCTGTCCTCAGAAATACGTCTTACTTTGCAAACAAGTATACGCGCTTTGAAAAGAAACAAATATCTCTCTTTACTTTTGCCGTCTTTGTCAACAACCGTAAACCATTCCTGGGAATAAAAATATGTAATAAATATTTTTCTGTTCACTAAAATTCAAAATAATTTTTGATAAAAACTTACATGTGTCAGTAATCGTCCAAGCTTATGAATATTTCCTTTATATCCCTCGATATTACTTATAAATTTATTATCTGTTGCTCGATGAGGGATACCGAGCATCAACTCCAGTGCTTTCTGGAGGTCGTCGCAGTTTTCGCCAAGGCGAGTCGAATATTTAACCAGCTCCTATTACAAAATTTAATATAAAACTTATATAATTATATAAAAGTTTAAGTTAATTCAAATAATTCAAATAAATATAATTTTCCATCAAGATGACCCGTTTCTCTGTACGCTAAATTTGTATCACGCCTACTCATTTTAACTGAGACAAATGTTTAAACATAAATTATTTACTTTTTACTCTATTATTGATTAAAGTAATTAATCTTAAGATTCATTTATTTTATCAGTCTCAATTATTTTGAAATTTTAAATCTTTTTTCATTTAAAATTTAATATAAATTATTATTCTTTACGACTTGAATTAAGCGCGAGGTCTGGAGTTTAATATAGAAAATATTAATAAAAAAAGTATAAAATGAATTCATAATTATTTATAAAGGAAAAAAATATGTTGGTTTGTTTTTTAAAATATATAAATAAATAAATTACTCAATTCCAGAATAATTTATAAATACTCAAAAATTTTTTATCAAGGGCATGATATTTTTATCTTCAAACTGGTTTTAAATTTAAATATATGGGTCAGAGTCAGAGTTTTTCCATCAAACGCTCTGTAATAAATATTAATAAGTACCTGATAATAAATAATCATAATTAAATAGAATAACTATTGTCCTTTTAAACGAACCGACTTTAATAATGAGATAAATATATTATACATAAACTAATTTTTGGTATTTATCCAAAACTAATATATCATTACATTAAAATGTCTTGTTAAACATTTAGTAATTAACTTGTTAGACAATTATTATGCTTGATTGTTTCTTAAACTTCAAACTATTGAAATAAATCTTGGCTATCGAATCAAATTATATATTCAAATATATATATATACTTATTTTACCTTTAATAGGAGCTGGTAGTCGTTAATACGTTGTATCGGAAGCTTAAGATGTTCCGACACGCTTTTGTCGTCTCCAAGAGTCTGGCTCAATTCCTAAATAAACATAAATAACAATAGATGTATATATAATATGTCACTTAAATCACTTGTTCTCAATTTCTTTTAAATCTCTTGGATAAAAAAATTTTGACCCGTCTGACCAATACGCACTTTTTTCACTTATCGCATAAATTTATCACAAGATAATTTATTTATTAATTATTTAAATGGGATATTTTTTAATAATTAATTTGTGGAATCAATGAATGAATGAATAAATAATCATTTGATATTAAGATTAAGATTAAATTGTAATTCGAGACGTAAGAATTGTATGTTGGCGGCGCATTCGCATTATTTTTGGCGCTTGTGTCCAGTTGACACAGAAGATGAACATGAACAAGTAAAAGGAATAAAAGTTATAAAATAAAATAAACTTAAACTTAATACACTAGATAGGATGTTTATTTGCGTGTGTTGTCCATGTGATCACCGGTCATGTCACTCATGTGTTCACTTTTTAAAATAATAATAATAAATATACTTATATTTATAAACACACCTGTTTGATAATAAATACAAAAGGTAGTAAACCTTTTCTTCTTAATTTAATAAATAAATTAATTAATTTAAAAAAAATAAAATATTTTAAGAAAAATAGTTGGACGTTACGTTGCTGGTCGCAGACTGTTGGGATTTACAGAAGATCCAGTGGTTCAGAAAATCACCACCGTGCTAGTCAACAGACGATTATTTTATTCTGTTAGACCAATACGGATACGGGTTCTGCTAAACTTAGACGAACACACCAGTGACTTGACCACGCACAAACAACTCAGACTAAAAAAATATAAATTATCTAGGCGCCGTCTTTATGTTTCGGTTCATAACTTAATTTTTTCTTTTCTTAATTTTTTGGTACAAAAATTACTTTTTCTGCTGCAAAAGACCAGAGGCAGACAACTGAATTCGTCTAGAGATTTTATTAAATTTTATTTCATATGAAGAAATGAATTTCGGCTAAAATTAGACGTAACCTACTTAGATTGTTGATTGATAAAATACTTTTATTGTATTTTATTTTATTTATTTTTTGCGTAGCTTTTTTTTACGGGTGAATACACAAAATGCCAGAGACATTGCGTAGAGAGATAGACAGAATGATGGTTGAGTGTTAAAAATAAACGACACTATTTTCGGAAGCTGGATGCACGCCCGTTTACTCGCTCCTTATTATGTAATTTTAGTTACTTTTTTTTATGTATTCATTTTTATTTGTTTTATTGTCGAACAAAAAATAAATAAACAAAAATTTAATTATTATTTATTTTTATTTCTAATCAGTATTTCCAATATTTTTGTGTTTTTTATTTGTTTTGTATAAAAAAAATGCAAAGTTATAAATTTAGAAAAAAATTGCGGTGTAATTGCGTTGAATTTAAATTGAAGTTGACGAGAATTCATAAAAATGAATTTTTTAAATTTTTATCAAGAGAAAAAATTCAAATTTAAAATAAGAGCTTTTTAATTTAGTGTCTGACGCACAAGTAGATTTCTACTAGAGCTTGCAAAAGCTCTGAAGATTATGAGAGGCTGAGTACCGACGGAGATAAGAATGGATTGCGCGTAAAAATATTTACCTCAAAATAATCTCGGACTTCGAGGCTGGTTTGCAGAAATTCTTGTGCTGCAGGTTCATCTCGACAGTAGGCGACATGTTTGTCGAAATCTCTTTCCTTTGAACAAAGAAAGCAATTGAAATGTTAGCTGCGTATTATAAATTTTTATTGTGGGAAAGAGTTTTAAACTTACCAGTCTCAAAAATGTTTTGCCTAACATCCGTGGCTGGTCCGCGTAGTACTTGACCCCCTCGATTAATACCCTGCCAAACGATCTAAGTAAGGCCGGAATTAATATCATGCCAAATTCACATCACTCCTAACATCCGGGTCTTTTTTCAAAACTGTTTATCGATACTCACGTATCATTTATCGATTCAACAGTTTTTTTTATTAATAAAAAAAAAATTTTGATTTTTCAACGTTATAGACATTTGTAAGGATTTTTAGTTTGACCAGTGCACACATCAGCTTTTTCAAAAAATTTTTTTTTATAATGATGAAAAAGAAAAATAAATTGAAAATGAGTTTGGGATTTTTTTAATTTTTACAGAAGAACTGGGTGTCATACAAACCAAATTTTGAATTTTAAAAAATAGTCAGTAATAAATGATAATGATAAAAAATTAATTATTAAAGAAAAAACATAAGCACAACACACATTTTGACTTACGGAATTACCAATTTCATTGCTATGGATAAAAATGTAAACTGAATGTGTGTAAAGTGTAATATAATGAAATTTTGGTTTTATGTTTTTGAATAATAAAAATAAATTAATGAGCTTGGGTATAGTGTTTTGTGGAGTATATTTATTGTTTGAATCTATATATGGCTATGAGAGAATGTATAACGTGTACCTACGTGTTATGGAAATCGGCGATTTGTTTGAAATTAGTGAAGATTATTTCTTTGTTATCACGAACGGCGCGAGGCACTCCG
Organism: Microplitis deprimator; assembly: GCA_964016945.1. Classification (NCBI taxonomy): domain Eukaryota; kingdom Metazoa; phylum Arthropoda; class Insecta; order Hymenoptera; family Braconidae; genus Microplitis; species Microplitis deprimator. Next base: position 16,836,150 of record OZ024715.1, on the reverse strand, counting down.
GGATTGTCTAGCGGTTTCAGGTATCGTTCCACAACTTGCTGGAGATCTCGACCGAACTCTTCTTCCGTTTCCACCAGTTCTTTTACGACAGCTCTGTTTCATTAAAACAAAATAATTATATTATAGATATTAATGATTATTATAAATGAATATAAATTACAACTTACTCTCGGCGATACTGTGAGTCTTCGGGTCGATGACTAGTGAGAGTTGAGCTGTCTTCACTGAGAGCCGTTTGCATCAGAATTGACATCGGCAGCCATCCTTGTTGTCCATCAATTTTTTTCACAAGTGCTCTGATGAAAATCAATAAATAATTTTACTTGTTATCATAATTTTGATCAGAAATTATAAAAATAGGCTTTAAAAACAATAATATTGGTAGTTTATTTCTGGGAACTTGGTATTTTATCAATATTTTTTTATTCACTCATTAAAATGAAATGTCTATTTTAAAAAGTTTACAAATTACCGGAAAAAGATGGGATGAATCATTTTAATTAACTCTTAAGATAATAAATTACAAAGTAATTACAGTTATTGAATTGACTGTGAGCCAATGCTAATGTAATTTTAGTATTTGATCTGATTACTCGGTTATAACCGGGAAAAATGAAATCTGCGTTAAAATAATGTCCATAGACTATAAAAAGTAATTTCCATTAAATTGTCCTCGTTAAATGATTTACAGCTCCGTCATTATGAACGCACTTAAAAGATCTTGTGCAGTATTTAAATTGTCGCCGATGCCAAAACCAAAAGCGCCGGTATGCAGTCTCTCTCACTAACTACTCTCTATTTCTACATTCTTTAAATGCCGGTTGCTCTTGAACCTCACTGACATCAGACATCACACATCACTTACTCACACCTCGATTTTATTTTTAAGAAAATCGTCAATATTCTTTCAAGCATACGCACATATATAAACCCTGCAGTAATTATTATAAGACATGTCTCAAGGTTTTAAAGTTGACGGCTAATACTTCTGACATTCTTGATGATAATTATTATATTTGACTCTACTCACGTGGACTCTAACAGATCGACGATGACAAACTGACGACATTTTCTTGTCGAGACAATGGCTCATCACTTTTCAAATTTATTTTTTTTAAAAAAATTATTTTTCAAGCGTAAATAATTTTTATTCTAAAAAACTCGAATAAATGTTTGACAGATAAATAATATATGAAACAAATACGGTAATTCAAAATTATTAGGACATTCATTCTTTGAAATCACTGAAGCGCTTACAGGATCCATAAAGTTTCGGGCATCGTGCCGACAAGTTATTATTTAACAGAATCTGGTTTATTAAAATTATTTCAGCCAATGAATCAACAAGTTCAATGTTCTTTGTTTGTTGTTTATCATTTATCATACCCATTATTTTTTTTACAATCTCTCAGATAAAATTATAAATATTTATTTTTATCCCGCGTATTTTTAAACTTTTTCCACGCAAAATTTAAATAAATTTATTTTTACTATCAAATAAACTTCGCGGCTCAGACTCGAAGCCAACGACTTTGTTTATTAATTTTCAATATATATAAAACATACCTAATGTTTGAATCAGAATTAGATCTGGTGATGACACGAGATCGTGGATCCACGTGTCTTCTTTTAGGTCGAATAGACAATTTATGTCTGGCTGCTGAATTATCTAAACAAGCGCCCACTTCGCCTATTTCCAAATCTGGGTCCATTTTTTTTTTCCTACAAATTTTCATTTTTTACTTCTCAAAAATTTTAATAGCCAGCTCTCACTATCGAGCATTTTGTTAATTTTTTCAAGCATTAGCTAAAAACCAATTATTTATTTAACTAGAAAGCGTTGCTGTTATCGCAAGCAAATCTTTATTAATTATAGTTATCGAGTTCCAAAAATAATATCAGTAAATCTTCATAAAATCCAAAGGTCAAAGAACTTGAATATTCTGAATAATCTTTAAATACTCATTCAATATCTAAAATATTAAAAATATTTTCATTCACTCTACTCGACTTATTATTAAATTTTAACCCCCGTGCTTTTTTTAACTCCAATATCAACTCCACTCTATTAACTCGGTTCTCAAAAAAAGTAAAAAATTATAATAAAAATAAAGTCCAGTAAAAATACTCGGTAAAAATAAACAAAATCTTTCAAACAATCTCAACTCATTCTCAATACTTTTTATTTTCTGTCATCATTTATTATCCAAACAAACGCTCAACACGCTCTCAATTTTTTTAATACTTTCCCTTCTCTCATTATCACCCAGCTGAGGGAAATAAAAAGAAAAACTCACGCATAAAATTATATATAGTCATGCCTTTTTTTATTTTATTAAAGCAATTTCACGACAATCTCGCTCCAGAAATAGCCTGGGGTTAATTTCAGCCGAGCATATTCCTCGAAATGTCAGTCACTGATGACTTTTATTATATTTATTTAAAAATTGATTCTTTAAAAAAAATTTACAGGTTCCCCAAATGTCATTGAAAAACGTGTGAGCGAATAAAAAAAAATCTGTCATAATTTTTTTTTGCAGCTTATTAGCTGCCAAAAAAAATATAACGGTTATAATTTTTCTAGTGTTTTAAAACACTTATTATAAACAATTATACTGTAGGAATAACATTAGTCCGTTTACATAATTTTGAGTTGTACTTGTTGGATTTATGTCAGTCATCGTACACATCAAGGTTGCTTTGTTTCAAGTTATCCTAAGACGAAGTTATAGCTCCATGGTATAATGGATATTTATAGACATCTCGAAAATAAACACCGCGAAAATAGTACCAACTACTATAGAGACTAGACGTAAAAAACTAACTACTAATCATATATTAGCTAGTTATAGCGAATCGTCACCTCAATTCTCCAAAAGGTCCTAAGTTGTAACCCAAAAAAATTTTTTTATAAACATTTGACCGTTAGATCGTTTTTTAAAATTTAAAAGTCAAATTTAGGTGACTGACTTTTAAAAATTTTTAAACCTTTCATTTTGTATCAGCTATTAAATTTTCTAAATGTGGGAAATTTTTGAAAATCAAGGTGAAGATTTTTGTAAGTGAGTATGCTTGATCATTGGAAAAAAAGCGCAAGCGTCAATCATATATAATATAATCAAAATTTGATGTCAACTATATTGAATCTTTACTTTGTTAGATCGTCGTTAAACTCTATAGCTTCAACGATATCCCCGATTTTCACAGCAAATCCATTGTCTTCCTCGGATACATAGTCCTTGACAACAATGAAGTTGTCGGCAGTACCCTGTAACAGAGAATGTAAACTTAATTTATAATTTTCCATGAAATGAACTCCTGAGACAGTTCATGGAACTGCGTTTATATATCTGTCATTGCACATGTGTATTTGTTAAGCGTATCTCATGAGATGACATTTCCAATCCCGGCTCGTTGATCTATTTAAGTCAACACTATTTATAGTCAACATTAACAAGTGGTTTTACTTCCTACTATCAAATAACGATCGTAATCATTCGAAATGATTGATCATTGAGTCCAATTTCGTGCGATCAGTTGCAAAAATAATTAAAAAAGAAAAAAATAAATAAATAACCAATTACCCTGTCGTCTAAGTGAAGACAACTAAGTCTTCTAAAGCATGGAGTGTTTTCTCGACTGACTGAATTTTCTATCGTCCTATCGGATCTCGTCAGCGTGACGCCGCTACTGTAATCCTGTGACGAATAGTAACGTCCGTTAGTGGACGAACAAGCGTCATAGCTACTAACTGAGTCGGCGGTACCGTAAGCGTTTCCGTTGTTATTACCATAAGGTGTTATTAATTCCATTTCAAAGTCATCGTCACCGGCAACCGGGCAAGCGTACATCGAAAAACGGTGGGCAGTTGGTTTGTTCAATCTGAGAGCGTTGAATACATGCAAGGGCTCAAAATGGGTGATGCCGTTTTCATCTAGAACTGTGTAAGCAACTTGGCCAGTTAAAACCGCGTGGGCAGCTTCACGTGGTACAACTGCTTGCAAGCCGTGTTTTAGAATCATAAAGATTGTTGATGGCCGATGACTCTTGCGCATTAAGAAATCTTCTATAGCTAAGCTATTTTCTGCATTGAGTAGGGCTGTTGGTACATCAACGGACGATTGCAGAGGAGCATCTTCTGGTACGATCATCAACGCAGCGCTTTCACGAACTAGTGTTCGTAAATGTGGATCAGAACGTGCCATTTCTGGATCACTTGTCAGATCCCGTAATGCTGCTATGAATTGTGGTCTTGCTTCAGCCAGTTTTCGCATCACTGTCAGACGCTTTAGTATATCCAGAGTGACTCTGTCATTGGCTAAGAGTTTCGTTGACTTTTCATCACTTATCACAGCCAATAAGCTGCTTGCCGTTGTTGACATGCCTAAAGCACGTGCCAGTCCAACTGCTTGAAGAATTAATTCACGTAGGTTACTGTTGCTGTTGTTATTGCCATCGTAGTTGTCATTTAGAAGCAGTTCTTTGACATGAAGTTCACTGGACTCACGAACGGCCTGCACGATTGCTTTGTGAACGGTTTCGGCGGCTTCGCGATCCGTTGCAACGCCAGCTACTTCTTGAGATACTTTTTCTAAAACACGTAAAACCAATTCGGGATCGTCTTTTGATACGGCGCGAAATGCTGAGCCCACTAAATCTGATCCATGTTCTTCCTCGAGTACAGCTGACAGGCGTTCAAGAACGATGTCGCTTTTTAGTGAATGGCGGACGATTGTTGACTTCAGGAGGTCGACTTTGTTGCTGGTGGATTCTAGGAGATCTATTACTGCGGTTTGGCATAAGGCGGTTCGACTTTGAGGGACCATGAGGATTTTCAGAACCTGGTCGACGGACTGCTCAATTGACAAGGAACCTTGGCGGAGAAATACATTGAATGCTTCGCTGATTGATGATAAAACGTAAGATTTGTCACCATTTGTAGGCGTCTGATCATCGATGTCAGTTATTGCAAGTATTGCCGTTGCTATTGCGCCTTTAACGGCTTCGTGAAGCCAGTCATCATCTTCTGTGTGACCATTTTGATGACTCGTGCCGTTTGTTAATGGTTTGCTGTTAGAACCATTGCAGAGGCTTTCGAAGTTGGGTTTCTCGTTGTTTTGATACTCGTTGACTATGTTATTGGCTAATTGAGAAACTGTGGACACTATTTGAGCCATTTTTACGGCAGAATCTCCTTTAAGGCCAAGTTTTTTTGCGATTACCAATGCGTTTTCAAGCGCGATTGCTGTAGGATCGACATCAACATTGACATTTGGTACGACGGCTGATATTTTTCTGCCTACCGACATTCCAGCTTCAGATAATTGTTTTAGCATTCGTGCATCAATATTCATTGGTTCATGATGTTGCTTAGAAGTTGCATTGTAGTGCAAATGATCTGGGCGTAATAGAGCTAATTCTTCGGGAGTGACTTCGAACCCTTGAACGGAAAATTCCATTTCTCCTTCCGGGGTGTCCATTAAATCAGGGGCAACAAATCGAGGCCCTTCTTCAGTTTGGACTATTTGACCAGGAACAAAAGTTACTCCTAGTTCTCCAGATTCTACTACTCGACCCGGAACAAATCGTGGACCATCAGGAGTATCTACAACTTGCCCTGGTACGAAACGTGATCCTTTATTTTCGGTTGTTATTACTTGACCGGGAATAAATGTAGGTCCTACTTTTGTCTGCACTATTTGACCTGGCACGAAGCGTGGACCATCTGTTGTCTCCATTGTTTGACCCGGCACAAATTTAGGGCCAGTTCTAGTCTCTACCATTCTTCCCGGCACGAATTTTGGTCCCGTGCTAGTTTCTACTACTTGTCCTGGTATAAACTGATCACCCTTTTCTGTTATTACTATTTGTCCAGGCAGAAATCCTTCTTCAGTCATCATACCAGGTACGAAACGTGGGCCATCTTTGCCACCACGTACCAACTGACCAGGAACGATTCGTTTACCTTCAGGAATTTTTTTCGACTCAGGAATAAATTCCACTCCATGTTCTGTTTGTACCATATGTCCAAATATTTCTTGCTGTTCTAATGAAGACACGGTATTTGCAGTTTTGGGATCTACAGGAATACCCACAGGCCCAGCTTCTAAGAATGTTATGTCTTTGATACTTTTCGCTGCAGCAAATTCAAAACTATCACCCGCCCCAACGACTGTTGTGCCTGGAACAAATCTTTCGCCTTCAGGAGTCTTCATAACCATGCCTTGAACGAATTTAGGACCTTGTGGAGTGTCCAAAGTAGTACCAGGAACAAATGTTGGTCCTTCTTTTGTTTCCATCGTCATTCCAGGAACGAATTGTTCTTTGCCAGATTCAGTAGTCACACTTTGACCTGATACAAAACGTAGCCCTTCGGACGTTTGCATCGTTTTCCCCGGTACAAATACTGGCTCTCCAATAGAAAATGACAAACATTGTCCCGGAACAAACCTCCATACTTCATTATTTTTTACAGTCTGTCCTGGAACAAATATGTGTTCGCCATGCTCATTTGTTATTGTTTGACCAGGCATAAATTGTGCGCCTTTTTCTGTAACGATTATTTGACCTGCCACAAATTTATCCTGCGTCACAGTGTGACCTGCCACAAACTTCGGACCCTCCTCTGTGAAAACTGTTTGACCCGTGACAAACTTAGCGCCTTCACTCGTATGCATTGTTTGACCCTGAACAAACTTGACCCCACTCTTCGTTTCAAGTGTTTGTCCGGCAATGAATACAGGCATCTGTTTATTTTCTTCCGTCACCGATACTATTTGTCCAGGAATCAGAACTGGCCCACTCGGAGTGTGAACTGTGAAACCTGGCACGAAAGTTTGACCTTTTGGTGTCTGCAGAGTTTGTCCCGGTACAAATACCGGACCATTTGGGGTCTGAACTGTTTTTCCCGTGACGAATCTCTGCGCAGACTCAATGTCAATTTTCAAACCCTTGACTTTATTGATCTCATGCTTTTTACCCTTTTCAACATTTTCCACGAGCTTAGAAATTTCTTCTACAGTCGGCAGAGCTTCCAAAGCTTCTTTCCCGGCGTTTAAAAATTTTTCTTTGACATCAGCAGTCTCCTCAAGTTCTTCAGCAGTTAAATTGACCAACGCTTCATAAATAGCAGGATCTGGTTCCACATTTAGCGGAGTCAATGGCTTTATAATTGAAATGGCTTCAAGTCCTCCAGTTTCTTCTGAAATCGGCGAAGTAACAACTCCGATAGCCGTTGACTCGATATCAATTGTCGTAGCCTCTATTTGGACAGGCGTCGGTAATTTGTCAACAATCGGCGTTCCAATTACTCCAGCATTACTTGTAAGCGATTCCCAATTGCAAGAAGTCGTGATGGAATAGTTTAAAGTTTCTTGATTCGAAATTGCAGTCAACTGGCTTCTTCCCACGCGTGCATGGTCCAAATCAACATCTTTCCAGCTAACAATCTCTTCTTTAAATTCTTCCTTAATAATATTCAGCTTCATCTTCTTACTATCTTGCTCTTCTGCTTCATCAGCAGCTTTCTCTTTGTCCTCAAATATTTTTTTAGCATAATTCAACCCATTTGCCCGTTTCTTCTTTCGCTTACGAGCATTTGCTTCCAACCGTTCCCGCTCTTTCAAAACATCTTCTCTTGGTCCGAGACCATCATACAAATGTTCTAAATCATTACCACCAAAATCTTTGAAATCAACAGACACATTTTTACCCTGCTTCAGTCTCAACAAAACAGTATCACAGTCTCGCGACAGCATAACATCCTTAACATCTCCATCTCTAACTGCCGCCTCGAGTTGAGCCGGAAATACCAGGCTACAACGTCTCTCATTAACCGTATAAACAAATTTCAAATTTTCTTCACCATCACCCAGAGGTTCCTTGGTACGCAAAAGTTCTCTCAGAGCTTTTTGTTGTTCTCCATCACCCTCCAACACCGGAAAAACATAACGGTAGTCTTTCAATATCACGTGCTTGCGTTTTTCACCAGCAAGAATGAAACCAGCTGTATATTGATGATGCGCGCCAGAATTGTTGTTTGTGACACGACATTTAGACTTATCCGTTTTATGGACACCCAATAAAACCGGAATGTAATGATGCGTCGGTAGCCCATATGATTTACCAGTTATTCGGCAAAATCTTTTAGCGTCTGCTGGACTTATCGGAGGCAACAACGGAAAATAATTTGGTTTGGGGAGGCCACGGCTCCTCCCCGTAATCCTACAAAAAGACATTATTGTTTATTTATCTCCACTTAGTTCGAGCTAGATTCACTCCATAATTTCATTGTCTTGTTCTTCTATTGTTTAGACCATTAATCAATAGCATCATTTAACTTTTTTACAACCTCGACCTTGTCCTTGTCAATTGTCTTTCCTAGATCTCAGTTTATTTCCCAAATCACTCGCAGCTTCTGTTATTTTTACCCACATCACTACGGGATCCTTTTATTATTCACAAAAATCATGAGAATTTTGGTTTTAAGCCAACATTAAATTTGACAAATACCTTTTTATTGTTTGTTCAGTGCCCGTATTCTAGAACACGGTGTAATTGTTTTGATATTATTGTAGAACAACATGTTTTCAATTTTTCTCTACAGTAAGACATTTTGACACATTAATATTTTAATCTACCAACGATATTTGTTGATTATTTCGTTTACGCTAAGAATTATTACAAGTGATTTAGGAATTCATTCATTATTTTTTTTTTGGAACAATGCCCATGAAACATTAATCGCAATAAAGCCTCGACCCAACAAATTTATGCATAATTCAGCCGCTAAAAACCTCGGCACCAATTCGCGGCTCTAATTCTCACATGTGTTTTAAATTTTACTCGATCGTATATTTCTATTTGACCCAACAAACTTTCTCACATTCTCAACCCGAAAATAACGATGAATTACATCAACTCGTTAAAAAATCGGATATTTTATCAATAAAATATAAATCTCGAGTTCTCCCATTGCGTATGTTGGCTGTTTTTCCGTTTCTTTGATCTCTAAAATTATTTAAACCGTCAGCTCTACGGACAGACAAAACACTTTTACCCGGAAATCATGTTAACAGTTTGAAAATTACTCCTATTGGACAGTTCACTCAACTTTATGCATTACCTCCCGCAAGGAAATAACGCTTAAGTTTATTTTTGGGCCGGCGTATTTCTCCACGCGTTTTCTGGACGTGCATGCTATGCTATTTTATAACCAGAATTATTTTCAAATAAATCTACAAATTTTTATTTGAAATTTATCTTTTCTTTATTATTTTGATATCTACATATTTAATCACTTTTCCCATAATTTTTCCACCAGAATTCTTTTTTTTTTTTTTTTTTTTTCTCAAAATTTTACAAGAAAAGATTATTTATAATTAAATTGTCAAGACACTTCGATTCACTTAATAATTAACACAAAATAACTTTTTCGGTAAAAAATCAAAATTTAAAAAAAATTCAAAATTTGTCTATTTAGTTATTAATTTTTATAAAATGTAGATGTTGGTATTAATTTATCAAGTCGTGATAATAATTGACGGATACGCTTTTAGTACGAAACATGTACGAGGATTAAAGACGACGAACGTACGGTCGTACGTAGCCAGACTACTAGAAATAAGAAGTGGCTAAGAGCAGTTTGCGTAGTGCGAGTCTCTCACACTCCCCTCGACCAGAAATAGCCACCCTTCTTATACTCTATACTTCCCCAATACATCTTCAGACTCAAACATTACCGCGGATTTTCTTCACCGCTAATTAATAATCAACTAAACGATTTACAACCTTCTGACTAACTCCATCATTCATTCTGACTTTTATTAATTAAAAAAAAAATATATATATGTACATATATATGTACTTTTTTTTCAGAACTTGTACGAAATTAAAATTTTTATAAAATTAGAAGGATAATAATAGAACAGAGTGGAAAATTTGTACACGTGTATGATGAGAATGCGAATGAGAAACAAGTGGAAGCAGAAAAAAATAAGGATTTATTTGTTTGAAAATATTAACGCGGAGTTTTTTATTTTTGGCAAGATCTCGAAATATGAGGGTAGTATATGAGGTTTTCAACTGAGATATTGATAGATTTAGTGTAATTAATTTTACGATTTAAATTTCGGCGTGTTGTCAAATATTTTAAACCGATAATTACCTCGTTATTTAAAATTTTTATTGTTGAAGCTAATACGCGATTTGTTTTGTATAAATATTATTTATCACTTCTTTTATGAATTTTATTTACAGTGATATTAATTTATGGCCATTTGGTTAGTAACGAAAATTTATTAATTAGGAAGAGAGGAAGAAAAATGGAGCCCAGATAAAAATGCCTTTGTTTCCGAAATTCCAATTAAATTATGGCAAAAAAAATAAATTACTTTCGTTCTAAAGCCTAGAAAAAAATAGATTTGACCGAAATATTTAAATAAAAATATTATCTACCTCAGAAATATCGAGCACTGAGTCGAGAGTACAAAAGAGCACTTGAAATAATTATTCGTCCATTAGTGCTAAATAAAAAAATTTTTACAATGCAGTGATTAATTCCACATAAATAGAAGTAGTCATTGATGTATTTTTATCAAAAAAAAAAAAAAATTGAAAAATTTCAAAGACAAAACTTGAATTGGGAAATAAGTAGCAGGTATCATTCATCGAGTAGTGATGTATCTATAATAATTTTTCAAAATAATGCGGCAGTATTTCCTTGCCATTTTGACAAAACGCCAGACTGAGTGAGCATAAAAGTCTGGAGTTATTCTGATTCAACCGATGCGTTTTAGTTTATGACGATTTACTCTGACTCACTGTCACACAACTTTGTTGCTAATATAATAACTTTTGTTATGCTTTACGATCTCTAAACGTCTCTACAAAATTTACTTCTCCGAATAATTTACTCGTTTTATTTTAAAATAAAGGTCAAATTTATTTTATTTTCGCTAATTAATTGAATGTCTCAGTTAACTGACTCTTATTTACACTTGGAAAAAAAAAATATGTATATGTATATATATTTTTATAGTGCCAAGTGATTGATGAAGGGAACTGTCATCAATCATCAATAACGAAAGCTGAATAAGAAAGAGAATGCGTGACAGTGCGAGTAAAATAAGTTAAGAATGAAGTATGTCCGGCGAATGTGTGGGATCGCGGGAGCGATTCGGATGGTGGTAAATAACTTGTTGATATTCGTATTGACTTTAAGTCGCTTTAAGTCTTTGGCAATTTACCAAATAAGATACCTATACTTTTTTAAATTTGCCACGCTATCACACTAGCTTGCTTTTCGTTTTATTTATAATGTGTGCGACCGAGCTATGACGTAATTTATTCACTAATTTTCATTTATATTATTAATCCACATATATTCTATATACGCATCTACGTGTTATTTGAATGCTGGTCTAACAATATATCCATCCGTCTTATAATTAAATTTTGCGCCAAATTTTATTTTTCGACATATTGTTTGTTTGCAGTGGAAATTATTATTAAATAAAAATGAAGATTTTAAATTTAAAAACGCACACAAGTCAATTGTGCGCAGTCCACCCCCTTAATGACATATAAATATTAAAAAAAAAAAAATTATGGAGGGCTAGTTTTTGTGGGGGTGGGGGGCTGTCCAATGTACTCGATTAAAAATTCAAATAAAAATAAAAATTCTTACCCCAATAGATTCAATTAAATTAGTTGTAACCCTCTGTTGAACAGTTGTACCTCCACTTGTTAAGACACGGCTTATTTCTGATGAAAATTCTGTTAAAAGATTTTTTTTTTAATTATTTAAATTAAATTTTAATTTTAATTTAACAGATTACCTTGTTTACGTTTTTTAGTAATTGACTCTTTTAGTGCCATTGTTATGTCTACTACGTCATTATTCTGAAAGAAAAACTGACAAAGAATTTTAATTTATTAATATAATTAATTAAGAACTCTGATTTATTTTATCTTAATTTCTAAAGATTTCAGTTAGCCTAGTGCTGCCATCTTGATTTTAATTTCTTAAAGTTAACGATAAAAGCTTTCGGCAAATGAAATATTCGTTATATTTTTTACATTAGCGAGTATTGATAATTTGTCGACTAATTACGATTTTATCCTCTAGTAATTTTTTTTTTTAATTCAAGCCCACAAAATTTATCTTCCAACAGTTTAATAAATTACTTGAAGCTAAACAAAAGCTCCAATGAAATCTATTTCCGATAGAAGATTGTACTCCCGATTGGCCGCAGGCTTGACCGCATTTTCTTTCAATTTTCTATTTAATTAGGTCACTTATTATTTGTTTTTTTACTTATTCTCCCACCTCCATTTTTTCCAAAATCTAAAAATTAAATTATTTATTTACTCAGAAAAAATAAAAATTCCAAGGTCTTTTTTTTTAATTAAAAGCATTCGAATAAATAGGCAGACTAATGCACTGCACTGACTACTTTAAAAAGTATGTCAGTTGATAAGTGAGTTAAATAAAATATAAATTCGAATTACAAAAATAAACATATGTCATAAAATGAAATAAAATGTATGTGGTGATTTTTAATAATATTTTTTAAAATTTTTTTACCCGCCGCCAGTTCACCAGTATCTCGATGAGTTAAAAATACTCTTTATTACTACATATAAATATATTTATAGAAAAATACAAGTGCAAGTACAAGTACTTTGATGATAATGTCGATTATAATTTTTAAATAAATTAACATCATGTACTACATGATTCGTGCCAAGATTAAAATCGCTTGATTTATGTTCTGACATTACATTAGATCTTTTCAGGGTCGGACAATATTTTTAAGTTTATTCACCAGACATTTTTTTTTTTATTTTTCAAATTTTATTTTTGCTTCTAGTAAATTTGAATATTTATAAATACTACTGTCTTAGTAGAATTAATAAACACGCGATTAAAAATTCAAAATTCAAAAATTATAATTATGAAAAATAATTTAATTAATATATATGTTGATTTGAATTTATTTAAAATATATAACACGATAATGATAAATCAGGAAGTAGGTTGCCCTAAATTCCTGACAAGTTTCATCAACACGTCAACAGTGACATCACAGTAAACATGAGATTTTTATTAGTTAATTCAAAATAATCAGGATTCATTTTAAATTTATAATTTAACATCTGCAACCTAACAATTATTTTAAATTTAACTTATTTATAGTTTAGTGGAAAATAATTAGATCACTAGAGTAATTGAGTTATGAATTTTTTTCGAATGGTTACAGTAAAATTAGGATAAATATAAAAATTCAAACCTCGTGTCTTGGGTGAGATGAATAGAGACTAAGACACGAAGTGAGTTAGGACCGTGATAGAGGTCCGCACGCTTTTCGAATGCCTCTTAAAATCCGTTCGACACTTGCACAACACTTGCACGTGAATAAAAATAGACACGTTTACGAGCTGCTTCTTTACGAGCTTTTGGTCACGTTAAAAAAAATTCACTCACTGGATTTAAGTACCTGATATTTATTCATCAATGCACTCATTAATCGCTAAGCCAACTGATTAATTATATAATTTATTTATTTATTTATCTATAGGGTACGTGATAAAAGTTTATTTCCTGATTGATTTTAACCGCGAAATTTGTAAAATTTTATGAGGAAGAAAAGTGAAGATAAACAGCACAATTACAAGTAAAATTAAAATTTACAGAGATTGAGAAATTAATTTGAGGAAGAACTAGACGAATAAATCGAGGTGGTTAGAAGCCAGCCGACGGCTATCTAGAGACTGCTACTAATGCCAGATTCGAAGCGTCGCGACGCCCTCCGTAACCAACGAGCTTGACGCTCTTGTTCAGCTTATATTAACTCTCTTGTCTATTTTATTATTATTTATTTTATTTCACACACCTTTTAATCAACACCTTATTTTTATTGCCGTCTTATTTTTTTTCCTTGAACAAAAAAAATTAGAGGACTCAAGATCAAATTTAGTCGAGGGGACAAAATTTAATTAATTAACTCATTTAAATTAGAGAATTGAGATTGGAGAATTAAAAGTAAAAAATAGTTAAACAATTTGATAAAGAAAATTTTTCGAGCATTTAATAAGCGAGCATGTAAATGAAAGCGTGGAGAGAGTAACTAATGGATGTTGTTTTACGGAGGATATTTTAGGTCCGTGTGAAAAAATTGTTAGAGTACGTAAACTATATCGAAACAATTTATGGATGACGACAGATGCCCGTAGGGCAACGAACTTTACCCAGGTTCTTTGCCAAGTCGAAGATTCGATGTGACAGACGAACAATCGCGACATGTGGATTCCATTTAGAATCTACGTACTCGGAAAAAGCGTATGGATATGACGCATTTATTGTTAGCAAATCGACAAATTTGTTAGATATAAATATACCCACTGACGGAAACAAATGTGTGCTGAGATTGGTTGTAATGATCAATGAATAGTTAGGGTGGAAATAGGTGGTCCTAATTTCGATATCGACTCAGATGATGAGATGGAAAAATTATCACGAGGTGATATTGCGGAAACTGAACAAGTATTACTTGATTTGAGATGGTTCGGATTTAGAGAATGATTATTTGATGGGAAGATGGTGCTAATTGATGAAGATGTATGTGCTTGGCTCGATGCCAAAACGTTTTGATTACTTTTCGCTTTACTTGCAGTACTGTCATTCAATAAGAGAGGAATTATAAATTTTATTATAACAATGGAGAACTTAACTTTTCGCAAATTAGATGTGTCCAATAGAAAATTTCTGTATTGAGCAATAAATGGATGAGGATATCACTATCTATGCATTTTTGAGAAAAGTAGCCCGTAATTTTGCTCCTGTTGGGAATAACATCACAATATGAATGCTTTTTGTTTAATATGATGTCCGCTAGTAGAAGAAACCATAAAAAGTCTTAAGAAAAATTTATTTTTTGAGTAATCGACGTCGGGCAGATGACACTGTCCATGTCTTTCTTCGAAGAAAAGCCCTAACTTTGCTCTTGTTAGGAATAACCCATCACAATAATAACGTTTTTTGTTTATTATAATGTCCTTTAGCGGGAAAATTCATAAAAAGTCCTGAGAAAAATTTATTTTTCGAGTCCAGGGCCATATGAGGATAAATGAGGATGAATGAGGATGACTATCTATGAAGAATGGCCCCTAATTATATAAAGAATATAATCATCGCTCTAGGAGGCTGAAATTTGGATTGGAAGTAGATATTGATCGCCTGCATCAAAATCACACGGAGTATGAACTAAGAATCCATAAGAAAGCCTTCCAGAGGGCCTCCAGGTGTCAAAAATGGGTGAAAATCGTGATTCAGGCCACGAAAATCGACGTAGAAAATCTAATTATTGCTCTAGAAGGCTAAAAATTGGTTTGGAAGTAGATTTTGATCCCCTGAATAATAGAAGATGATGTCTTGCTAGGAAGGATCTGGATGAATGTAGTCCATATGTTTCTATGAAGAGTATAGCCAGTACAACTAGTAACTTGGAATGCTTCAGAAATTTGAATTCTTCATTCGGTCTTTCGAACTGGCATCCGAATCACAGTCTGCGTTGATTCGTTACAAAATCGTTTTTTTGTTTTTTGTGTAATTTGACGTAAATTCGAATTTAAAATCGATATTAACAGAAGACTGTCAAAAGTTGCTGACGCTTGCAGCTTTGAACGTCTGACGTATTTCATTGCCCTTCAGGTTACTCTGTTTGATAATAATAAATAGCCACCGAATAGGGTTAAACCTGCAATCGTTAAACTATTCTTATAATATAATCGAATTTATTATTATCTAATGGCTAGACATGCATTCAATATCTTACAGGTTAGTATTTTTTATTTTACCGTTGTAAACTTTAAATATCCAATGAGTTAAATTAGCTTTCAGTCAAACTAATTGTCGTCCTGCTGATTATCGTCGCCGTTAAATGTCAGGATAATTTAAACCCCGATGAAGATTCTTTGGAAAATGAATTAAATAGTAGCAAATTATTGCTGTCAAAAATAAAAGATAAATTAAATATCGTCCAAAATGACATGCGGCACAAATTCAAGCGGTCAGTTCCCAAAAATCGACGGACTAGAACTACTTACCTCAAATCACCCGACCCCAACCGGCGGACATTTTCAACCCAAGTGTTGGCAAAGAAAATGGCCGAGGAATCACTGAGGTCACCGAAAATGCAAGAGACTTTCAAACGGTTAACGGAAATTAGATCAATCGACGGACCTCACAAAGCTGTAAAAAAAAGTGTACAGCCATATAAAAAAAAAGTCGACTCAAAGTTAGGTCACAAAAGTATCATTAAAAGAAAAATCGCGAAATTATCATCGGCTAAGCATAAAAGAAATACCGGATTGCGAAATTTAAAAAAGCGACACCCACAAGTAAAAATATACAATTTATTCGGGTAATAAAATTTTTTTAAGTACAAAAATAAATTTTTAAAAAAATATATTTAGAAACAGCGACAGCGAAAGGAAGCCAAAATTCCACTAGTACGTAAGGATTGTAATGACAGCGACAATACCTCTGGATCAATTGTAAGCAAGGTGAAGGACACGAAAGACAATGATAAATTAAAATCATCTGATGAGAGTATAAAATCTTCTAGGGGCCTGCTAAAAACGGATGTAAAGCGCAACGACGGGGACTGCACCGTGGATAGACCCAGGATCTCCAATTTAGTAAAAAATCCCCTGCTGCCAGTCGCTGAGCCACATGAACACAATTTTCCCAGGCGCACTCGTCACACTTATCCTCTTGATAAATTGCCTATTCACTTGGACAATCGGTACCGCAAACAGTACGACGAATTTTTGAATAATTTAGGAAGCACGGAAAATTATATGTTCAACCCGTATTTAATTCCCGCGCATGAAAAAATTTATTACAAGCCTCGATACGACAAACGAGACCCCATTGAACTAAACTCGGTCGATTTATTTGATAATAACTATAATGTAAATTACAATAATGAGTATCTGAAAAATTTTGGTGAAAAATCTGTTACTGAACGGTCTCTGGCACCGACAAGCGCATTATTTTTAAACTCCACGGATAATTTGACTCTAGGAAAAGGTAATGAAAATAAAATAAATCGAGTCAAGTTTAAAATGAATGAAACATTTCGCGACGACGGGACTGCTCGCGAGACCAAAGAGATAGCGAGACAAATTTTGAATAAAATAATCGAGGAATTAGAGGAATTGAAAATAGATCACAATAAAAGTTATCACAGGGAAGGTTAATTGGTCATTGATTAATTATTATCAAAGTGGTTTATTAATTACGTTGTAAAGTTGAGATTTATTTCAGAGCTGCCGTGTAATTTAACGGGGAACTGGATTTCTGTGCAAGCGGGAGTCCAATTGGAAATAAAACCTGTTAATAAACATAAATTAGATGTTAAGATAAAAAAGCAGAAGTTGATAAAAATGAATCATCGGGGATTTTTGAACGACACTTGGAATATTTCCGGGCAGATTTTTTTTGGGTACAACGCTCCGTTTTCGCTGACTGCCGTTAATTGTCACACCAAATCGCTGGCTACATTTATCGGTAATTTTTTAAAAATAAATTTATGTTATTCACTAATTGGAATCGTTTGTTTAATTATTTAATTTTTTAGGAACCTGCAAAATTTGCAATGGCAATGACGTTATTCAAGGAATTTGGTCGACGATACATGAACCGCATGATTGTCGATATTTTCCCATAGCTATCAATAACTACAATGACATTTTTCGAAGAATTAAAAAAACGTGACGAATTTAAAATTAAATTTTTACTGATAATTATCTTTATACATGTTAACTTTGCGTAAATAATGTACAAATGCAGTTAATAATTAACTACATATTTATAAAATATATATACAAAAAATAAATATTCATAGAATTAAATAAATTTTTTTTTGTTGTGTAAACAGTTACAAAAAATTATAAACACAGAGTATATTAATTTTATATTTTTTAGTTTATTTTTTGAGAGGATTTGATTGTCGGTGATTTTGAAAAACGGTCGCGGAATGCATTGATACCAAAGCAAGTGATCTGTAAATTTAATTTTATTAATTAATAACATTAATATTTATTATTTTTATATTTTACCTTCAAAATTCCCATAGCATTTGTTTCGTCTAAATTCATTACTGTTAGAAAAATATCGTCGCTGGCACTGTCCATTTGTTTTTTTAAATCAAAATACGCGCGACTAATCCAAAAAATGTTTAATCATTTTTTTTAGCGACAGAGATTCAAATATTTTTAATTAATAAATTAATTATTACCCGACTTCGACGCATTCTTTTTCAACTTCATTTTCTAACGGCTCACTTACGATATTAAATTGAATCTTTGGATCTTCAGCGCCATTTAACATCGCCCGTAGTTTATTCCACTGTTGGGGGTTTTCATTTTCATCGAGTTTAAATTCTAGTAAAAATTTATAGTTAATTAAACAAATTAATTAAATGACAAGGACTGATCTGATACTAAAGTTCTGAACTTGTTTCTCTCTAGATTTTCCCGCTATAAGTGGGACAGGCGAATCAGAAAACTCGGAGGGGATTTGAATCAGAAACTGAAACAGTCCAAGGCTTTTGAAGTAGAAAAGAAGTCAAATCCAGAACAGTCATCAGGTATTTCAAAACTAATTATAACAATATGATATTTTTAAAACTATTGATTACTTTTAGTATAATTAAAGTACATTTCATCGTGATACGATTGAGGTTTCGATACTGATTTCGTTTCTAATTCAGATCCTCGATATCCTAAAAATGAAAATTCGATGTATAATTGATGAATGTCTGGATTTTTTAATACCGGACAGTTTTTATATAATTTTAATCGATCTATTTTTATTACTATTACATTATTATCTTCATCCCTCATCTGAAAATAATTAAAAATAAAATAAATCCTGGCTGTCATAAGTAATAAATAAAATAATTATATTTTAACTAAAACTTTTTACTTGGTTTGAAAAATTTATCAGACTTGCATCAGAAAATTCGACAGTATTTGAACTTTTGGTAATTACTGACTCCCGAGGCTCTGTCACACTCGACTAAAAAATTAACATTTAATAATCTAATGATATTAGTGATTATTAATTTGTTAAAAACTTTTACCATTTGCGCAGTAGAATAATTTATACTAGAGCTTTCTGATTGTTTTTCTTTCTTAATAAATGTACTATTTAAACTCGAGTGCTTAGAAAAATTTTTTGATTCATTCGGACTTTCTCCATATTTCGGTGATTTTAAAAACGACGACTTTGATTGTCGGGAAATAGTGTCAGGTGAATGAAGATCCGATGGAACTTTCGAAGAACTCTTCGAACTCTTGTCTATTCCATTATTATTATAATTATCATTATTTTTTTTATCATTAGTTTGCTGAACATGCCGTGAAACTGGATCAGCTTTTTTTGTACTAGAGATAGAATTTTCTTGGCTCTCATTTGAATTGATATCTTTATCAAAACAATTTAGCCTACAATATTTTCTTACTTTGTCAACATCACAGCTCAGCCTTATCCACAGAGATAATTTTCCGAAATTATCGCACTGATAACACGGCGGACATTCCATGCCAACAAAGTAATTAATTTTTTTCTGTGGATGCTCAAGAATATTTCTTACATTTACTTTTCCAAAGGCAATAACTTGAGGCTTTCTGTCCCGATAAAGCGCGCAGAGTTGAAAATAAATATAATCATTCAAAATACAGTTGAAAAATTTTTTTAAATTCGACACACGGTAAACGTAAGACGAATTGAAGTTCAATTGAGGATATTTTATCGTAGACGTAGAAATTGATTCCTCGTGACAAAAGTCACAGCTCAAAAATAATGACGGCTGTGACACGCAGTCGTACTTGATAAAAAAATTATTTACCGCCTAATTTAATGTAATTAATAATTATAATTAATTTCTTACATAATACAAATTAAATAAAATGTATTATATTCAAATACTGACGAATTCTGAAGGCAGAAAAGACAAAATATGAATTTCGACTAATCCTTCTTGGTCACTTATAGAAATTGGGGAAAATTCATTGTCATTCTTGTCAGTATTTCCGCTACAAGTGCAATTATTTAATTTATTCAATTGCATGCATCTCTCACACGTCCGACAATTAAAATTTTTTTTCGGCAAAACAACTTTGTCTTTATTTATAGTCGCACAAGTCGGGGTCTACAAAAAATTTTAATAATCATCATTTAAAAAAAAAAAAAATGAACTATTTTCAAATTTCAATTTACATCTCGGGTACTCCAGTGCTCATCAGACGAGTTCGAGGAAACACACTTGCAATATTCAATTTCGTTATTACTCTGCCGATCAAAGCACACAATTCTCGTCGGCTTTTCCGGCCGCTGATTATTTAAAGACTCTAATATACTCTGCTGTACTTTTTGATAATTTATCGCCGACTTGTCGCTGCAATGACTGTTCCAATAGTCTCTCAATAAATTGCAGATCGTTTCAATAAATTTACAGTGCTCGGAGTCATTGGGCCCTTTGGAGTACTCATGGATCTGAGTGGGCGATGAAAAAGATCTTGAGCTGTAACATAATTCTAATTTGTCGTAGGATTGATAATTATTCGGATTATTAATGGATAAATAAATAATACAAATGTAATAATAATAATAATAATTGATATTATTATTAAACGTTAATTAAATCTATTACAATAATTATTACATTTAAATATCTTTGTACTGATCGTCCTTAAATTAATTGCTTGCTCATAAAAATTTATCTAAAAATTTAAAATCTTAAATTCTAAAAAAGTGACTAGTAAATAAATTTAAATATATATTTGAACACATTTATGTCTAGTAAGTATGCTAATCAATAAACATCTTTGTCGCCGAATAATAAAGTTTCAAGAGCAATTACTTGCCTCTGTCTATTACTCGATTCGCCATAATGTCTAGGGCTCAATCCTTCTAAAGATCTTATTTTGGCCACATTCTGTGCATCTAGAGGTGTGTTTATTTGCGCATCATCAAGTAACTTGAGCATTGTTTCTGCTGATAAATTACCACACTTGTCATTTTTTTTTTTAACATCATCGTCACCACCATTGTCACATTTATTTTTTTCACGGCAAAAATTCTTAACTTCAATAAAATCACTTCGGTCAAGTAAATCTGTTTGGCTTCCACACTCGACATAAGTGATATTTTTAATTGCCGGTTTGCTTGGTGATTTGTACTCGTCGTTTTTATTTTTATTTGAATCAACGCCACTCTGACGATCGCCAGTATTTCTACAATTACATCCTTCGCAGCATTTATATGATTTATCTATTTTTTCTTTGTGACTTTTAGGTGACTGTAAAATAAATTTTTTATAAAATAAAAAAAAATTCTTTTTATTAAGTAATTATAGTCTGTACTGATAAAAAATTCAGGTAAGTGACGAATATTTTCAGCAAAACTTATCTAAATAATTTTATTAAAAGCTCACCTTTGATTGAATAATCAGTACATCCATACTACGTTGCATTTCCTGCAATTTATCAATCAACTGAGCATTAGCAGCCTTGAGTGCCTCAATATTAGCCTGCTCATGACTGCAGACACACTTCAAATTATGGTTATCGGTCATCATATCCGCCAACTGTTTCTTAAGCTCAATATTCTCTACTTCCACTTGGCTGTATTTGGTGCTTATCTCAATCAGCTCGTTGTTGTGCTGCTGCAGGATCTTGATTTCGCTAGTGAAGTCGCGGATCTGCTCCTCCTTTTCCCGCAGAGCTGACTGATAATTTTGGGACCGCGTTATCTGTTCCTCTAACTGACTCATCAATTTTTTATCCACAAACGTCGTGGTCACGCGTCCACAGCTTCTGAAACAAAACAACAAATCAGTTGTCGGTTTAAACAATTACCAAAATCTTGTAATTACTTTTTAGCTTCGCATATTTTACTCTTCAGTTCTTCGACTTGATCGACCAATAATTTATTTTTTGATTCATATTCCACTAATTTTTCCTGCTGAAGTTTCATTTGCCGCCACACTCTTATGTACTCGACATTCTCAGTAACCTTGTCCTTCTGGTTTTCATTTTTGGCAACCGATAATTTATTTTCTAATTCTTTAATACGATTTATTAAAGTTTTTTTTTGTATTTCCAATTCCTAAAAAAAAAAATAAAATAAAATCCACTATCATTCATTTCCAATTTATAATTATTTACCTCAATCCTAATTTCATTTTGATTATCAACAGTTTCTTCTCTATCACCAACAAAATTTGGACACTGAACCAATTTAATAGGTCGGCCTTCACTCCTAAATGTTCTGATAAAAATAAAAATAAAAAAATTTATTTAATCAATATAATGAATTATAAATATAAAAAATAACTTACGTGGTGCCTGAACTGCAATTTGGCACTCGTCTAATTTGCGAACATGATCTTCGCAAGATACCGTGACTTAATAATTGGGTTCTGTAAACGTGTATCTTTTCTTTGAGCTGAAAATAAAAATTAGTATACACTTCCATTGATTTAAATTTATTATTATTTAGTACCTTATTAATTTCTAGCGTCAAACTCGCGATGCGGTCTTTGTCATTGTTGATATTTATTGTCGAAGAAGTGTAAGGTCTTGAGGGCGAGGCTGATATTCGCATAAGTTTTGTAGTTAAACGTTTTATTTTGTCTTCGTGAGAGTTGCATAATTTTTTCAACTCTTGGTACTCTTCGATCAGTCTCAGATACTTGTCTTCCAAAATATCGCGGTTCAATTTGCTGATCACCAAACGCTCCCGGGGATCTATGTGCAATGCTGGATGACAGTTTATTTTAATAAATCATTCAAATAATTTTTAATTAATAAGTTAATTGCTACGTATTTATTAAAACACACTAACCATTAATAGATCGGTAGCTTTCTAAGTAAGAATTATCTCTTGGCAAATAATCTCTATTGGGATCATCTGCCATGACTTTATACGCTATCCTGAAATAGATAAATTTATTGAGATTTAAGTCTGTTAATTTACATACGGAAAATTATTTATTTTTCCCATACTGTTAAAAATTTTCCAGAAATTTTTAGCAAATTACTTGAAATTATTAATGATACTGAAGTTAGCCGACGTCTAATAATTTTTGGATTTTTTTAAAAACGACAAATTATAAAAAAAAAAAATTTCAAAAAATTGCACTTACAGTTTTTTTAGTTTTCTACATATGCATATTTTTATTTTAATTTTTTTTAAATAAATTTGTTGCAAAAAAAAATCGAAAATTTTTCAATTGTCTGCTAACTTCAGGATCATAATTATTAACAATTTAAAATTACTCTGAAATAAAAAATTAAAATTAAACGAATACAGAGAAAATTTTTGAAAGTTCTTGACATGAATTTTTTAATTTTTTTACGTCTGTTACTTTTAGTATCATTTAAAAATATCAGTTGCGACACGCGGGGTTGCGCGCGCAGTGTAATTTGGTAGCATATATATAATTTAAATTTGAATAAAGACACCCTGTAGAATAAAATAGGTAACAGTGTCGGTGGCTCTTGGAGCTATCAGTATCAGCGGGTCCACGGACAACTACCGCTACCTCTAGTTCCTCTGGTGCCTCTGGTGTGCTTGGCCGTCTCATTGGTCTCAACTTTCTCGTTTTTGACACATCAACTCTTAGCGTGTGTGTCGGTCCTCCCTCTCTCTCACACTTTCTCGCTCTTGCTCAGCCGTCATCCACAAGCTCACATATATATATATATACATACATATATATATATACTATAGTCCAGAGCCTAGAGTTTTATATACATGTAGTACAGTGAGTAAGATGGCGGATGATGAGTTTGTCGCGATTTCAGATCAAGAAAAAGTTAGAATAGTATCTGATTTTATTTTACATTCGCCACCAGGTGAATTTAATGAAGTTTTTAACGATGTAAGAGTATTATTGAATAATGATAATTTATTAAAAGAGGGTGCATCTGGGGCATTTGCTCAATACAATAAGGACCAGCTTACGCCTGTTAAGGTACATCTCCAATCGCAACATAATTTTTTTATCTCAATATAAATTTATTGTTTAAATTTTATTTTTAAATTATTTAATTTACTTTCCTCAGTTCCTCGAGATCTTTATTGAAAAAAAAAATTTTTCTACCAATTTGTAATTATTTATAAAAGGCAATGACGTTAGTAGTGTAATTAGAGCAGAGAGATACTTATATGGTTATGATTATCATCTGTGATAATTAAAAATTATTTATTTTATTTATCTGGATATATTTTTTAAAATAAATTTATAAGTAAATAAATATTGGCGATTACTCATCACCGGTAATGAGTCATGCCATTCCAGTGATAACCTATTTATAATTATTTCATTTAGGAGTGAACTGTTTTCTTGTATTTATTTATAAACAAGTGGGAGTCATGGAATAACAAATAATTGTATTTTTAGATCGAAGGAAGTGATTACCCGGCGCTTATTACGGAGTACAATGATTTGGGTAACCAGAGGTTTTATGACGGGCGCAGTAAACTCAGTTTTAAGTATGACCACCTACGAAAAGAGGCTACTGATTACGAGCAATATGAACCGGATGTCAATGTCGAGGCTTGGAGATCTGTGCTGCAGGAGGAAATTATGAATTACACTCAGAGTCATTATAGACACGGAGTTTGTTCGGTCTTTGGTAAAAGTCAAGGAGGTAATTTTATTTTTTTATTTATTTACCAAAGGATTCTCACAGATTTCAAACATTTTTTTTTTTAAATATTCCACTATAATTAATTTATTTTTAATTTAATCTTTGAATTGTCAGCAATTTTTTTTTATTTAATGGGAATACTTTCTAATTAATTACTTATAATACTCGTACCCGAGTATTGTTTAATTAAATGAATAAAAAATAATGATGATAATTATAGGAAACATAACGTTGACTGCATGCATAGAAGATCACCAGTTCCAGCCTAAAAATTTCTGGAACGGGCGTTGGCGTTCTGTTTGGAGTGTTAATTTTAGTACAAGTTCCGGTTCAGCCGAATTACGGGGTAGTCTTAAGGTGCAAGTTCACTATTACGAAGACGGTAACGTACAATTAGTGAGCAGTAAAGAAGTTAAAGAAAGTCTCCCGATATCAAATGAGAAACAAACGGCCAAGGAATTGATTCGGTTGGTTGAGGAGTCGGAGAATGATTACCAAACGGCGATATCTGAAAATTATCAGACAATGTCCGACACAACATTCAAGGCTTTGCGGAGGCAACTGCCTGTTATGCGAACTAAAATTGACTGGAATAAAATTGTCTCGTACAGTATTGGCAAAGAGCTTAAGAGTCAATAGAAATAGATTTTTTTATATAATTCATAAGAAAATTAATTATTAACAAACAACTAAAATTTAATAATTAATTAATAGATAATAATTATATGATAATTAATGTTAATATTAAAATTAAAGTAATTGAATTGGTAAATAATAAATATATATATGAAAAACAAAAAAAATTAATGCATTTTGCAGCGAATAGTCTGGAGGTGTGATGTGCAAGGAAGCAGATGTAAATCCGTTGATAATATTAATTATCACGAGTAATTAATAAAACAAATGCATTTAATTATTATTACTATTTTTTTTTTGTCAGTACCACTTTAATAATATAAATATTATAAATAAGCATTTATTGTTAAATTTATAAACAATAATGCAGATTAATTATAAATTATAAATGAATTTAATAGACAAAATGCAATTATAATAAATAAAGTTATTTAAAATTGCACAATTATTTGTGACTGTCATTTAGCTAGCACAATTAAATTTTTAATTGTAAATTATATATAATTAAAAATTGAATTAAATCAATTTAACAAACAGAAAAAATTATAATTAATATAATTGTTAATTATAATTTTTAATAAATTTTACAATTTTTATAATGAGTAAAAAGTATTTCGAATAAATAATAACGAAGATTAATAATTAATGATTTTTACTATTTTTACAAAATCGATACGCGGAACATAATTAATAATAAATTGTAATTAATTCATTAATTAGGTAATTAATTATTATAATACAGTAAATTTATAAAGAAAAAAAAAAATTTTCAAATCTATCAATTGGATGATCGTTTTATATGATAATTATAATTTATATGTTGCGATAAAATAAAAGATATTTGCTTTAATTATTTTTGTTCAAATGATTATTTTATTTTTAAAATAATTAGTGCCAAGCGAAAGTAATGAGAATAAATAATATGTCATTTGGTGCTAACGCTTCGTCACATTACACAACCAGACAAACGAAAATACAATTATAAATGAAGTAAATAAGTGAATGGGGTAAAGAAGGTCAAGTTAAATTTATGAAAATGAATATAATAACAACAATAATTTAAAAGAAAGGAAAGGTACATAATTACGCATTGTAAATTTTAGATTGTAGCCTATAGCCTGCTGGAGCCTTATTTATGCGTAAAGAGTAATTGTGTAAATACAAATATGTTATTCTTGAATGAATTTTTTATGATTGTATGAATGCCTCCCTAGCATTCGATACTTAAAACAACTTTTTTTATTTTTAAATTACGAGTGGCTGCGTTTTTTTTTTTGTTTGATATTTACATCGTAATTTTTTTTGCATTTATTTTTGTATGACTTAAAACAACGGATTTTTTACTTTTTGTTCAAAAATTAATTCAAAATATGAACGTTAATTTTTAAAAATTAAAAATAATAAAATTATCAGTCTGTTGCTTTCACTGTCGTATTTTTATTGGTAATCATTCAGAAGTCAGGCTCTTTATTAACAATTTTAATGACAATTAAATAAATAAATTTAAAAATTCATTTTATCAAATTTTGTAAAACCCATACTCGCAAATTAATATTTTTGTTTTCACACTTTTACAAATAAATTTATGATAAATTAAAAATTTAAATTTAAGTAAAGAAAAAAAAAATTTAGAGCCTGACTTGTAAATAATTGCTGGTATTTTAGTCAATTAATAAATAATGAGTTTAATAAAATTTAAAAATAGTAGAAGGTAACTTGAGTGTAAATAAATAAATAAAAAAAAGTAATATACTTATATTTTTGTTTGAATATCAGATAAAATAAAATATAAAATTAAAATTACGTATAAATATCAAAGGAAGTATATTTAAAAAAATAGTTTTTCGAGTGTTATTAAATATTAAACTCAACAAATAGTTGCCTACGATTAAAAGCATAATAGATTACGAAAAAGTTTAATAAATATATCTTATTAACTATATCACGTCGCATGTCCTCATGTAAAAAAGTAAACAAATATATAATAATAATAATAATAATAATAATAATAATAATAATAATAATGAAATAAATTACCAACTCTGTACTATCGAATGTTATGAATTAATTGAGCGAATAAAAGTTTCATTACTGGCTCTGTACTTATCACAATCAATTGCATTATTTACTTTATCATAAGTCATGACATGTATTTATATTTAAAAATTATACAAGCTTTTTTCAAATTTGTCTACTATAATTATAAAAAAATTATGCTTCTGTTGTATCTATCAAAAAGGATTGTTTCAGTTTTTAAAATAAACTTTTTTTAAATCAGCATGATCTCCAAGAGAATTTTGATTGATTTTAATGAAAATAAAAAAAAATACTTTTTTAAATAAATAATCACTGACCTGTCATTGGTTCAATCATTGGTAACATAAAAATGACGCGATGTTGGAGAATTAAATGAGCTCATATTATATATACATATATAATCATATATATTGTCGATCTATTTGTTTGGTATCAAATAAAATAAAAATATATTAATTTAGTTAGGTTGTTTTTGTTGTACTTGACATATTTGTTTATGTTTTCGGGTGGTTGCTATACAAAAAAAACTATTACAGCGCTGTCTATTGACGGCTTTCTTCTGATCTATATTCAAAGCGGGTGTCCGAAAAAGGGTTCTTTATAAATACTTATATCTATACTTTTACGAGTGTGAATGTAGCAGACATTAGACAAAATCTAAAATTATAAATAAATAGAGGAAATAATTTAAAAAATAATATTTATGAAAAATACAATTAATAATTTTTTGAACCCGCATTTTTTGAAATTTTATTTTATTAATTACTTACTCTATTTATTAATAATTTTAAATTTCTCTGATGTCTGCTACATTCACACTCATATACTTTTTGTGTATTTATATGTTAGTTTTTTTTTCTTTATAAACAAATTTATTTTCATTTTTTTATGTATAAAGTAAAATATTTAAATAAAGATAAAGAAAAGCTTGTTTTTTATTTTTATTTAAAAAATACTTGTCGCTTTGTTTGAAAAAAAAAATTTTCGTGCATGCGCGGATGTTTCTGCGCACATTTATTTGTTTTAAGCGCGAGTGCTTAAAAAATTTGACCACCAGGTTGCACAGATCCCGATGACACATATGTATTAATGATTCGGATCCCAAATATCCAGACTGTCATTATACAGATTCCAGATGATAAAAAAAATCAATCACCCAAATCTCGGTATCATCGGAATCTGTGCTATAACATCCGCCCGAAAAATTGAAGAATGTACTGGGACACGTGCGTGCAAAACGTCATATTAAACCAATCAGAAACTTGAAATGTATAACGTGATCTCGAGCACGTGGTCGTGGTATTATGCTCCATAAAATTTATCAAGCTTACAATTAGTCATCTTCTGTTGTTTCGAAAGAATCTTCGCATCTATAAAAAAAATTAAATTTTGTTTTTATGGAAAATATCTAATCAATTGCAAGTAAGTAAATTTATAATTAATCTATAAATATACGGAATAAGTAAATTTATTTATAGATTTCCGGTGAGTTCGATCTCTCTGTCTCTTGATTTCTTCAAGTACAATAATTTATAATCTTGCATCATCGACTTCGACCTGCAAGTAATTTTGATATTTATTTAAGGGAAGAGCGGGCAAAACGGACTACCCCAAAAATTTAGTAAAAATAAATTTAAAAAAAATAAAATACCTCCGTGTAATTATAAAACAAGAGTATTCTCTTGTAATGTTTATCAAAATTATAAAAAATTAACGCTTTGATTCAAGACCTTGGACCTTATCTCCGCAGTTATGTTATAAAAAAAAAAAAAAAACATTTGATAAAATACTTTAGCATAACGTCATGTAACAAAGAGCCAATTGTTGCTCTTTAAGCGCATAACGTGACACTGAACTTGACTAGAAACAGTAATGATAAAATAATTCACCAACTCATCATATATTTTTCGAAATCATTTAAGTGTTTAGTATTATCACACTGATAAGTAATCTATCAAAAGAAAAATTAATGTGGTTTATTAATTAAAAATAAAAAATTACTAAATGTAAGAGTCTTATGTTGAATAATTATCAGCCGTATCTGAAGTTTGTTTAATTTTAAAAGTGCAGCTTCAAAGTGGCCTTGAATTTATTACAGAATTGAAAAAACTATTAAATTTATTCATTGGTAATAAATAAAATTTTTAAGTATTTATGAGCCTATTGGATCTATTCGAATTTGATATCAAATTGTCATGTATTCATTTAAATTAAAAACATTATAATTATTATTGAATAAATAAATTTGAAATTTAAAAAAAAAGTATGCATTGCTTTAAAAAAGTTACACTTAATTGTATAAAAAATTAAATGTCTGCTTAGGTTTTATTTTTAACAAAACAGTTTATTTGGGAAATTTAAAAAATTTATTCCCGAAAATACAGTGGAAAATATAAAATAAATAAATAAAGTATTTCGACGCGCGCATAACGTCACGTTAGTTTGCAACCAATAGTGGATCTCATAATTAATAACGCGATTCTGAACCTGAACTCACGGTGCTGGTACAATTTCTCATCAAGTCACTATAAATATTCGCGTACACGCTCCAGATTTCAGTATCCTCAGATTTCTCTCAGTGTCAGTAAGTCTACTTAGGAGTTTTATTATTAAAAAAAATTAATTTCAACTAGAGTATTTGGAAATTTAATTAACCAGTAAGTTAAAAATTTTTTTAAAAATAATTTTAATTAAAAATTTTTTGTTATAAAAAATAATTCATTTTTTCCATCGTATCAAAATTCTTTAACAACTTTTTTTTTTAACTTCCTTTTAAGAAAATGAAAAATTTTTTTTTTCAAAGAATAAATTAATAAAATGTGTAATTTAACTCAGTGACTGTATTTTTAATACACAGATTCAATTAATACATTCCGCGTTTTTGGTAGAAGTTTTACTGAGTAAGCGCAGATTGTCAGCGGGATAAAATAATAAATTTGACAAGTGCTCAAACACGTGCTGGTCAAACGTCATATATTAAAACCAATAACATAATTTCGAAAACATTCCGCGATTACGAACACGTGGTCGTGGTTTTCTGTTCCAAAAAAGTTCTGGAACTTACTATTAATAATTTTTTGTTGTAAAACGAAAATTTTCGCAGCTCAGTGATTTATTAATAAAAAATATCTACTCAAAAATATGTAAGTAAATCTATAAATATACACAGTCAGTAAATTTATCGTCAATTATTGGCAAATAATTTTTTTTTTAAGTCTTGATCTACTCTAGAAGACTTTTATTGTAATGAAATAAATATTTTATAAAATAATAACGAAAATTTGTATTTGCAGATATAATAATAAAATTTTCCCGGTGCTTCAAGACGCATATGAGATTTTGGTTTTTTTGGGTGGAATAATTTGTAATCTGACGTCATCGACTCTGATCCGTAAGTTATTTTGATATTTATTTATAATTTGAAAATAATTGAAGCATAAATAATAATAATTAATAATGTATTTTTTAATTATTTTTAGATATTTGAATATATAAAAATATTAAATGGGGATAAACATAATAATAAAAAAAGACGGTGCTGGATTTCATTCCAACGCAACAGGAAAAATTCAAATTGAGAAAAAAGTTGACGATTCTGGAAATTTAGACCTCAAAACTGTAGAAGTAATAGAATGTAAAATATTTTATGACAAAAATCTTGTGACGACGTTAGATCGAAGTTATGAGAACAAGAGTCATTGGATAGGAAAGGAATTCGATCCATATACATTGGAAATAGAAAGAGATAATACCGTGACATCTTCATGGAAAAACCCAGAGTCTATTTTCCACGAAGAGTGTATTAATTACAACATAGATACCGAGGACGAGAGCTCATCATTTGCTTACTCTCAATTTTGGGGCGAGGAGACAACACTTCGTAAGCGAATAAAGTTGAAAGTTAATTCACATGATCTACTTCCGGTTATTGAACCTCTCGAAACTATAATCTATCGATTACGTGTGATTAAGACAATCCTCACAGTCGAAATAAAATATCGTTGTTATGATAACGGATTTGTTTCGTATTCATATGAAACTATTAAAGCTGTCCACTATGGAGATCCAGGAATTGAATTCACCGTAAGTAAGAATTCTGAACATTGCATTTTGATGTAGAGCACCATTAACTTATTCTCTTAAAATTATTTAATAGTGAGACCTTACAACCTTTCATTGTTTACTGAAAGCCAGGAGATAAGTTCGAAATATGTGTCTGCTATTTGATGTTAAACCCGTTGCCTGCGGCAGTAGCCTAGAACTTGGACCTCATGATATCAAAGACGTTCTTTGACTGACCCAAGTACCTAAGGTCATACTGGGTTATTTTTTTCTTAAAGAAATATATATTTATAAATCAAGATTTATAAATATAATGATACATATTAAATATAATGTTTTTATATATATAATTTATGTATTTGCTGTAAAAATCCATGTTATAATAAATTTATTTATAAGATATTAATGTACATCTTTATTAACCCCATTATTATATACTTTAATTAATAAATTTAATAAAAAAAATTATTTTTTTAATGGAATAAAAGTTTCCAATTATACATTTGTTTGATCGTATTGATAAGGCTTATAAATAAATAAATATTTAATTCGCCAATATCATAAAATTAATTAGTAATTTTTTTTTCTTACAGATAAATAAATTTTTGATTTGAGAAAAAAAATTAAAAAATGGACTTATCGATAGAAATAAAAGAAATCGGTGACAATAAATTTAAAATAAACACATCTGGGAGTATTTCAAGTTTAATAACAGACGCAGATAGACGTAAATTTGGAGTAGATGATGATGATATTAAAGAAGCTGTCAAGTGCTACAAAGGCAAAAGGCCAACGGATGTCTATCTCCGCAGTCCGACTCCGTGGGGTGACATGTACGATACCTACGACCTGGACCAGACGGAAAAAGTAATTCGAGTAATAAAGACGAAAGTTATCAGCGTGTCGAGTCGTCCGGAGATTGTTACCACAGCTACTCTTAATAACACAGAGTCAGAAGAGCCGACGACATTCAACACGTCTATTGAGAAAACAGTAACTAATTCGGTGTCATCTTCGTGGAAGAATGAGAATAATATATCAGTGAGTCGGTCGATTGGCTATGATATAAAAGCGCTTAAAGGACAAACTTCGTTTAGTTATTCAAAAACTTGGGGTAGCACGGAGACCAAATCTGAAACAGTTACTTTGAAATCGGCATCTTCTGTGCAGAAGACTTTGGGAGCTGGTAAGTCGGCTACGATTGAACTGATGGCTCACAGAAAAGTAGCAAAAATTGAAATAACTTATGAGTGCAGCTTAGAAGGCGATGTGGGAATAAATTATCACGAAAGATACAAAGGATACCATTTTCATTTTGTCCCGATTGACACAATAATGGAAGCCGGTGATATTGACAATTCGATTATTGTTAAAGAAATTATTGAACTTGAATTGTACAGTGATACTACTATTAACGTAAAAAGTTAATCTTACTCAATTATATCATTTCCGAGTACCTAGTACCCGATTATTCATGTATTTGTATATCTATATTTACTAAATTATACTAAATATAGACATACAAATTGATAGAGTGATCGAGTACTAGTTCCCTGATTGGGTACTAGGTCTTTTACCTCAATTATCATCCCCATCTAAGGAGAAATTTTGCTGTAGTAAAAATTGAGGGTCGGTACAGTTTTGCCGAAAAACTAGAAATAGGGAACTAGTGATAAAGCTGGCGCTACGATAGGGAGAACTAAAATTATTGGGAGCGGATGATAACCAGGTACTCTGTAAAAAAAATATCAGTAAAAAAGAAATTGAGAATTTTAAATCAAAACGGAAATAGCAAGATAACGCGGCTAATTTCAAATATAGCGAAAATTTGAAATCTACAAACCGAATGACACGGGCGGCACGGTAAGAAATTTAAATATTGATTGCAGTGTAATAATTAATTTTAGTGAACAACACTTAGTCTCGTATGACCTTATTGTAATTGATTTTTTTTTATATAATTAAAAACAAAATACTTAAGAATCAGATTCCGTATAGACAATAAGACGGCTAGAATAGTCTGACACGGGCGGCACGGTATGCAATTGAAATAATGATTGCAGAGTAAAAATTGCTGTTTATAGATAATTCTTAGTCTTATATGACAGTATTGCTATTAATTATTATTTTATTAGTAGAAAACAGTAACTGAAGGACTACGTTCTTGTTAGACCGTAAGAAAGCTAAAAAAGTCTCACACAGGCGGCACGGTAAGTAATTTAGATAATTATTTATCGGCGAAAATAGTTTAAATAAATTATTGTTAGTACTACAGAACATTATTGTTGATGTTTTTATTTACATTAACAATAAAAAAATAACATTAATTTAAATTATCTAAGTGACCGCGACAGACTAGAAAAAATCTCACACGGTTGGCACGGTGAGTGATATAAATAATTATTGTATCCTGGCGAATAGTTTTAATATATTATTGTTAGTTCTTTAGTACATTATTGTTCATGTTTTTATTTACATTAACAATGAAACAAATAACAATAATTTAAATTATCTAAGCGACCGCAACAGACCAGGGAAAATCTCACACGGTCGGCACGGTGAGTGATTTAAATAATTACTTGATTGTCGAAAATAGTTTAAATAAATTATTGTTAGTTCTTTAAAACATTATCGTTAATGTTTTCATTTACATTAACAATGAAACAAATAACAATAATTTAAATTATCTCAGTGACCGCGACAGACCAAAAAAAAATCTTACACGGTTGGCACGGTGAGTGATATAAATAATTATTGTATCCTGGCGAATAGTTTTAATATATTATTGTTAGTTCTTTAGTACATTATTGTTCATGTTTTTATTTACATTAACAATGAAACAAATAACAATAATTTAAATTATCTAAGCGACCGCAACAGACCAGGGAAAATCTCACACGGTCGGCACGGTGAGTGATTTAAATAATTACTTGATTGTCGAAAATAGTTTAAATAAATTATTGTTAGTTCTTTAAAACATTATCGTTAATGTTTTCATTTACATTAACAATGAAACAAATAACAATAATTTAAATTATCTCAGTGACCGCGACAGACCAAAAAAAAATCTTACACGGTTGGCACGGTGAGTGATATAAATAATTATTGTATCCTGGCGAATAGTTTTAATATATTATTGTTAGTTCTTTAGTACATTATTGTTCATGTTTTTATTTACATTAACAATGAAACAAATAACAATAATTTAAATTATCTAAGCGACCGCAACAGACCAGGGAAAATCTCACACGGTCGGCACGGTGAGTGATTTAAATAATTACTTGATTGTCGAAAATAGTTTAAATAAATTATTGTTAGTTCTTTAAAACATTATCGTTAATGTTTTCATTTACATTAACAATGAAACAAATAACAATAATTTAAATTATCTCAGTGACCGCGACAGACCAAAAAAAAATCTTACACGGTTGGCACGGTGAGTGATATAAATAATTATTGTATCCTGGCAAATAGTTTTAATATATTATTGTTAGTTCTTGAGTACATTATTGTTCATGTTTTTATTTACATTAACAATGAAACAAATAACAATAATTTAAATTATCTAAGCGACCGCAACAGACCAGGGAAAATCTCACACGGTCGGCACGGTGAGTGATTTAAATAATTACTTGATTGTCGAAAATAGTTTAAATAAATTATTGTTAGTTCTTTAAAACATTATCGTTGATGTTTTCATTTACATTAACAATGAAACAAATAACAATAATTCAAATTATCTCAGTGACCGCGACAGACCAAAAAAAAATCTTACACGGTTGGCACGGTGAGTGATATAAATAATTATTGTATCCTGGCAAATAGTTTTAATATATTATTGTTAGTTCTTGAGTACATTATTGTTCATGTTTTTATTTACATTAACAATGAAACAAATAACAATAATTTAAATTATCTAAGCGACCGCAACAGACCAGGGAAAATCTCACACGGTCGGCACGGTGAGTGATTTAAATAATTACTTGATTGTCGAAAATAGTTTAAATAAATTATTGTTAGTTCTTTAAAACATTATCGTTAATGTTTTCATTTACATTAACAATGAAACAAATAACAATAATTTAAATTATCTCAGTGACCGCGACAGACCAAAAAAAAATCTTACACGGTTGGCACGGTGAGTGATATAAATAATTATTGTATCCTGGCAAATAGTTTTAATATATTATTGTTAGTTCTTGAGTACATTATTGTTCATGTTTTTATTTACATTAACAATGAAACAAATAACAATAATTTAAATTATCTAAGCGACCGCAACAGACCAGGGAAAATCTCACACGGTCGGCACGGTGAGTGATTTAAATAATTACTTGATTGTCGAAAATAGTTTAAATAAATTATTGTTAGTTCTTTAAAACATTATCGTTGATGTTTTCATTTACATTAACAATGAAACAAATAACAATAATTCAAATTATCTCAGTGACCGCGACAGACCAAAAAAAAATCTTACACGGTTGGCACGGTGAGTGATATAAATAATTATTGTATCCTGGCAAATAGTTTTAATATATTATTGTTAGTTCTTGAGTACATTATTGTTCATGTTTTTATTTACATTAACAATGAAACAAATAACAATAATTTAAATTATCTAAGCGACCGCAACAGACCAGGGAAAATCTCACACGGTCGGCACGGTGAGTGATTTAAATAATTACTTGATTGTCGAAAATAGTTTAAATAAATTATTGTTAGTTCTTTAAAACATTATCGTTAATGTTTTCATTTACATTAACAATGAAACAAATAACAATAATTTAAATTATCTCAGTGACCGCGACAGACCAAAAAAAAATCTTACACGGTTGGCACGGTGAGTGATATAAATAATTATTGTATCCTGGCAAATAGTTTTAATATATTATTGTTAGTTCTTGAGTACATTATTGTTCATGTTTTTATTTACATTAACAATGAAACAAATAACAATAATTTAAATTATCTAAGCGACCGCAACAGACCAGGGAAAATCTCACACGGTCGGCACGGTGAGTGATTTAAATAATTACTTGATTGTCGAAAATAGTTTAAATAAATTATTGTTAGTTCTTTAAAACATTATCGTTGATGTTTTCATTTACATTAACAATGAAACAAATAACAATAATTCAAATTATCTCAGTGACCGCGACAGACCAAAAAAAAATCTTACACGGTTGGCACGGTGAGTGATATAAATAATTATTGTATCCTGGCAAATAGTTTTAATATATTATTGTTAGTTCTTGAGTACATTATTGTTCATGTTTTTATTTACATTAACAATGAAACAAATAACAATAATTTAAATTATCTAAGCGACCGCAACAGACCAGGGAAAATCTCACACGGTCGGCACGGTGAGTGATTTAAATAATTACTTGATTGTCGAAAATAGTTTAAATAAATTATTGTTAGTTCTTTAAAACATTATCGTTAATGTTTTCATTTACATTAACAATGAAACAAATAACAATAATTTAAATTATCTCAGTGACCGCGACAGACCAAAAAAAAATCTTACACGGTTGGCACGGTGAGTGATATAAATAATTATTGTATCCTGGCAAATAGTTTTAATATATTATTGTTAGTTCTTGAGTACATTATTGTTCATGTTTTTATTTACATTAACAATGAAACAAATAACAATAATTTAAATTATCTAAGCGACCGCAACAGACCAGGGAAAATCTCACACGGTCGGCACGGTGAGTGATTTAAATAATTACTTGATTGTCGAAAATAGTTTAAATAAATTATTGTTAGGTCTTTAAAACATTATTCTTGGTGTTTTTATTTATATTCACAATAAAACAAATAACATTAATTTCAATTATATAATTGACCACTACAGACCAAGAAACATATCACACGGTCGGCACGGAGACTGATTTAAAATATTATTGTTTTCTGGCAAATGGTTTAAATAAATTATTGATAGTTCTTTAAAACATTGATGTTGGTGTTTTTATTTATATTTACAATAAAACAAATAACATTAATATAAATTATTGTTATTTGTTTCATTGTTAATGTAAATGAAAACATTAACGATAATGTTTTAAAGAACTAACAATAATTTATTTAAACTATTTTCGACAATCAAGTAATTATTTAAATCACTCACCGTGCCGACCGTGTGAGATTTTCCCTGGTCTGTTGCGGTCGCTTAGATAATTTAAATTATTGTTATTTGTTTCATTGTTAATGTAAATAAAAACATGAACAATAATGTACTAAAGAACTAACAATAATATATTAAAACTATTCGCCAGGATACAATAATTATTTATATCACTCACCGTGCCAACCGTGTGAGATTTTTTCTAGTCTGTCGCGGTCACTTAGATAATTTAAATTAATGTTATTTTTTTATTGTTAATGTAAATAAAAACATCAACAATAATGTTCTGTAGTACTAACAATAATTTATTTAAACTATTTTCGCCGATAAATAATTATCTAAATTACTTACCGTGCCGCCTGTGTGAGACTTTTTTAGCTTTCTTACGGTCTAACAAGAACGTAGTCCTTCAGTTACTGTTTTCTACTAATAAAATAATAATTAATAGCAATACTGTCATATAAGACTAAGAATTATCTATAAACAGCAATTTTTACTCTGCAATCATTATTTCAATTGCATACCGTGCCGCCCGTGTCAGACTATTCTAGCCGTCTTATTGTCTATACGGAATCTGATTCTTAAGTATTTTGTTTTTAATTATATAAAAAAAAATCAATTACAATAAGGTCATACGAGACTAAGTGTTGTTCACTAAAATTAATTATTACACTGCAATCAATATTTAAATTTCTTACCGTGCCGCCCGTGTCATTCGGTTTGTAGATTTCAAATTTTCGCTATATTTGAAATTAGCCGCGTTATCTTGCTATTTCCGTTTTGATTTAAAATTCTCAATTTCTTTTTTACTGATATTTTTTTTACAGAGTACCTGGTTATCATCCGCTCCCAATAATTTTAGTTCTCCCTATCGTAGCGCCAGCTTTATCACTAGTTCCCTATTTCTAGTTTTTCGGCAAAACTGTACCGACCCAAAATTGATCGTTGATGTCACGATTTATCACGTGGTCAAATCACGTATATATGTATGTAGCTATTTTTTTTCATACGTAGTAATAATTTTTATTAGCTACTGATAAGTATACAGTTGAAGAAATGATTGCATTTGAGTTCAAACAAGCGCTGCATTAGTGTTCTCGATATTTTTTCCCACTAATTCCTCTCACACAATAAAATTTTCATAGTACTGCAGACTATGGAGATGGAGACTCTATATAGTCTCCATACTACAGACTGTCATTAAAAGTTTTTTGTAAATTTTATTGTTGTAAAAAATAAAATTTATTGTATTAATTATTAGTAAGCAAATAAGAATAAATAATTAAATAATGAATAATATAACAATAGAAATATTAGAAGACGCCAAAGACTCGTTTCGTGTTGTAACGTCAGGAAAAATAATAGTGACAAATTATTATACGGAAATTCTTGGGAATTTTTTTGATAACTACATCTACTCTAGTTCACGACCACAAACCGATAAGCCGAAAATTAGAGTGAAAGCAGCCTCTGATGGACCTGATGTTGATCCAACGATAACAACAAGTGTATTGGAAGTAATAGACTCAAAAATACTGTCAGTTGAAACGATTCCCGTTGTTATCAAAACCCAAGACTTTGTCAATAACAGCTTGGTATCAGCGACTTTCAGCACCTCATTGGAGAAAGAGATCGACAATTCAGCGATGTCGTCTTGGAATACTTTTCAAGCCATTCCATTGATCGAGAGTCAGATTGGAGCTTTCAGTATAAAAATAAAATGCAATGATTTCTTGCTAGACTATTCACAATGCTGGGGCGAAATTAAAAAACACAACAAAACGATTTCTTTGAAAGATATAACTGCAACTGGAGTTACCCTTCAACCTGGACAAGGAGTCACCATTAAATTAAC
The DNA here is from genome assembly GCA_964016945.1 of Microplitis deprimator. Lineage (NCBI taxonomy): Eukaryota > Metazoa > Arthropoda > Insecta > Hymenoptera > Braconidae > Microplitis > Microplitis deprimator. Next base: position 16,796,698 of record OZ024715.1, on the reverse strand, counting down.
GGCTTTAAAAACAATTGTCAAGGCGGAAATTTTATATTGTTGGAATAATTACAATACAATTAAAAATTTTACTGAAATTATACAAACTGAATTCTATCGAAACTCTAAAGTTCTTGTTGAGGATAAATAGAATTAAGTAAATTTTTATTTTTTAAAGTTAAAGTCTGATATATTTTGTAAAATTTTATAAATACATTTTTTTTTAATAAATAAGTTTATTAAATTAATTATTTTTATTTTTATTTGAAAAAAAAAAAATATATATATTTTAAAATAAGAGAATATAGAAATCTAGTCTCGTACCATCTGCCGGGAATGGATGAAATATAAAATATGATAATAAAAATACAGTGTATAGATTGTAGGTTATGTTTATAAACACGTGGGTCGAGGGGTGTGTGGTGTCAGTTTGATATTATTTTTAAAATTTAATTTATTAGTAAATAAATAAATAATGACGTCAAAGTTGAAGAAGCCCAGCTTAGCTGAAGAGCTGGACAGTTTGATAAATGTGGCGCCTAAGGCATTTGAATCCGACGACGACGAAGAGGAAACAAAAGCTAAAGTTGTTGATAAATTTGAGGAATCTCATTCTGATGATGATCAAACTTCCTCGTTTAGAAAGAAAAATGTTCCATTGCTTGATGAGATTGACGAGAGGTATTTTTAAAATTTTATTTTAATTATTTATTTGTTTTATTTAATTATTTTACTTGAATTTTTAGGTATAAGGGAAAAAAAGTTACGAGAAAAGAAGCTTTTGGTGAGGAAAGTGACTCTGATGTTGATGACGACGTTGATGATGATGATGAGATGAAGACGGATGATGAATCTGAAGTAGAAGGAGAAGACGAAAGTGATGGAGATGAAAACGATGAAGAAGATGATGATGATGAAGACGAAGATCTGTCTGATGATAATGATCAAGATGAAGAAAATCCTTTGTATCGTGACCGCAGTGACAATACATTTAAAAATTTAGCATCTGATGCTCAGTCAGATGTTGAAAAAGGAAACTGCGTTAAAAATCAACAAAACATATGGGAAAAGTTACTTGAGATTCGTATAAAATTGCAGCCAGTTTTGATGACCAGCAACAAGATGCCCCAGTACGATTTCATGAAAACTAAGGAACCTACTCCAGAGTTTAATAAACAAAAAGATCAAGTTCAAAGTAAATTGTGTGGAGTCCTAGATAATTTGCTTAATCTCCAGCAGAAATTATTGAAAAATTATCCTGAGACTAAAAATTTATTAGACAAAAAAGCGGCCGAGAGCAAAGCTGATAATGATGATGATGATGAGGAGATTTGTTCAGACACTGAAGATGAAGTGGAAAAGTCTGAAGCGGAGTCAGAAGAAGACTCCGAAGAACCGCCAAAGAAAAAGACAAAACGCAGTTTGGATGATTACGAGAAAATAATAAATGATGTTCATAATAAATACTCGCCCTATCGCGACTCCGTGATACAGAAATGGAATGACAAGACTCGAGTAGCCACTGGTAAAATAAATAAAAACGCTAATCAGCCGATAGTAAAACAAATCGAGTTTGTGCTAAATGACAAGCCAAAACTGATAAAACGAACGCAGTTGAAGCGCTCGGAGTACGAGATCGTGGGGAAGAAATCGCTGGACGAAACTGACGATGACGGTAGGAGAGTTCACGAGTACGATGAGGAAATTTACGACGACGATGACTTTTATCACCAGTTATTACGTGACTTAATTGAGCAAAAGACCGCCCACATCACAGATCCACTGGAGCTGGGCAGACAGTTCAGTAAATTGCAGAGCATGAGGAACAAATTGAAACGTAAAATAGACACACGTGCAACCAAAGGCCGCAGAATACGTTACAATGTTCATAATAAATTAGTTAATTACATGCCGGCTATTACTGTCACCGACACTTGGAGCGATTTAGCTAAAACTGAATTGTATAATTCGCTTTTTGGTAAAATTAAGTCTCTTAATTAAGCCAATAATTAACTAATAAATAATAATAATTGTTATTTATGTAAATAAATTATCAATAAAATGTATTTTTAAAAATTTATTATATATAATTATTCAAATTGTTTTGCTTTCTCACGCGCAGCAGCTATTTCTTGTTCAGTAACACTAGGAGGTAGCCCACAAGCTATTTCTTCAGAGCGAATAAGCGCCAGTTTGTCGGCTTTCTCTTTGAAAAATATTTTCTGCTGAGCTTCAAGCTCTTTTCGATAGTTTGTTAACTTTTCTTGGACTATTTTATCACAGTGAGTGGCCGTCAATTTACGCATCGAGGCTTTTCGCTCGACCCGGTGGTACAGAGGCGGGTGAGGTTTGAACAACAGATTCATTTTCTCCAGAACCCACTCGAATCGACGGTAATCCCACTTCCGTAACCTGCCCAAGCACTTTCGCCGTTTGTCTATCAGTTCTTTTAAAAAGTGTTTGGTTACTTTGTTGCGGGGGAACTGGGTCAGGTATTCCTGGAGGTAAAGTATTTCGCTGGTCATTGCAGCAACTAAAAAATAAATTAATTAATTAATCAGTGGGTTGGTTGCTTGTTTAGTTAATTAATTGATTAGTTATTAAAAATAAAATTTACTTTGAACTTCCATGGACCCACGGTCAGATTCATGTCTTTTGACGAGCGCTATTGTTTTTTCACGATTAATTTCTTCAGTCTTTTTCAGAGGCAAAAAATCAAGTGTACATAATTTTTTAACTATTTCATCGGCACTAAAAAAATTTAATTATTATTTAAATGTACAATTAATTAATTAGTTTATTTAATTAAAACATACTCTTGTAATTCTTTGGACTGACTGAACCAGCGAGAGTACTCAGACCCTTTAGTTTTGTGGTCCAATCCAAGATCACAACTTTTAGATGGGTCAGTACTGGGTACTTTTTCAGGCCGGGTCCAAGTTATTTTTAAATCTGATTTAAATGACACTTTAAATCTCGCGGATACTTTTGGTACATTTTTAATTAAATTGTTGACAGGTTTAATGTTATTCCATAGCATGCTCATTATTTTATGGTAAATTTATTAACAATCAACAACTTTGACTCTGAAAAATAAATAGTAAACTTTTAACCTCTGCAGTGATAATTTGTGTTAATAAATTAATTATACAGATTACTTACCAAGGATTTATTTTTAATTACTTATTTTTTAATTTTTAAATATACTTATTATTTAACTTTGTTGTGGTTAAAAATATATAACAATAATAATCCACGAAAAAAATGGCGCTGGAAGATGGCGGGCATGATTCTTACCCCCACTCTTGACAATAGACATTTTAAAATTATTATTAATTAGTAAAATTACAAAATAGACTTTTAAATTTCCCGCGAAATTAAATTATCATTTTTTTTTTTATTTATTTAATAAAATTTTTATTGACATTAAAAAAAAAAAATTATTAATTTAAAATAAAATTTCAAATTTTTTGCCGCCATTTTTATAACCTCGAAAATAACTGAGTTTAATAAATAAAAATAATAATACACTTAATTTTGACAATTAAAATTTTTTTAAATTAACAAAAAAAGTGTAAAAACTGATAATGGAAATTTAAAAATTAAAGTTAAAGTTTTTAAAATAAATAAAAAGCTGTCAGTAAAAATAATAAAATGGAATCAACGGATCCAAGCCCAGAAGATCTTCAACGTAAATTATATTTCCTGGTGGAACAATTACAAAACATGGCTGGTGCATTGCCGTCAAAGTATCAAATGCGTCTGCCCTACGAATTATTATCCGGACTAGCAAACTCTCTATTAAACGACACGATATTCGAAATAGTGAAAGGACTAATGGAGATCCAGCACGTCACCGAAAAGCATTTGTTTCAGCAGCGGCTCCAGCTGCTAAATCAGCAGAAGATCCAGATGCAAGAGGCGCTAGCCGGGTTGAACACCGAGGAGGAAAAACTCGGGGCGAAAATTGCGCTCGAGGAGAAGCAGAAGAAGGATTTGAAGGCAACAGACATGAGACTGGTCATGCAGCTCGACCAGAAAGTCGCCGACCAGCAGAGTATTTTAGAGAAGGCCGGCGTTCCTGGTTTTTACGTAACGAATAATCCTGCGGAAATCCAAGTGCAAATGAGACTCTGCGACTTTATCATACGTTTAAGTAAAATGGAAATTCCCAGATGATATTTATTTATTTATTTAATTATTAAGTAATTAATGCAATTTTAACAATAAAACTTTTTTTTTTGTTTTGATAATTAAAAAAAAATCCATGTACAGCAGATTTATTTATCAATAATTATTATTATTTATTTATTTAAACATATTTACAAAATAATTTTAAGATGCAATTCATCATCAAGCCCGTATTTAATTTGTTATCAACCGAAAATTAATTTAGACCGTAATTACTCATAGGAATGTATACAATCTATATATTTTTAATCTAAATAATTAATAATTTACTTGTAAATCTGATAAATTGCATCAACGTTCGTTTAAAAATATAATTGTTAGAGTCTTTATTAAAAAAATAGTCACTACGCATTTTTTCCATGAATGGAAGCAGCTTGAGGCGTCACGTGATAATCGAATCCCGTGGAGTCTTTCACAGGATTAAGCTGCTGGCTGTCATCGAAGCAAACTTTGTAGACATCTTGATAGGTGCTGGCAAAATGTACCTCTAGTCCGTCGGTAATGTACTTGGCAAGATCATCAAAGTCTTTTTTATTTTCCTCTGGTAAAATTATGCACTTGACTCCAGCTCTCTTGGCTGCGATTGTCTTCTCCTTGATTCCACCAACGGGCAACACTTTGCCCATGAGACTCAACTCCCCTGTCATCGCTACGTCCTGTCTGATGGGCTGTCCTCGGGCGAGGGAAATCATAGCCGTGGCAATGGTCACTCCAGCGCTGGGTCCGTCCTTGGGAGTGGCACCTTCAGGTACATGGAGATGCAGGTGCGCGTCGTATAAGATCGTATTTTCTTGGTCTATTTTTTTAACAAAGTTGCGGGCGACTGTCAAAGCAATTCTGACGGATTCTTTCATGACGTCGCCGAGGTGTCCGGTCAGCTCTAAAGAGCCTTCGTATTTCTTGGCAGTGAAGGGTTTGCTGATGGATGTCTCGATAAATAGAGTCGATCCACCCATCGCGGTCCAAGCTAGACCCATTATCACACCAGGCGGTGTGATGTCATACATTCTGTCGTGTGTAAAAACAGGTTTGCCCACAAAGTCACTTAAATTATCTTTAGTGACATCAATGCGTTCAGCTTCCTGCTTGACAACTTTAAACGCAACCTTTCTTGACACCTTCTCGATGTGTTTCTGAAGATTCCTGACTCCTGATTCGCGACAGTAAGCTTTGATAAGAGTCGATAAAGCTGATTCCTCTATATCTATTTGCTCGGCTGTGAGTCCCGAGTCTTTCATAGCCTGGGGTATCAAATACTGTTTAGCAATAGCTAGTTTTTCTTCAGCAACATAACCAGACATGTCAATCATCTCCATACGATCTCTCAGTGGCTCAGGAATAGTATCCGTTATGTTCGCGGTGCAAATAAACAAAACTTTTGACAGATCAACCGGAACATCCAAGTAATGATCAAGGAAATTTGCGTTCTGCTCTGGATCCAACATCTCCAGTAACGCTGAAGCTGGATCTCCTTGGTAGCCTTTGCCGATTTTGTCAACTTCGTCAATGAGCACAAGAGGATTTTCAGTTTTAGTTTTCTTGAGGCACTGAATTATTTTACCAGGCATTGCGCCCACATAAGTACGTCTGTGTCCTTTTATCTCCGCCACGTCAGTCATCCCACCGACGCTGAACCTAAAGTACTCGCGGTTCAACGCCCGTGCTATCGACCGCGCGATCGAAGTCTTTCCTACACCCGGAGGACCGTGGAAACACAAAATTTTACCCTGCGTCGTTCCCTTCAGCTGACTCACGGCAATAAACTCCAATATACGTTTCTTGATGTCCTCCATTCCATAATGATCTTCTTCGAGAATATCCGAAGCCTCCTGGATCTTCAGGTTCTCCGGGCTGGTGACACCCCACGGCAAGGATGTCAGCCAGTCTAAATAATTACGCGTAACATTGAACTCACTGCTATGATTCTCCAGGAAACTCAATTTGGTCAATTCCTCTTCGATGACATCCATCACCGGCTTGGGAACGACTTTCTGGCGGATCCGCTCTCTATATTTTTCTTCAATCGCATCCTTGTCGTCTTTCTCAAGACCCAGTTCTTTTTTAATCACTTTCAGTTGCTCATGCAGAATATACTTGCGGTGCTGCTGCTTTACTTTTTCTTCAACCTCGCGGCCTATCTTTTGTTGGAGTTTACTCAGTTCATACTCTTTTTTCAAAAGGGCCAAAGACAACCGCAGTCGTTTGGAAATCTAGCAAAGAAAAAAAATATTAGCCATTAAATTAATCAATTAATTAATGAATTAATTTATTAATTAATTACATCTAATTCTTCAAGAACTTCCTGCAATTCTTTAGCTTCAGCTCCAGTTAATGCTGCTCCCAAGTCACTTAAATAAACCGGATTATCAACAACACGCGTTCCCTGATGCAGCATTTGGTTCAACGATTCCCGATATATCGGATTCATGCTAATTATATCACGAATGGTTTTTATTATTTCTTGCGTCAGCGCCTAAAAAAAAATTTTAATTGATCATAACTAATTAGAAAATTATCAAAATATAAAAATATGAATAAGTACTTTGATTTCTTCTGTTTGACGGAACTTTTCATGAGTGACATTGACAACTTCAGCCATCAAAAGCGGCTGCGGAGATTCGGCAATCGGAACCACTTGGACTGGAGGTGCTTCAACCTCAGCATCAGCACTGGGACTAACTGGAGTAGCAACAGGAGTAGCTGGAACTTTAGTATCAGTTTCGGCAGCTACGTTGTCTTGTTCAACTTGAGGTATTTCCTTAGCAGGCTCGTCACTTTTCGGATCATTTCTTTTGCTCCTCACAAAACGTCTTGAACGTTTCGAGTCAGCAACCGGCTCGTCTACGGAGACGTTAATTGATGTATTAAATAGTGGAAACGTCAGTTTCATATCTGAATCATTTAAAATATATATATAATAAAAATATTAAAGTTACATCTCCAGGAATTTAAACTAGTCTGTAATATTTATCATCCTAAAAAATAAATAATTTATTTTAAATATTTAAAAGTACCTTGGGCTGGTTTTTCACTGATGTCTTCGATCATCTGGCTGACTATTTTAATTCTCCGATGCGACATTACCACCAGACGTAATTTATCACCCAGATCTTGGATTTCATGGATCTGAGCAAACGTTCCGATAGGATACACATCATCTATATTATTTACAATCTCTGATTCATTTCTAAAATAATAAAATAATATAATTAATTAACCAGTAAATAAATAAATGTACGTTCTATTTGATAAAATAATTACTCTTCATTCTTCTTTAAAAATATTCCAACGTATGGTTGATTTAATTTGACTTTACGGCGTATCAAGTCTATTAATATTGGATTAGTCAACTCAATAAGTTTTATAAAACGCGGAAATACTGGATGGCGACTTATCGCTATCACTGGAACATGCGGCCAGACTTCAGGTACGACAACTGTTGCTGGTAAGGTTGCCGGGTATCCTTCAACTGCTGGCTCAGCTTCTACTTCACTGTAAAAATATAAATCATCAGAATCCGTCATCAATTAATTTAGATAATTAACCATCTGATTAATAAATTACAGTGGAGGATCATCATCAGCTGGTTTCTTGGTTGAAAAATCACGAAAGACTGTCATACATGTTATTCTTTTGTAATTACTGATAAAAGTTCCTTCAGTTTTACTGCTAACCTCCAGCCAATTTAGGTTTCTTCGAGCTGCAGCTCCAGGTTTTTTTATTATTGATAAATTTGAATACGTTCTATTTAAAGTTATCCGCTGACGAAATACCGGCAGAAGTTGAGAGTTTATTGATTTTATTAACAAACGCATGGTTTATTTATTTATTATTTTTTTTTTTCAACAATTGATGCAGTTTAAATATTTTTTTTTTAAATAGTTTACTAATTTCGTTGGGACTTTTTTTACTTTTAATTGTTTTTCAGTAATTTATCTCTAGGTGATTATAAATTAATCAAAAGCATGATCTTGATCACTAAATCACTGAATAAAAAAAAATAAAGACGTAAATTAAACTTTGAATTTAATTTTATAACAAATTATTACATAACCTTAAATTCTAGATTTAAATCATTTTGAATTTTACCGCTAGAGGCTCTGGCGGGGAATTTGAAAATTTATTTTTAAATTACCCGCTAGAGGCAGCAGTTTTTTTTAAAATTACTACAATGAATTAAAATTTATATTTCCATTGTTATAATAGTTAATGATTAATTTAATTAAAGTGAAAAGTGTTTGAATTTTCAGTTGATGAGAATGGATAAAAATTTAGATGAAATTTTTAACGTCAAGGAAAATTTACATAAAGTAAAAAAACGTAATAGGGAAAAATTAGTGGCAAGTAAATTTTTTACTCCAGTGGAAAATATTAAAAACTTTAAAATGCCTGATAAGAAACCAGTTATGACTAAAAATTTACAAAAAGCTCGTGAAATGTATCGTGATAAAATAGTTTCATCGGAGGAAGTCAGTAGAAAAAAATTAAAATTAGACAAAGAGAAGACTGCGGTTGCTAGCAGAGCTGATGTAGCTGCGGGTAATGCTGAGAATGAAGAGGAATTTTTTGAAAAGATGAAGCTAAATTATGAAAGAGACAAAGCGCAGTGCGTTATTTAATTATTTATTTTTTATTTATCGTTTTTAATTGTCATGGTAAAACTGTTTGGTTTCAGAGGACTTCTGACTGAAAGGTTTCACCAGAAGAAAGTTGTCAAGAAAGTTAAAAAATTATTTAATGATGACTGCGTTAAATTGATGAATAACTTCAAAGATGCCCGTAAGAACGTTTATGAAAATGACAAAACTTGTTCAGCAGATTCAAATGTACGGTCGTTGTCTATCCATCAGCCTGCTACTGATGATAAATCTAATGAAATTTCAGTTGATGATTCAACTAAAAATAATTACCCAAAGATTAACATTAAGAATAATAGTTATAGTAATTTTTTTTCACCTATTCCTGAATTTCAAAAGTTATCAACACCATCAACATCCAGGTTTTTATTTATATTTATTTATTTACTTATTCTTATTATTTATATTAAAATTTAGTTTTAGTTTCTTGTCTGAACCAAAAACATCATTCTCAGATATTGAGAAGGATAATTTTATGATGAACCTCACGGAAAATTCAAGATCAATAAATTTACAAAGCCAAATAACCAGGTTATTATTTTTAAATATTTCGGGTAAACTACTCGGTCTCCAGGTCAGCGACCTGAGCACTGATAGGAGCTGGCAATTTCGTGAAATACTTTGAATTTAAAAATAAATAAATTTTTTCAGTCCATCGATGTTGTCAAGAGCGATAACTGATCACGTGTCATCGGATTTATCACGTTTCCGTACATCTAAATTAATTATGGACAAAGACAATCAATCAGTTTGTTCGTCACTTCCTTGTTCTCAGTCTTTATCTTTTAATATTAATAATAATTATAACAGTGAAAAAAATTATAATAATCGGAACTCAACAGTTGGTTCAAATAAATTACATTTACCGGATTATTTATTTAAGAAATAATTCATTTATTAATGAAATGTTATAAAATAATTAAGTAATAGTTTAAATTGTAAGTAAAAGTAATTATAATTTATCTCAAGTGTTTTTTAAAATTTGTAAATTGATTATTTACAAAAATATAAAATATAAAACACTTATTAATGAACAATGTAATTTTCCATTTTTTAACATTTTAATTATCAATGCTTAGTAATTAGTTGTAATTGTAATTTAAAATTATTAAATTAATAAACAATAATTATAAATTATCTCAGATTAATCTGTGATAGAATAATTTTTTTTATGTAAAATGGTACTGAGACATTTAAATTATAAAAATAATTAACTTTAGCACGGTAATAATACTGATTTCCTTCATGCAAGTTACTTATAAATGTAATTCAAAAATTTATAAAAAAAAAAAGAACACATAAAATAATTAGTGAAAATAAACAAAAAAAAAAAAAAAAAAAATTAAATTGAACTTCAATTTTTTTGGATCCAAATAATTTTGTCGTCATCATCTTGATCCATTGATATTTTGCCTTCAGTTGCAAGTGCTATAAAATAAAAAAAATAAATAAATAAAAAAATGATTGATATGATTTTTTAATGCATAGTAAAATAATTAATTAACTTACAGAGAAGATGTGATAACAATCTTATGAACTCCAGGGAGTTGTTATCATCCATGGAAATTAGTTCATCAAAGCGGATAACTTGATGACCTTGAGACACAAGCATGTCGATGTGCGCCATCAAATCAGCTTTTGTCCACTTAGATGGCGGAGATGGACTCAATCTATAAAAATAAATTTTAGTTTTAAATTTTAATTTTATATTAAATCTTAAATTCGTAAAAATATTTGCCTTTTGTTATTGGGTATGTTTTCAATATCGATAATATTGTCAGATTGACTTCTCGAGTGCGATGGATTGGTTCTAACAGGAGGTCCAGACATCAATGATTCATTGGACTCTTGATCAATTTCATCGGTGGTCAACCGAACAAAGTCTGCCTCGAGTGTAGTTACGGTATTTGTGACCGGGAGTTGACTGGAACTTTAAAAAACCAGGATGTAAATAATTATGATTTTATTTTTAAAACAAAATAAATTTATATGTAAATTACTTGTCGATGATGGGAACTGGAGGTTCTGGGTGAGTATCATCGAAAGGAATTTCAACAAATGGTTCAGTGGGTTCAGTTATTATAACATGAACTGGAGCCTTATCTGTTTGATTTTTTACAGTACTTGTTACGGGACGATTGCCGTCAGCTAATTCAGCGGTCCTTTCAGCTGATGCTCGTCTGTCAACATCTAGAAAAATAATTATTTAACAAAAATTCATTTATAGAATAATTAGTTTTGTAGTAATAATATTTTACCTCTGACATTACAAGCAGCTCCAAACTTTAGCTGCTGGAAATTAGCCATCAGAGGACGCCCAAGAGAACGCAATTTCTTGGACCCCATAGTTGCAAGCGAATTGAACAACTCATCAGCCGATAGAAAAGCCTGGCCTGGATCTGCTCTAACGGCTTTAAAAGGCTGAATAAATTTTTTTATATTAAATATTCAAATTAAAAATAATTTGTTCGTTACAATAAAAAATTACCACAGTATGAATATCGTTTCTTTGGCTTTGTCTAATAACATCACCAGGTATTTCTGTCACGTCATCGATTATCATCCTAGTTTTTTTGTGTTTTAATGACTTTGGAGCTTTAAGTTCATCGATTAATTCAGGAAGATTCTCCAAAATATCTCGGTCAGTTTCTTGAGCTGGTGAAGCATCAGCTGGGACTTCTGTCACGGAAGCAACTGGTGCTTCTTGTTCAGGTATGCTCTCAACTGTAGGAACTTGCACATCTCCTTCTGCACTATCAAGATCTGGTCTTCCTGATGCTCGATCATCTTCAAATGAATTATCAAGTGTTCTCTATTTACCAATAATTTAAATGATTAATTTAAAAAGTACTGATGAGTAAATAAAATAATGAAATCTTACACGTATGCGTTTGGAAGGAGTTTCAATGTTAATCGAGTTAGGTAGTCTCTTGTTGGGAGTGCGTGTAGTATCTGGTAGTTGATTAGGTGCTGAAATAATAAATTTACGCATACATAATGAATCAATTAGATAAATGAAACCTAATTCAAGTAAAGTAACTGTGGAAAGGTAAATTACCAGAGATGTCTTGATTAAATGTCATATCAAGATTACGAACAACGTCACGGGATGAACTAAAAAATAAAGAAAAAATTATTTTTCTTTTAAATAAAATACTGTAATTTAAATTTTTGAATTGCAATTACTTAAATAATTACTTACTCAGTATCTGTTGAAGTTCCTAAGAGAATATTCCAATCTTCAACCGTCATCATACCAAAATTTGGTACATCTACTTCTTCCATTCTCTGCAAATAAAAATAAAATTTTAAATAAATTTATTTTTTTTTTATTGGTGAAAATTAATAAACAAGAATGATAATAAAAACCAACAGCTTTTTCAGCAATATAAAGATGATCATCAATGTCCGGAAGTAAATGGACATCTTTTGGAAGGATTTTATCAAAATTTAGTTCAACGTCAGGTATTTGGAGATCAATATTTGGCAGAGGTGCATCTCCAGAAAGTCGAGTACTATTGTTAATTATTTTAATTATTATTTAATTGTCTATGTCTTCATTTAATTAATAAAAAATTAATTTTTGCTTACGATTTATCTTTATCTGAATTCGGTGGCGCATCCACTTGTTTGATGAATTTCGTCATACGGTCTAAAAAAAAAAAATAATAATTAAATATTAATTTTAATTTTATAATAATTTAATACAAGTACCTTCCAAAATCAGACATTGATAATTTACTATTTTGGTGACTCCGCAACCCAGAGTCGATGCTAAATAGAGGCTGTATTCGCTTTTGACTACTTCGTTTCTTGATTCAATTAATTCTTTAATTTCTTTGCTGTAAAAAAATTTAACTGATAGGGAAGAAAATAAATTTTTATAATTAATAAATTAATTGCTGATAAAATTACTGTACCATGCCGCGGATATATCAATAGCCATAATTTGGTTGGCATTGCATTTTTTTTTAAATACTTTTTCAGTTAACGTGCCAGCAAACCAAATTTTCTCAAATAACGGTCGATTACGAGATAATTCCGGAGGAATTGAATCCATTTTTATTATTATTCTGTAATTAAAAATTTTAATAATAATTATTAGTAATTAATAAATAATCCATGATACTGAAAGTAGCAGACAATAAATAATTTTTGGATTTTTTTTTAAACAAACCGATTACAAAAAAACCAAAACTAAAAATATGCACATGTAGAAAATTTAAAAAACTATAAGTGCAATTTGTTGAAATATTTTTTTTTTTATTATTTATCATTTCAAATGAATTTCAAAAATTATTAGACGTCGGTTAACTTCAGTATCATATAATTTCCTATCAACCGAAGACGAAGTAAAAAAAAAATTCTATCTTCTTAAATTTAATTATTTTATATATCAATTAATTTATTTAATATTTTTACTTATTAATAATAAAAATTAATACTAATTATTATTTTATTAATAATCAATACCTTTTAATAAATTTTGAACTAATAAGTTGATGCGGACCAACGTTTACTTCTAATGGGTTACAAGTCTCTATTGCGAATAATATTTAACGGTTTTTTAATTCTTAGAAAAACAATGTTGTCTTTCTTCCCCCTAAAAATCTATAAAAATATTTTCAACATTTAAATTAACCGCTAAATTTATTCAAAAAATTTTTATTTAAATTTTTAAATTAATAAAATTATTTACTTTCTCTAACAAAGTAATAATTAATTGAGTCAATAAATAAAATACTCTTTTAATTAAACATATATATAGAGCATTGTCATGGCTGTCATAGGACAGAGTTAAAAAAATTTCTTTGAATTATTGGCTGCCGGGTTTTTTATTGGTCGCGTTCGATTCTTTTTTAGTCCGTCCGCACTAACGTCATCTAGCTCGCCAGCATCTTGACTATTTTAAAAAACCTCATATTTATAAGTACTATATATGTATAGTTTACCCTACCTATTAAATAAAGGTAAAAAAATCTATTTTATTGTTAATTACATAAATCATTGTCCAAGTGCGTATGTACTATAATTATTATATTTTAAAAATAATTAAATTTAAAAAAATGATTTATAAAAAAATTTAAATTATCATTTAAAAGTACGCGAGTGTTATGTGTTTGTGTACACATTAATAATTAATTTATTGTTTACAAATAATTTATATTTCTGTTTAATGTTGATTTGTTTAAACTTTTAATAATTTTAGACAATCATGGATAAAAGTTGTAATAATTTTATTAGTTATGTTGGTATGGAAGAGCATGAGATGCAGGTATTTATTTATTTTATTTATTATCCTTAATTACTAATTAATTAATTACTTTATTTATTTTTAGCAAATAAATTCTGAAAGAAGAAATTCAGTGAATGATAATAATGTCAAATTATTGGCTGGTGAAGTTCTCATTGCAGAAGCACAAAGTGTCTTGATGTTTTCACCAGTTGGTGATTTAAAACAGGGTATTTCCGGAGTACTTGCTGTCACTAATTTTAAACTTTCATTTATTACGAGCGATGATTCAAATGCTGAGGTAAATTAAATCAACTCCATGCCATTGGTCATTTAAATTTTTAAAATTTAAAATCTTCTAGGACCTAAATCATCAGCAAAATCATTTCTATGGTTACACAGACTCATGTTTGACAAATATTGATGAAATTTACTTAATAATGGGTGATAAGAAACGTAAATTAGTGCCTGGTAGTACAGTGCCCTCTAAAGTTAAGGGAATTTTCATTGTTTGTAAAGTAAGTATTCAAATAATAATTCAATAATTATATAAATATTTATTTATTCTTTTTTGTTGTCAGAATTTTCGGACATGGTCATTTTCATTTAAATTTTCCCCAGTCGGGCATGGAAAAAATTTACTGACTACTCTTCTGCATCATGCATTTCCACGAAGGCATCAATTATTATTTGCTTATGATTACAAGTAATTTTTTAAAACATTTTTTCAAAGCTTTATTATAATTTATATATAATTACAATAATTTATTTTTATTTATCATTTATAGAGAGCCGTATTACAGCAGCGTAGATAAAAAAGTTAAATTGTTTCGTAGTATGAGTGATTGGCAGAACGAATTAAATCGCACGTCGTGTAATAATGAGCATACGAAAAGAAATTGGAGATTGTCTTCTGCTAATTTACGTTATCAATTATCATCCAGGTATAATTATTATAATTATTACAGTTGACTACTCGTTATAAGCCTCCGTTAAAAATGTTAAAATTACAAACTACCAATAGGAAAAATATAGAAAACGGCGTATGATAAAATATATGATATTTAAAATTATAAAATAAAACAGGGGACAAAAGTAAATTTAAAAAAAATTCTTGTGACGAGTACTCGGCTGTTTTTATATTTTCCGAGTTTTAATGAGTAATAAATGTTTAATTAGCCTTCCAGAATACATAATAGTGCCAGCATCAGTAACAGATAGTCAATTAACTGGCGCGGCTTCGCACTTCCAAGACAACCGTCCTCCAGTGTGGTCTTGGACAAACAATCGCGGAGCGACTTTAGTTAAAATGTCTGAACTGATACCAACGATAACAGAACGTACTCAAGAAAATATAATGCTAGAAAATATACGAAAAAGTCATCCGCAGAAGCAACCAATGGCGGTAATTGATTTAAATAAAGACGTTAATGTTAAATCTGTAGCCAATGGATTTTCAAAATTTATTTCGTTATGCTCACCAGGTATTACTTGTACATTCTATGTGATATTTTTAATATAAAAATTTGAATTAATATATTATTGTTATTGCAGACAATATTAGACAGTTTTGGTTACAAGACAATAATTTTTACTCGTTATTAGAAAGCAGTAAATGGCTTAAATTTATTTCTTATTGTTTGCAAAAAGCTGTTGAAGCCAGTGATCATTTAAATTCTGGTACTTCCGTTATTCTGCAAGGTAAATTTTATAAAAACTATTTTATGATAATTAATATTTAATTAAAATAATTATTTTAGAAAATGCTGGTAGAGATTTATGCTGCGTAATATCAAGTTTAGTTCAATTAATACTTGACCCGTACTTTAGGACAATAACTGGTTTCCAAACGTTGCTGCAAAAAGAGTGGGTAGCTGCTGGTCATCCTTTCTGTGATCGTCTAGGCCATATTATTAAACCCAACACCGAAAAGGTAATTTTTACATAAAATTATTTTTCCAGTCTAATTTTAAATGAAAATTTACTTATTATTCAGTCTCCAATATTTTTGATCTACCTCGACTGTGTGTGGCAACTATGCCAGCAATATCCATCAAAATTTGAATTTACGGAGACATATTTAACAAGCTTGTGGGATACCGCTCATGTGTCTATTTTTGATACATTTATTTTTAATTGTGAAAGAGATCGTACCGTTGCTGCGATGGTAATTGTCAATCACCATTTAAATAAACTCTTCTTATTTGTTTATTGTATGGAATAAAAATTTATTTTTTAGGATCCAAACAATCCATTGGTTCTCAGAAGTGTCTGGGACTGGCGCGAACAGTTTACAGACCAAGATATCCTGCTGTTCTGCAGCCCGTTCTTCAACCCGAGCGACGAAGAAAAGTTTCTCAAACCCCAGTGCAATGTATCCAGCCTAGAACTGTGGACCCAGTGCTACTTCCGGTGGATTCCGCCGCTGGAAATTCGTAACGGTGGTAAAAATCACTCTGAACTGTACGTCCGGTTGGTACAGAACAGTATAAACCAACTGAAAATAAACGCAAACGGGAACTGTGGCTCTCCTGTTGAAAAAATAAATACATTTCTAGTTCAAATGAACATCGATAGCTTTTATCCTTTCGGTAACAAACGCTCGGGCAGTACCGTCAGTACTCCGATAATGAACAACTCGATGCTGATGACTGAGAGTTTCATTGACGCACAGTCGTTGCTTACTGCACCAGACTGATAATTATTTTTTTATTACTTATTTATTTTATTACATTGACATTTTTTTTTGTCAATCTTTAGAGGCTCTGAGATTTTTTTTTTTTAATATTTTTAATTGATTGATTTTTTGTATGGCACATGTGTGGTTGTTATTTAAATGAATCTAAATCCGTATGCAGGGTGAGCTGATGAAATAAAATGCAGCTATTTTTACATCGGAAACGCTTTTTAATTATTAAATTTTAATTTACTCATTTTTATAAAATTATTTATATTAATATTTTTTTTTTTTTAGATTCTATTAAAATATAAATAGCAATATTTAATTATTAATAAATATAAATATATATTGATTTATTTATTTAGATTTTTTTCAAAGTATGGGAATAAATTCCTTTGTATTAAAAATTATTTTTATTGTCTTTTCTTAGACTTAATTATTTTACATTCCTTAGAACTAAACAATACAAAAAAAATATATATATACATATATATGTACGATTACAAAAATTTTGTACTTGTATTTGTAAAAGGTAACAAACTTAATGTGGCGGGACTGAGCATTAATTCAAAATTTAAAAATAATCAAGATGGAAAATACTTAACTATTTTTTTCATGCACTTTCATAATTACACTTTTAACTTCTGTGTAAGCTTCGAGCCCGTATTCGCCGAGCTCGCGGCCGTGTCCGCTCATTTTGTAGCCGCCAAAGGGCACCTGGTTTGCTAGGACATTGTAAGTGTTTACCCTGTGGATAAATTTAAATTTATTGTAATTATTATCATAGATTTTGGTTGACTAGATAGAGATTATTAATATTTGATATAATTAAATTACCAAACTGTGCCGGCACGTAATCCCTGGATTAAATGATTCGCTTTATCGATGTCTTTTGTGAAAATAGCAGCAGCTAGTCCATAATCTGTTTTATTAGCGCGTTCTATTACTTCATCAATTTCGCTGAATTTCAATATTTGTTGGACTGGTCCGAATATCTGTAATAATATTTTTTATTTAAATAATGACAGCAATTACTGCTAGTAATTTATACGAATATAAATATTCGGAGACTTAAATTAATTGATTTATTTAAAGGTGGAATTTTTAAAATAATTTAATAAATTAATTAGCAGAGGATTCGGATAATTAATTGATCAAGATTTTTTTTTAAAAGTACTTACTTCTTCACGAGCGATAGTCATGTCGTCTTGGACATCAGCAAAAACAGTTGGAGCAATAAAATAACCGGCACTACCGACTCTGTCACCTCCGCTAACTAATTTAGCGCCTTGATCTTTACCACTTTGAATCATTGTTAAAATTTTATTCATTTGCTCTTCATCAATCTTAAAAAAAAATATATTATTGATAATTAGCGGCAATTAGTTATTTAGAAATAATAATAAATAAATTACTTGGGGTCCATGTTCGATATTTGGATCAAATGGATTTCCTACGGTTCTTTTCTGAGCTCGGATAGCACTTTTTTCAACAAACTCATCATAAATATCATCTTCGACGAAAGTCCTTGACCCGGCACAGCAGCATTGTCCCTGAAGACGATCAAATAAATGAAAAAATATAAATTTTAAATAAATAAAAACTCACCATGTTGAAGAACAAGCCAAAGTGGGCGGTTTCGACGGCATAATCCATATCTGCGTCTTTCAAAATAATATTTGGAGACTTTCCGCCCAACTCTAGAGTAGTTCGCTTCAAGTTGCTCATCGCCGCGCCCTGTTTAACCAACTTTCCGACTTCTGTTGATCCAGTGAACGCGATTTTGTCAACTTTCGGGTGATTTACCAGCGCGGCGCCTGTTTCTCCGAATCCGGGAAGGACATTTACGACTCCGGATGGAAAACCGGCTTCTTTTATCAACGAAGCGAGGTACAGAGCCGTCAGCGGTGTCTGCTCTGCTGGTTTTAGTATCACCGTGTTTCCTAGACATGAAAATTTAATTATTCAACATGAGTTTTGGAATTAATTAGTCACCAGCGGGTACCTGTAGCTAATGCTGGTCCTATTTTCCAGGCCATCATCAGCAAAGGAAAGTTCCAGGGAATTATTTGACCGCAGACACCAACGGGTTCATGTCGCGTGTAAGCAAAGAATTTTCCGTCCATCGGAATAACTTTTCCATGATTTTTGTCAGCCCAGCCGGCGTAATATCGGAGTACAGATGCGCTCTGGGGTACATCGAAGCCGTAGGATGCTGTGAAAGGTTTTCCATTGTCTAGTGTTTCTAGAGACTGAATAAATAAATAAATAAATACATATAAATACAAGAGATAATTAATAAATCCACGTGATGACGTGCATTATCGATGACTGATTATATAAATAAATAACTAATGATTGTGCAATAAACGTGTAATGTAAATAGACTGAGTAATAATTAAGAATGTGATGCTGATACGTACAGCAAGATATGTTTGATCACGTTCAATTAAGTCTGCTAATTTATGAAGAAGGACACCGCGTTGTGATGCATCCATCGTTCTCCATTTTGATCCCAATTTGAAAGCTTGCCGAGCTGCTTTGACAGCCAGGTTTACATCTTCTTCATCAGCTTGTTGGACTTCTGCTATGACCTCACCGGTCGTCGGATTTACTGTGTTAAAGGTCTTGCCTGAAGCGGACTTGCGCCATTCGTTGTCGATGAATAGCTGGTGTTTAAATTATTATTTTATTAAGACTGCGATTAATTGATATGGAGATTAGATAAGAAAAATAATTACTTACCCCAGCGTACATTATTGAAGGATTTAACTCTGGTACCGGTGGTGCTGTTGCAAAACCCCTTGAGAGCTGAATTTTTTTGATAACTCGAAGCATTGTAGGTTTTTAATTGATCACGCGATCACGATTTTCAGGTTAATGATTAAGTGATCTTGTTGTTGGTAATAAACTTGATGACACTTGATGTGCGGTACGAGAATGATTGGAGATTAAACAAGTTTAAGAATTTCAGGAAATTACGTTGTGAGATACTATGCAGTAAGTGGTATCATGTGTGATATATTATGCGCAAGAAATGTGCGCAGTAGATAACTTAAATTTTTTTGATTTTTTGTTCCCGCTGCGGAGGTTAAGAAAAATAATTAAAATCATTAATTTATTTATTTAAATCATTATTTTTATTAAATTAATACTTAAATGTAAACGCAGGCTTAAAAATAGTTAATACTCTTTAATTAAAACATACATTTTAAAATACTTGTATTTTCATTAAAGATAATGATATAATTTTTTAAATTATATATAAAAAATCTTAACTCATGTTAAATAATTAAATTTACATGACAACTATTCGTGCAAATCAAAAAAATTCTTAACAGTATTACCCATCCACTTAAAAAATATACAGAAGCCAGCAATCAGACAAAAATTAATTGCAAAGAACTTGAAACTTAAATTTTGCTGGACGACTTTCCGTTCCTTAGTTTTTCCAAGTTTCTCATATCTCGCCCTGTTCATATGCGACATCATCATGTAGAGCGCAGGCAGGAAAAATATCAACAAGTAAATCCTCAAGAAGGTCGGCAGGTGAAACGAAAAGTTCCAGGCATTGGGCAACGTCATGTTGTACTTTTTTGACTCTTCAAAGTATGGAATATTGCGCAGGACGATTATGCCCTCGCACAGGAACCCCATCGGGTAGAGCGGTATCCATACCGTGTATCTCAGCCAAGTTACCAGTGGAATATTTACCTTCAGCAACTGCGTTATGTAATAGGGATATCGGAAAATTTCAACGAGGCTCCAAACGAAAAACAGATAAAAGACCACCGGTTTTGTTTGCATCCGCTCTTCTGATTCGATCATAACAAATAGAATAAATGCCCGGCCACTGACTTGGACGAATGGTATCAGGGGATTGCCTCTGGTGTAGCCAAATATTGGATGCATTACTTCTAAAAACTGCATCAGTTGTGCGAATTTCAGCAAACTTCCTACGCTCTTGTACGTCTCTTTCATGGAATCTAGTGGAAAATCAAATAGAATAGACTGACTATCATCCACTCGAATAATTATCACAATTAGTTAATTACCTGGACCATCTCTAGAGTATTTGATTCCCATGATTATCAGAATGTAGAGGAACCCAATGAATTGGAATAAATTATAGAAGACTAAATATACTTTTTTATAATCTTCTGCAAATAATCAATTAATTTAATTAGTAATCATGAAATTGCTGTCATTCAATTGTCTGATCAAATATTTGGAATTAATCATTGCTACCTTTCCTGTATCCCAGCTCCTCTTTGTGAAGTTTGTCATACATGTGAGGATAATCCTCATTGATATCCCGCTTCTCAAAATCTTCCATATGGAATTTATTATTTAAGCCCGCGTATTCCTCGCTCAATTTTTTGAACACGGGCTTTGAAGTTTTCTTATCATTGCACAAACTTTTTTTTGTCATTTTGTCCGAGTCCGGAATAATCCACGAGGGATCTGTGTCCTCTGTACTAAGTTGAGGCCACTTTTCCTCAGTTTTTTTTCTCAAAATAAATTGCAATTGTTGATCTATCAGCTCGTACACATTTTCCTGTTAATATAAATTATAATTAACATAAATAATAAATAATAATAATAATAATAATAATAAATAAATAAATTTACTGACTCTACGATCAGTTTGCTTGTAAAACTTTAAATTAAAATAATAATTTATTGGTCCATTTTCATCAGGTTTGAATGCTGAAAATTGCATGCTGTCATCTTCGAAATGAATTTCCGATCCCTGTTTAAAAATAAATAATTAATTATAAAATATATATAAATATTTAAAAATAAATCAATACCTGAGGATTATTAATATCAATTCTTAAATATATATCACTGTTTGTTTGATTCCAATAAACTTTTGGACTTTGTGCGTTGGACATTTTTTTTTTAAATGAAATACTCGATATAATTATCTGTAATAAATAAATTAATTTATATAACAAATAATAATTATTTCAATTACTCGATTTATTTATTTACTTTGTAATAATTACCGGTATTATTCCACCATATATTGATTTTTATGATAAATTCTTCTTATCACATCTGGAGACTTTTTTTTTTAGCGAGAAAAAATTAATGGCCATTTGCAAAATTCAATTTTTGAATTGAAAAAAAAAGAAGTTATTATTTTAGAAGATTTGCCGAGTTATTGATAGAATAGAATGTTTATTTCCGTCTACTGTTATCGACGTAGCAACTGGTGAACTAGTTGGAGTGATCAATACCAGTCATTTAGTTCCGGCAGTTGCCGCGACAACTAGCGGCGCTAGTGTAGTTTTCGGTATAATAAATTTAAAAACCTAAGTTCAATGATCTAATTCAACCCCTCGTGAAATAAAATTCAATGAATAATTTTATGAGATAGATTTATTCATAACAAAGTATTTATACCTATTGAAATATATATTACTTGGGATGACATGAAGAAGCTTTCTGTTGATAATTTCGTTCATTAAATTAGAAAATTATTTTTTAAAAAATGAAAAAATTATAATTTTTCATAA
This sequence comes from Microplitis deprimator, assembly GCA_964016945.1. Classification (NCBI taxonomy): domain Eukaryota; kingdom Metazoa; phylum Arthropoda; class Insecta; order Hymenoptera; family Braconidae; genus Microplitis; species Microplitis deprimator. Next base: position 16,774,453 of record OZ024715.1, on the reverse strand, counting down.
TTTGCTCTTTTAAAGCCTTGTTTTGTCTTGTTAAATATATAATTAGTATATTTATGATAAATATCTAAAAATATATGTACGAGTGTCCAAAAAAACTCAAGTAAGTCTATTTGAAATTTTTAAAGCGAACTAAAAAAAAAGTTTTGCTCTTAATCCCTGATTTATATAATCTATTGTATAGAAAACCGTTGAAAAAATGTTTATTTATAAAATATGCTCTCACAATAACAAATAAAAAGAGAAGAAAAAAAAATATGACTCGTTGATTTGTCACAGTTTATAATACTTTAGCAAAATCGATGTAAGTTGGCGGGTAAATAAAAGAGCTGGTCACCGGAAACGGCTGCAAAAAGCCTTTTGGACTACTGACATATAACAAATGTAAGTAAAATATTATAATATTATTTTCCACAAATTTTCCATGCATAAAATTTTTCACTCCATTCGTAGCCACACTATTAATCCTCCTTTTCTTTTTCATGAAAAATTTTTCTGACATAATTGGGAAAATAAAAACCGACAATTGTTCTCAGACATATTCGATAAATCATTTAATTTGAAATCCTCGTGATAAATTCGTAGGAACGAAACATGTACATATATACAACGTCATATATATACATATATAAGGGAGCAAAGCTTTCTAAAAGATCATCTGGCACACGACAAGTGTGTTCTTGCAGCTGCTGGATGCCGGGTGCCGGTGATGGCGATGCACACACGCCCGTGTCATGATCATCACCATCATCATCATCATCATCAAGATCGCGGTACGTCAGTTTATAAAATCTTTGACCTTGAGACGCGTGACTGCTGGTCTTTCAAGACTCGAAGCATCTTAAAAGTCATTTACTTACTGCACTTATTGGCAATTTTTGTTTTTAACTCGACTCCTTTGTGCGGCCAGAATATTACCTATACCTCATCTTCTCAACTTATTTTACACTCATTATCATATAATTTGGGGCTTCGTGATGCGTGATGTGTTTTCGTGATCCTTAAACCGACGTACGATCTTACAAGATAATTCCATCAGTACACGAATATTTTTTCTTATCTCTTCTCCGACTTGTCTTACTAATAAGAAAAACACTCGAGTAATTTATTCAATTATTAATTAATAACAACTTAATTATAATAATAATAAACAATACACCCATTTAACCCTCATCTTTATTAATTTTATAAAAAAACATATAAATTTTATTTACAGTGCCTCAGTCCTCATCTGGCCTTAATAGACACGTTCCAAATCCATAAAATAAATTTTTGTATAGTCATCATAGTATCATGCGTGTAAAGATCTCCAGCAGTGGGAACTCTGGGTGGGTTACTTAAAAAATATATTTTCTATTTCCACAAGACATTGTTAAAATTTATTTATTGATAAAATATAATACACCGAGTCGACATAAAAATTTATCTATAGATATATATATAGGACTGAGATCTCATTTAGTTGATGGCTCAGCAGTCTGATGTCTGGTATCCTGTAGCTAAGTTTCACGTATCGTGCGGGTGCTCCGGTTTGTACAAAAGCAGCGTAACCCCAGGTAAAGCGTTGCTCTCAGGTAAGCCAGCAAAATATCCCAGGTACGCCAGGTGGTACCGTTTCCTTTTTTATTTTCACCTCTTCCTCTGTCTCTCACGTCACCTCACTTATACTCTACTTTACTCTGTCCACCAATACCATCACCATCACCATCACCATCACCATCACCACCACCAACACGTATATACATTCATAATATATATACTTTAGTTTCACAACCAACGAGGACGACGACGACGAGGTCGATGTAAGATCGACCAGCTGTTTCGGGCCCGAGTCTTAAGTTTGTAAAGGAGCCTTACCCTCATTGTCAACCGAACTCAACTGGCTTTTTTTCTCCAGCCTCGATAAAAACAGTATATAATATTAAAGATCTAGACTATATATCGTCAGACTCTAGCCATCGTTACCGTCTTTCACAAGAACTTAATCCCCCCTAGCTCCTATTTATCTTTTCTTTTCTGAAAACATTTAAAAGCAAGGTTTGCCGCGACGTCGGCGTACCCAATTAAATATTTGGTTTAGGCGGCTACTTGTCAGTAATTTAACATTATTTGTTTCGGCACAAGGTAGTTAATACACAAGTACTTTTTAAAATGTGTAATGGATGTTTAAACTGAAAGAGTGGAGGTTTTCGAGGAATAATATTATTACAGGAAGTAAAATATATCGTGACATCTGCATAATTCGGCCGATATTTCCGACAACTCATGCCATATGCGAGCCCAAAAGGTTTTTTCCTTTTATTTATTTGCTGTCTCCGTTTTCTGACCTTTTTCATCGGGTGGTTGTGAAAAATTTTTAAAAAATGGGAGGAACGGTTACGTCTGTTCTCATTTATATTTTTTTTTCCATTTCTCGGAGCTGTCCGGTATGTGTTTAGAGAAAATTTAACGTAATATATATTAATGGGAATGATGCAATGTAATATCGATTATGATCGACGTGGGGTAAACAGCTGGTGATTTTTTCCTTTTTTTTTTTTCGGGGTTACAAAATATGTATGCATCTGCTACACTAATACCATTGTATTGTATTGTGTTATTTGTTTAATCTGTATAGGATGTTAATGTTATAACGTGTTTGAGTCTCGTAATCGGTGTCGATGGGTGCCGTAATCGACTGTTGGGGACTTTCTCCTCTCCCTCAAACGAACCAACAATTTCGACTCACTATTAGCTGATGTGAGTGCGAGGAGTCCAACTTCTGATGTTTGGAAATGAGAAATGAGAAATAAGAATTACGTATATATATTTTTGTGAGAACAAGATGTGTGTGAAAAATTTACACGTCGATCCGGGTTGATGAGATACATCTTTAGTCTTGTAAGCTGTGGATAGATATTTCTCTCTTTTCTCTTGTGTAATTTTTAGAGACCTTGAAAAAACGAAAGCATCAACTCAGAGTCCTTCGACGTTTCCGGTGTTTCATTTCTCTGTGGATTTTTACATCCTGTCTATTGTAGATCGATTTTTTATATTTTTATATTTATAAAAGGAAGCCGAAGCAAAATCATTAATTATATTTATTTTTTATTATTTTTGACGTTGATTACTTCGTTTGATTATCAATTAAATAATTCCACGCCCTATAGCTTATGATCAATTTATATTTTTATTTACTTATCAAAAATTATGGATGATTATTAAAGTAAGTATCGAGCTGGTAAAATAAAATATTTAAATAAAATAAACTTGTAAGTCCTTTGTTTCATTGTTTGTCCCAAGTTCCAATGTGAGAGTTGCAAGTTTCGCAAATAACGATAATGATTGCAGACTAACCGGTTGCTTACGTTGAAAAATCTGACGACCGATCCAACAGGCGGTAGATGTTATTTGTTTGCTGGTCACTTAACACTGTATTAATGTTATATTGTCTGCATTAATTAACTTTATCGTGATATCAATCACTCGTTTAACATATACAAGAAAAAAAAAGTGGCTATTTTTACCATTTTCGAATAATTTTTCCAATTTTTACTTACGAAATTTCCCTTATATGAATATAGAAAAAATGGCTACTTTTTTCCACCAGTGTAATGTTTCTGCAAAGTGTATTTGGGCATCTGTCAGTAAAGTCTCGTGTGAATTTTTTTTCTCTGCGATTTTTTTTTTTAACTAAGGGAAATTATTCCGGCTATTTCGGAATAGACGACCGGCCGTGTGTGCTCGAAGAGAAGAAATTATTTTTCTTTCGTTTCTAATATGTGCTACCGCCTATAAGAAATTCTATAAAAAATCTTGACTCAGAGCTCAGTTCTTAGAAAAAAAAATTTTCCCTTTACCTCTATGTGTACGGAAAATAATAACCGTTGCTGCAACAGGACAAGGCTTTGTAGCTGCAACAGAAAAGCCTTGTAGTATTTACAAGGTCACTTCTGCTGCAGTTGTAGAATAAAACTGTTCGATTGGACTATCAGGACATGTCCCTGTGTGTCATCTGGTAAATTTTTTAAAAATCTTTCCTGCTAATTATCATTCCACAATATTTTTAAGGCTCTTCCATAGGGACATTGAAGAGGAAAAATTTCGGTTTTTTTCTCCATTTTTACATTGAATTACCATACGGCTATAAGAATGTTTATTATGCCAACATAGGAATTTCCCATATGTCAACATAAGAAAAATATTAATTTTTTTTGTCTGTGTATTTTTTTTTTCAACTTTGATAAAAATTTATCAAACACCTAAATAATATTTTTCTTAAAGTATTTCCGGGAAAAATTCCTCTCTTACTTTATACTTTTATTTTCCAGCGCCAAGGGGTTGAGTAAGATAAATGTTCCTATTTAACCTATGAACCCTCGCTATAAATCGTTAACTGTAACTTTAAAAATTTATTATCATTATCATTATTATTGTTATTACTATTATCAATTAGTTATAATTCAGATTCAATAACGCTAGTTTACTCTATTATTATAAAATAAATATTATTTTTTTTTTGACATTCAGTAAATAAAAAAATGTATTTATTTTATTGCGTGTAACTCGATTTTTTTATATTTTTACTAGCTTTGGATTTACAGCATGGAAAATTCCAAAACCCATTAATCACTAGTGCTGGTAATAAAGGACAATGGTAAATTTTATAAACGTGACAAATTGTATAATTTAACGTAAATGGCAATGGCTAAGAAGTTGTATTGGATTGTGAGCGGAGTTTGCTGGCAGCCAGAGCGGAGGTAAAATAAGGGAGAGGAACAAGACGAAATAGTACGTCTATTATCAGACAGCATGGCTGAAAAATAATGGATGCAGAGAGACAGAGTGAGTAGTTTTGTACATGGGTAAGGCAGGTGCTTGAGGCAAAACTAGCACGCTGTACTGACAGCCTTGAATCTATAGCTCCTTGCTCCGGGTTTTACTGAAATACTTAAATTTTTTTATGCCATTACACATTTGCTGTAGACTTTAAGTAGAAAATCCTAGTCTGTGGAACTACCGTCTGCGTTTTTAAATTTGTAACCTAAACTTGTATTGGACGTGTCAGTGGACTTGGTCATCCCACTGACACTCCAAAATGAGTAGGCACAGATACAGGTATAAGTATAGGTAGGATAGATTCTGTATTTAAGCTGTGAAAAATAAAAGCGGTTGTCCATCACAAATACCATTGCATGCATTCCAAAATACAAAAATACTAAAACCATTTTTCTTGGGTTCAAGTGAAGACTCGCATTGGGTATTGATGGACTATGGGCTTTGCTGCTCGAATCGTTTGGATGGGATTTGCTGAAAATTTTACCTGAACATCTCTTTGAAGACCGACGAACACTATACTATACAATATCTCCATACAATTTTATGTTATGCATCAATGGAAAATTTTTAGAAAAAAAAAAAAAGAATAAAATACTTGAGATAAAAATTTATTATCAATAAATATTATTGTTACCAAGTAAATTATTTCAGATACAACTTTTTTTTTACATTTAAATTTTTATAACTTGTTAAAATATCATTATAAATTGTCAAATTATTAGAATTAAATTGCAATTTAAACCTTTGGTAGGCCATCACAAAATCAATACACACTGGTTATTTAAATCTTTAGTATTTATTTAAATCAATAACTTTCAAGTAAATTACTTTATCATTTAAATATTCTAGTCTCAAGTATTTACAGCTTTAAGATACTATCGAGTTCTAGAAACTTCCATGAGGTTTAGTCTCAGCGTAATTTATTTACACATTTAAAATTTAAAAAATGATATATTTTTTTTTTTTTAATAATTATGCAGTTTTTCTAATTCGGTACTGTTGGAAATTTAAGATAAACTGTTAGCGAAAATTCTAGCGTTATCTAAAAGGTAATCGTTTAAAATCAGCGGCAGTCGGCGAGTCTAATTATAACTATGACTAGGAAAAATGAAGAAAAAAAGGAAAAGTATACAATGGTGTAGGTAATTTTAAGACAAGTAAAGTAAAAAAATTATACTTTAAACCGTAGCCGAGGCTAAGCCAATAATTACTCCGAAAATTCCTCCATCTGTTAAATAATTTTGGACGTCTTCTCACTTTAGAGATAAGAAAAGCAGGTGAAGTTTTAAGAAATATTTTAAAGTTTAGTTATTTTTTAATAGTTACAACACTAGTGATACTTTTATGAAAATTCAAAAGTGTTAACACCAAAACTCCCGTAAAAATTTATGTTTGACGGTGGTCTGCATGTCAATGTCGAATTTTAATAAAAAAAAATTTTTTTTATCATCGCCAAACGTCTACTTTTTTCGATCTACGACCGGGAATAGTAAGAAAGTACTTGCCAAGAGTGTAATTAGTTTTATTTACTCTCAGACTAGACGGTGCGAAAAAATTTCATTTGCATTTGAATTTTGTCATCACCTTTTATTTTTTATTTTTAAATAATTTGTTTTATTTTACTTTTTTTGTATTCTTTGCTGCAAGACTGGAGACTTTAATTGGCGTTCGGTGAACAACATTATCGGAATTTCGTCCGTAAATTATCCGAAGAACGATCCAATTACCGAAATTCAACGTCCATGTTGCTTCATTGTAGATTTTCGGTCCAATATATAATAGTCTGGTATATAATATACCAAGTTACTGCTCACTGCTCTACTCGTCTTTGAAAGTTACCGGCCAGGAAATTCTAGATCATTTTCACAAAAATTATCCATCAATCTTTTATAAAACTTGATAATTAAAATATATCTAATATCATAACCAACTACTTCTCTGTTTCTAATATCGTCCAATAACAAAACTAAATATTAATAGCATCGACAGGAAATTTAAAAAAAAATTATGATTCGGGTATCGGTTTCAGGAGACGTTGAATGTTCATACTTATAAACTCTTATATATATTTTTTTCACTGAGTATAAAAAGAAGTGCAGAGCAAAAAAATTAAAAAGCGCGCGAATGATTATAAACTTATTTAATTGTAATGTTTAAAAAAATTAAAATAAGGAGGGGGGTAACCGCGGATGCGCGAGACTCGGGATGAATTTAAAGAGAGAGGGTAAAAATGATGCGTAAGAGAAAAAAATTAAATGAAGAATAAATAAGAGTAAAAGAGAGAGAGAGAGAGAGAGAGTAAAATAAAATAATAAAAAAAATAATTTAAAAAGTGAGTGAGACGTATGTGGAAATAAAGACAGGGAGTGAGAAGGCGGAAAATAAGAGCGTGCGATGGTTGAGTGAGCAAGGGAGAACGCGCGGGTGCGCAAGTGTCCACACACGACACACACAGTGCCAAGGTTGGTTTGATCGTGTTGTGTGTCGTGTCCATGTTTCGTCGAGCTTTGACTTACTCTGGGCTCCCACTCCTGCTGTCGTTGATTCTACACACTGTCTCTGTCTCTGCTTGCTCTGGCTCTGGCTCTGCCTCTGGTTCTGCTACACTACCACTAGTGCCAAATATCGATGTGTAGTACTGCCCGAGAGTGGGGGCAGGAATACATGGGCACGTGACTTTCTCCAGCCAATGAGAGGCTCCGAGAACCGGCGTCCGGCACATGGCGGTTACCGGCAGCTTGCCGCAGTCGCAGTTCGTCGCAGTACTCAGTCGCAGTGACACTCGAGAGCGAGAGGTAGCCGTAACGCGTCTGTCTGTTTTTTCAACTCTGTAACACGACATTTAAGACACATTGTATTGTCAGTCAGTTTTTAGTCTCGCGCCAACACTCGGTTGTAATACATTACAATTATTATTATTATTACTAATAATAATAATAAATACTTACTAAAGCAACATTACTAGTGATACCGACTTGATAATATAATATTCCATAATCCAATAAAGTAAAAGTATATATAATTGCTAGTAATAACCAACAACAGCATTTGTCTAGAGCACTTGGTACGCGTGTAAAAATATTATCCAACAAATTATTACGAATACACGCGAGTGTGCTAGATAACATAAAATATTTAAAATAAAAGTGTATTATTTTATTTGTTGCAAGTAATTTTTTATGACGATACTGAAGTCTTGAACAAAGAAGAAAGTGGTTTAAAAAAAATCTTAAATCATTGGTAATCGCAAGTTGGTACTGAGTAAAAAGCTACGAAAAAATCTCAAGGACTTGAGTCTTTGCTACCAACTGACTTGTAAAAAAAAAAATTTGATAATTTAAAATTTGAATAATTTATTTTTGTACGAAAACTTGGGTGGGTTTTTAGTTTTTAGTACTCAGCATAAATCGTGGGAGCAGAAATCCTTTGTGAGAATTTAAAAAATCTACAGGTATTTGTAATACGTAATAACGCTCAATTGTTTAATTATCAGACGACAAATTAAAACGTGTCAGTGATTTAAAATAATAAACGATAATTGCATTGATATCGATATTGATATTTTAGAGTGATTGAAGGTGTGGATAATTAGTTGGTATATTCGAAGAATAAGAAGCGTGGAAACAAGATGCCGACAAGTTTATTCAGCGACATAGATCGTAGCGTGAGCGCCGGTGCTGGTACTCTGGAGGAACAGCGTGCCCTCCAACTGGCCTTTGAGCTGTCGATGCTGAGCCTCGAGGGCACCCAGGGCTGCACGGGGAACGGAGGCTCCGGCCCCGGGAACGGAAATTCAAACGACCCAAGTGATCTACAGGCGACTCCGTCTAGCGTCTTTGAGGAGGCGAGGTCCAAGAAGAGCCAGAACATGACCGAGTGCGTTCCCGTGCCCAGCAGCGAGCACGTGGCTGAGATCGTTGGCCGCCAAGGTGAGTACTCGTCATATTTCCTTTGTCATTCATTTTATTCTCCCCGTCAGTTGTCCATTTTTATTTTCACTCCAAAATGCCGGCTATCACTCCACAAAATGGTGCAAAATATTTTTAATTATTTAAATTACCTCTGTCGTAGAAAGTTGGTTAAAAGTTATTAAAAAAGGAGACGGAATTTTTAAATTGAGTAGGTCATGGCGCGCGTGGCCGTAGGTCGTGACTACGGATGCAGTTTTTATATTTTTTGTCGGTTTGTTCATTAATATTGTCCATGTATGTTTATATCGTGTTATTTATTTTTTTTTTATTAACAATTTAGAAAGGAGTTGATTATGTTGTCTGTTGTTATTATTATTATTTTTATTTAAAGGTGGATATATAATTGTAGTTGATGAGTTGGGCTGCGGGCGTTGTCTTGCAAATAAATAGTCGGCCTTCGATCTACTCCTGTCTCGTGGGTCTCACCGCGAGCTAAGCGAGAAAATGAGAGACCCGGTACGTGGTACTTTTTTAAAGAAAAAAGACAATAATAATAATAATAACTAAATAAAAAAGGGGGTTAACCTTGAGAGGAAACGGCGAGACTCTTGAGGCCAAATTCTTCGAAACCGTCGAAATTCGTCGACACTACTCTGCTACAGGTCGAACGAAATCGCGTTCCCAGACTTTTGAATAAACGTAGCCTGGGTTTTGGGACCGGCTTCCTTTGTTTCTGCTTCTTGCTCTCACTCCCTCATCTCCCTCTTTCCCTCCTCCTATATTTTATACATATTTTGTTTAATTCTCCTTTTTCAATCCCCAAATTGACATGGGTCCATGAACGATTATTCGTAATTTTTTGTCTATCATTAACCACTAAAATCCCAAACTCTATAATAACAATAATAATAATAATCATCATCATGTCTGATAGGGATCGCCGTTGTAATTCTCAAGTGATAAATTTTTTATTTTTTTTTAATGTAATACAGTAGATGGTCGCTTATATATATTTCGAATTAAAAAAATCATGGGACAACTGAATAAAACTCACGAGTACGCAATACATTTTTTTAAGTGACTACGTTAGATTATAAATAGAAACGACCGTAAGCAAGGACAAGTTTCTTCTGCTCCATAAGAAGTTGTCTTATCTCTTATTTATTTTATTACACATATTATTATTATTATTATTACACAAGTTTTTTTGTATCTGCTCCAATATAATTTATTTTTCTAAAATTAAATTTGCCGATTGTAATTCCTCGGTTTTATTTTTTTTTTTTTTTAAATAATTTTATTAGATTCGGAGCTGAAGCTTAAAATTTTTATGAGAAACTGAAGATGGAGCGATAAATAATTCTCGGCATAAACGTATCGGTTAATCGTACGTGTGATATAAATGTATGTATGTATGTACATATAATATGAGGATATATAAATGATTGAACGTAAAATATATAGATAGAATGATTATGAGTTGAGGTAAGCGCGGGAGGAAAGACAGGAGGAAGCAGAATCGATTACGCGTGCCATTGACCAATCCCGTGTTTCCTCTCTTGCTCCTCTTCCTCTGGGTCTCTCTCTCCCACTTAAATCCTCGGACAATCTCTGTCTCATTCCTTCGGTTATTGTTCTTCGTGGTAGTGCTTGTACTATAACAACTTACGTTTCCTTTGATTCGTGTCCGTTATCGTCACTTTCTCGGCTCAGTTTGCCCGCTCTCATACGAGCCACCTTATTTTATTCACCATTTTATTATTTTTTTACCCGTTATACCTTCGTCTAATAGACGAATAGAATACTAATACGATTTAAGGGAACTAAATAAATTATTTAGGTACCTCGTGGGCCCATTGTGCCTTGAATATTTTATTTTATTATTATTATTATTATTATTATTATTATTATTATTATTATTATTATTATTATTATTATTTGAATACTTTTATGTGAATACCAAACTGCTGATGAGTTTAATTTTCAGACAAAAGTGGAATTAATTCATATCGGGTCATGTTTCTTTTGCATCGTCACTGAATACTTGAGTTACTAAAAATTTAGCCAATAAATAAAATAGATGAACAAGGGGGGAATTCATCTTCTCGACCTCGAACTCTCAAGGACTGGGTACCGAGTGCAATTCTTGTATAACTTGAAAACTTTCCCAGATGTTATTCCCCTCGTCTTTGATTTTTTCACCCTGCTGAGAAGTAATTCGAGGGTAGACTTGTATTTTTTTTTTTTTTTTTACTTTTAATTCTCGTACTTTCTATTCTCCTATACAAGAATAAATATATATATAGTGTGTGATATTATATACGAAATATAGAGGTGGTAGTTTTCTCATGGCATACCGTGGGTATTGTGTTTCCGGGACGAGCAAACTCTGAAAGCCAGAGTGTAAGGAACCAGTTTGATTTACCTGGATATGAATCATCGTCATGGTCACACGGGCACGGCATTCAAATATATATATATATATATATTTATAAATCGACTTGCTTCAGCAGCCTCATATTTAATAAAACATATCGTCACTTTTATTTAGGACCCACTAGTTTCTCTTGTCAACATTACATCGGATCAAACATTTCGTGTATCAGACACTCTGTCAGTTTGCTAGTAAATTAATTCGCCTAGAGCTAATAGAAAAATTAACTGGGATCTTGTTAGTCGATTAAGTGAGCAATCATCGGGTCTATGCAATGGTAATTAATGAATGAACGATGTTTGTGTTTAAATTATTATACATTACTAAGTAATAAAGCGCATACTCGTGCTATCGATCATGTCTAGATTTTCTCACTCGTTAGACCTCGATATTAAACCCGTCCTTGACCAGTTCACTGCTGGTCAAAAAATATATTTTTAATACTTAATTTCATTAGAAAAAAATTTATCAACAAAAGTCATATATATTTACATTTATTTAAACAAAAGTAAATTTTTCATTTGGTTATTGAGTTCAGTGTCCGGAAGATATGAGTACGGACGTCCTTATTTCCTGTCGACGCCACGTGGTTTCTTATTGTGTGTGTAATATATAACTTGTATATGTGTATACGTGTGTTATATTTCATTCTTTATTCTCCTTTACGGTATACTTATCTTACTTCTTACTTTCTATCCTATTTACACGGTTGTACGTACACATTATTCGCCAGTTAGTTTACTCGTGCAAATGGCGACCGACTTACGTCACGTATGCTCTTGGTGTTGATATAAATGTCAGGGTAAAATGACCACTTGAAAATGCCCTATTGATTTTTAAAAATAATATTTATTTTTAAGTTACCAAATATCAAATATTCCATTTAATTTTATTTTAAAAATAAATTGATAAAATACATTTATCACGACAATGGAGCTTAGCAGAACCTAATGAGTTGATACGCGGTTATATTATGAGGATGTACCTAGTTGGTAATTTAAATAATAACAATAATAATATTAAGAATATTAATATATTATTTAACTTTACTATCGTCCTCGATTTTTCTCCCTCACGATTCTCGATTCGCATCGTAATCGCGTCGCGTGAACTCATCTCACTCCACCGGAAGTACCAATGACTGTCTCTGTCGCCAGACGTCTCTTGAAAACGTGGACCAACTTACGATTAGTTTATTTTTTTTTACAATCGTTTCCACTGAAAATTTATCCGTAATTTAATGATCACTTGACATTATTTCTCCATAAAAATAATTAATAAAAAAACAAAGAGATATGTCGCTAAAAAAATTAAAGTTGTTGTCGTATGCGTTATTATTGCGAGCTAACGTATCTCAACAGTCGGAAAAAGTCGGTAAACCGTAGCAAGGGAGAAATAAGACGGCAATGATAAATATATATATGAACATATATCTATGAGAATGTATGTGTGTACATACAAGTAAATATTTCGTGTTACTTTTATAAAACATTTTTTTTTTCTACTCGTATTCACAAATTTACTGGCAACGACACATGGCAACGGGATGTGTGTTGGTTTATTCGCTTTAATAGTTCCCCACTTGTATGAACGTATGTGTGTTGGATTTTTCTCTGTTAATTTAACTCTCTATCTCTATCTATCTTGTGCTGGGTTATATATTTTTTAGTTTGCCGCATAAGACTCCACTCTAGGGAATAAATGAAAAATAATGAATGAGATGATAGGATGAGAGCCCGGTGCATCTTCTGCATCAACTCCTACTTGTACTCTTTATTTATTATTTTTATTTTTACAATACACTGAGTAATAAAGTGGCGACTTTCTCCTCATCTAACCCCTTTATTTTTCTTTATTTTTTTTTGGAGTAACCGCATAAAAATAACGCCGAAAAAAATAACACGACCGTGTGTTCTCACGAAATTTTCATATTATTTTATGTGAAATACTTTTTTTTTGCCAAGTACACTTTGTTACGGCAATAATATTTTTTTGTATGACAACCGCAAGGTTAACCGCAGCAAATTATAAATTTTTACGGAAGAAGGAGGAGTTACTTACCTTTGTACTTAAATATACATATATGTGCGTATTTTCTTTCAATATTTTATACTTATATTTATATTTTTTCTTTCTCCGATTCTACATTTCTATACCGTGTATCGCACAAAGGAAAAGACGGTTATTCATACTCTTATACACTTTACAAAAACTTGAAAAAAAAAAAAAAAAAAAAAAAGATGAAAAAATAGGGCAACGACGTTTATTATAAAAGTAGAGCAAATTTAATTTAAATTCATAATTCATTATTTTATAATAATTATTTAAAATAAATAAATATTACGTAAAAACATAATTTACTTGCAATGGTTAGTAGATAAGTTATCAATCGTGGTCACTGCCAGTTAGTCTGCCAAGTTAACAGGAAGTTTTTCCGTTCATTTTATTATTACATTCAATATTTATGACTTTTATATAAGAATTTGTTTATTTATTTGATATATTAAAAATATGTAGTGTAAAATTTTGAAATGTAAAATATTTATTTGTCAAAGTGTTGAGTAAAATAATGAAAGATGAAAAGTCACATTACATGTAGTATGGTATGTAGTTACAGAATTGTTTCAGACAAGAAGTGATGTTTAAGTTTTGTGCCAGTGGTTGTTGGCGCCTTTTGTTGGCCTCAGCCGCAGCTGCCGTCGTCGATGATATTCCAGGGGGCCTTCCGTTCTCATGCTCTCGGAACTCGATCGACCCTCAACTTTTAGTACATATATGTATATATATACATATGTGTGTGAGTGGTATAGAACAAGAATCGAGAGAACCTTTCTCGTCTCTTCTTCACTTCTCTTCTCTTTCTTTTCTTTCTCTCGTACACTTTTGTGCACTTGAATTCTCTTACACTACATTATATTGTATTGACATACACGCGACTGTAATCCTCATGAGAATTACCACGAGTGGAATATAAATGTTTATAAAAATCACAGCTCAAAAATTATACATTTAACTCTTTTTAAAACCACAATTGCTGTTTTAAATTTATCGCTCCAGCAGATGGTCCCAGCCCCAAATATATATTTTAAAACCTTTTTTTTTTTACAAGTTAATTAATTTATCAGTTGACATTAGACATTTTTAGTTTAAGCTGGTTCTTAATTTAGTATTCTTGACCTGAACACGTTTTTTTTTTTTTTTACGGATACACTTAAAATTTCATGTTTTTTGTTAAATTTTATTTTATAGATTTATCATGACTTTTAAATAAATATAATTTATTCTTTTTATTTAAATTTAAATTCCATAATGTCTCGTAAAAAAAAATATTAAAAAAAAATGGACGGTCGACTCGCGAGGAAAACGGACGTAGATGATTGAATCGCGGTAGCGTATTCCACAAGGGAATAAAACGAGACCTCGGCGTGTCCTTGAATCGATTAAAATGACCGTGTTACACTGACTTTTAATCTTATTCTCTTAAAATTATTATTTTTTATCAATTTATATATTTTTTTTTATCCTTTCATTTTTCATTACAGTGTGTACTTAAATATTTTATTAAAAATACGCATGCTGTTATTACATATACATACTAAAGTCCTACATACATTATTCACTTTATAATTAATGTAATTATTTTAATGTTTTTTTCTTTTTTAATTGCATTAATAATTTTAATTCAAAAGTAGCAAATGTACTTTCTTGTTGGTTTACAAATGGCCGGTCATCGGAAGTGGAAAGACTTGCTCTTTGTTTGTGGACGTTGCACTTCGACACTCGAGCTTCATGCATCATGATATTGAATAACGGCTGTACCTTTTTATTTAAGTACACACTGAAAGACAAAGAACATAAAAAATAAATTATTAAATTAATTTAATTTTAAAAAAAGTTGAATTCGTTGCAATAAAACCGATATCCGGAAATGTCATTTTTTATTTTTTATTTAAGTATCAGATTCATTGACAGGAAGCAGCGGTTTCCTTTGTAAGGATCCACCCACAATTTACCTGACGACGAATTATTACTTTTTATTTTCTTATTGAAAAAATATAAAATTTTGTTCTTTAAACAATGACACATTATATGTAAAGTACTATTGAATTTTTATCGTAATATATAAATTTAAATAAAACTCAACAATGAATAAGATCAAAAGATTGCTGACGTTGCGGGCGAAAAGTAAAAAAAAATATATATATTTTCAGTGGATAAAAATAAACACAAGGGCATGTTTTTAAAATTACATAAATTAATCGATCGGCGAGAAAATAAAATAAACGCATATGTGAGTTGCTGCTGCTGCGTCGCGGTCGACTGTGCGTGTCCTAGGTCAAGACTCGTCGACACTTACTGTCAATGCCCGTCTCTCTATTTGTCCTTTTTTATTTTACTAAACTTATATTCTGGTTCAGACTAGCTTCTTTGTCTTCATATATATTATATATATTTGCTTACATGTTTTATTCATTTGTATTAACACTCGATTTGCGACTTAAATTAATTATCTCCCCATAAAATTAAAACTTTTTTTATAAATTTATATTCAAATAAAAATTAAAATAAATTAGTAAATTCCGGTATCGATAACAATAGATTTATTTTATAAAATTAAAATTAAAAAAAAAAAAAAAACACCTGCCGTTTAAAATAAACCGTTTACAATCTCTCTTATTTTTCCCATCAGAAACCAGCTGCCTCGTCATCATCTTGTCGGCTCTCTCTTGCGACTTATTCTAAGCGCCGTTTTTTCGCTCCTTCACTCTCGATCTCGACGGCAAGTAAAAGTAAACGGTGTGTAAGGTGTATCAATGTATAGTCAGTGTATTATAACGTTGACTACACTCGCTGCCATACCCTCTCTACTAGCTGATGACCGTCACGTTGAGACGAAAAAATTTTTAAATTCAAACAAAACTAGTATCGCTACTCCAGAAAAAAAAAATTAAAAAAAGTGTAGGCGGTAATGAATCTTCTCCTCAACTTTATTAAACTCCTTCACCTTGAATTATTCATCTCAAAACTTATTGACGTATCAAATAAATAACTAAACTCAATTATATACGTGTTCTAATAATAACAATAATAATAACTTTGTTTGGTCTATGTACATTGTATTTTAAAAAAATGCGTACGAGCAAATCGGCTGGTCGACGGAAATTTAATTAATGGCTTTCTAATTAACTTTATTGATTGATGGCGCACGTACACATTTATTATTATTAAATTTTCAGTAAATAATGGAATTTCATTATTAATTTAATAGTTTACTCTTCATATCAATTTGTTATTATTATTATATGAGTATTGCCTATTACTAATTTATCTAAGAAATTTAAAACTGACAAATGAGTGATTGCTATAATGATTTTTACTCGAAAAAATTAATTAACGGAACGAGGACAGTAACAATTAAAAATCAATAAGCGGGGAATTTTATTTTTTAAAATTTATATTAATTGAATTTAAAATTACAGTTGTAAATAATATTTTAACGTAAGCAAACACTGGGTCGGGTGAAAAAAAAATAAAAATAAAAATCTTTCGCCGGTTATTTAACATTAAAGTACACACGGTAAAAGACGGTGGTAATTTTTTTCGAGTTATCGTGACACTGACCCACTTCCGTACGCAGGACCTCTGAGGAAATGTTGAGAGGTTAAAATTATTTTTTTTTTTTTTTTTAATTTTAAATATTTTTTATTTCACTGTCTTTATATATTTTTATGCAATTCACCAGACGGCCTCGTAATTATAATAATTTATTTTTGAGCCATTGTTACAAGGGCATTTTTATATATATATATCTATATATCTTTTTTTTTCATAAATAAGTATCGTGTTTATTAAAATTATTATTTTTTTATTACATCGAGTGAAAGTATAAATGAATTGATACCCGCCATTTAATTTAGGACTCACCTACACACCGAAATATAATTTACATGTATATATATATAATATATACATACAAAGTAATAGTATAATGTAAAAAGTATTGAAATGAAATATTAAACAAGAGCAATGACGTTTTGTGCCGTTGGAAATGTGATATCATTGTTACACTCACTTATTAGCCATCTAATATATAGATATATATTTATATATACTTGATTACATTACATTACACATGCTGAGCCTCATAACACATTACATTTGCTTCTAAAAAAGTCTATGTACAGCCAATTGGTCATTTGTAATCAGTAATCATTTATACATATATATACACATGGATGTATGTATATGTATATATATGTAGACCTGGGTTTAACGATGTAAAATGAGTACTAGTTGAATAAGTAGGACGTGTTATCAAAAATATTAAACGATACCGAGCAGTTGCCTCGGATATTTTATTAAATTTAAAAAAATCCAAGGGAAAATAATTGAGCATTAAATAAATTACTTGGCGTGACGTCGGTTTTTTTAAAATTCAATGAGAGAAAGAGAGTGACAGTATAAAAAGTAAAGTAAGTTTATGAGACAATTATAAAAACTAATTTCACAATTGACGGTGCACGTGTCCAAGGACTCGGATGAGGATCGTCACGCCTATTTCCTTATCACGTTACTCGTGTAATTTTTCTTTTTTTTTTTCTTTACTCCAATTTAATTATAAATTTTGATGAGTTAAATACGATGGATTGTTTGTAAGAAATTTATGTAAATTTATAGCAGCACGTGGTAATTTATCATTGAGCTGTTGAGTCAGTCAGTAATTAATCAATCGGTAGAATAAGTTTTGTTAATTATAAATACAAGATAGCGGTGACTGTGATAACGTGAGAGGTAGATACTGTAAATGAAAATTGAATTACCGGATGACACGTGGGCTGTTTAATGTACGTAAACTTGGGAACTTGGGTATAGACAAATATTCAGTGACTATCAACTGGATTCGCGTATGGGTGATGTTGCTCCGAGTTAAGAGTATCGAGAGATGCTCGAGCAACTGGAGTCTGTAAATTTGATCTGTCTGAGGAGCAGCGCTCGCCTTGAAACAAAGCCAGAGTCTCTGCCCTCGTCATCTTTCTCGGTCGGTCTCTCCGTCCCTCAGCTGCTGCCGATGCTCTCTATTATTAAGTTTTTTGTTGTTATTTATTTGTGTCTGCGTCTTTGGTGGGTTCTAGGGCGATCCTTTTTTCGTCCTTTTCACTTTGCCATTTTTTTTATTCATTTAGTTTTTTTTTTTTCTTCCCAAATCTTCCTCTAACCGTCTATACTCTCGGTCTTTCACCGTCTACACATTCACGTACACACATCAATATCCATATATGTATATATGTGTATATGTGTGTATGCATTAAGGCTGGACGGTTTTTTTAAAATTTAATTTTTTTATTTTTCTTGCGTGAGGGAGTCGACGTCCTTCCAAATCACCGGCGGGCTTTGCATCTTCCGACAGGTGCACATCGTACATTTAAAATTCAGCGTGGGAGAAAATCCCTGCAATTCAAACTTTTATCACAGCACAATATTATTACATATTTTATTAAACATTAACATCAGTACTTAAGATTATAATTTTATTTAAACATAAATTCAAATTAAACTCCAAAAAATTAAAAATTTTATTTTTTTTCATCCATCAGTCCGGAGTTAATTTAAATATTTATAACAATTATTGTATTTTTTTTTTTAAACAATAGTGTTATGTACTGATAACTATAACACACTTTATGAGCATAACAGTACTTGAATAATTTTGTAACAAGACGAAAAATTTAACGGAGAAAGTCGTATTGAGTTGCTATGTATAAATATATTATATATATGTATATTTATAAATTTGACGTCGATATATCCGCACTCGTTTTGGGCCCCAAGAGAAATCGAATGGCCAATTCTTTAGTTAACATTAAAAAGAGACATATATATGATGTGTATGATAAATGTTTAATTTGGCGCCGTTTCGAATCCAAGTCTGAGACTTGTCAGCACTTATTGCGGCCGAAAAGTAATAAGGTAACGAAACTTTTCGGTATTTAGGGATTATGACTTACTATATATAATATTCTGAACAGTTGTACTGGAGAATGATTGAGATCGCGATCGAAAAAATTTAGTAGAAAGGTCGAAACTTGGAACGGTCTCCGAGAAGCAAAAACCGAGAATTGGTCCATGAAATATTTTAGTTTCTTGGGTTTTCTTGGCATACCTGCTTCTGGAACTTAGTTTCTTAAATCTTAAATTTTTTTATTAGTGTAGATACTGTTGAGCTAAACTACCTGAGCGACCGAATTTCGCAAAGAAAGACGTTCCTGCCACGTTGGCATTAAGTTACTACTATAATTTATTACCGTACCTTTATACTTATTTCTCCTCCGCTTAGCTCGGCCACTCTATATTCACCTTGTCCGTAACTTTCAACAGTCCGAGTTGTCCAAAATAATAAATATTAAATTTGGTAAATCGTTAAAACTCACTCCATATTAGGCTTTCATCTTCGCGCTCATCGATACTGTAAATTATTTAATAGACATATATTTTTTTTTTTTTAAATATTTGTATGGTAATTTTCTCGAGGAACATTTATAGTTTTATTTTAAAAATACGAGGCATTGACGGCATAATAGTGAATAACTTGGTGTGAGGAAAAACGGACGGAAGAAGACTGGCGGCGCGTGCTATGAATTTGAACGTGCGTTAAACTAAAAGTACATATACATATATATTTATATATATAAAGATAAAGATAGTGGTCGTAAAATATAAAGACAATGGATAGTAGCGTGACATTGTGTTGAAGTAATTGTTCTTGGGACAGCTTGCAATGTCTTTGGTTGTCTGATGTTAAATAATTTTAAATCTACATGACTGGAGAAATTAGAAATGGGAAAAGTATAATAGTTGTAGCAAATGAGATGTTTAAATTTAAAAAAAAAAAAAACAATAAAAAACAGCGGGAGGATCTTCAGTAGTGGTATCGTCTGTAGTCGACCCCATTTCTTGGAAGAATTCTACCATTTTTATTTACCATGGCCTTAACCATACCAACGTTAACTAAAAAACTTATTTTTCATCTCTGTCACTCTCTACTCATCCTCTTTCCTCTTCATATATATAAATATACATATATATACCACTTGAGTTTATCTTTTTTTTTGTTATTATTTTTAAAAAAATTTCTTTTATCGGGAGCGGGAGTTTGGTCTTGGCTGCAACTTAAAAATTTTCAAAATAAAAAATGAAAATATTTTTAGCAAATTGAAATAAATTATTTGAAACAATAAAACGGTACGCGGTATTTTGTTAGCGGTAAAAAATGTATTAGTGTTAAGGAGTGGTTGAGATGAATCACAAAAGAGAAAATGATGTTTTATATTTTTTATTTATGCGTGTCTTGAGATTACTGATGAGCGGATGAGTGAATGAGTGACTGGTTGCTGGGTAAAATGTGTAAGTGCGAGGATAGTGTAGGAGTAATTTTGGGCAGAGGGTTTTAATGTAGTAAGGATGAGAGTTGAGAAACACTGGGACATCGAATCGTTGAACCACGGAGTGGTTCAGTGGCTCCAAGGCCGGCGGAAACCACGGGTGGGATGCGCGACCGACAACGGGGGGACCCCGGTTACACGCGCCGCGATGCAGTTTGCCACCACGAGGTCCGATGCACACAACATTTAAGCCTCCTACTCAGCTTTGCTTATAACTATTTATCAAATATTATTTACTACGTTTTTTAATCCCCTTTTCTCACTAAATTATCACAGCTAAAATTTTTAAAAAAATAATTATTTATTATTTAATAGAAAATATATATGACAATAATTAAATCGGGTAATAAAAAATATATAAATATATTTATTGGTGAAATTAAAAATTATAACGACATATAATTAAAATTTGAATTTAATTTAATTGACATTTATAAATTAATTTAAAATAAAGTTATTAAATTTATAATTATAACCGGCAATAAAACTAAATTTGTGTTAATAAGAAATAGTTTATTATTGATGATGCAATTAATTAAATATTTATGGATATTATATAAAGTAACATTTGATCCGCCGACGCCATCAGATACCATATGTATATATATCTTCATCATTCTGTTCGGACAGTAAAGTCGTGTTTCAGGAAATGGTACTTCTGCGAAATAATGGACACTCGGATGAGGTCTTTAACAAGAAACATACATGTGTGTGTGTAATATATTAATCTTTGAATATATGTAGGATTTAATTTTTGTCTCAAACGATTACCGAACTGGCCTCTGAAATGAAAAATTTCGTAAGCTATATATATAAATATACACACTCAAGGATAAAAGTATTTGATTTCGCCACTCGGGTCTCCTGGGGCCTTTCACGATCGATCCGTGGTCGTTTCCTTGTCGCGAAAACCTGCCGCCCACTTCGACCCGCCAACTCCGTAATCCCAATAAAATTCTTCGAGTGAAAATTCATCTCATTGTTATTCGTCATTAATTACAGACAACCATAGGCTACAAAAATATTAGACAACTTTTATCTAAAACTTCATTTTTTTTCTCAAAATTTAAATTCCAGTTTCCCGCCAATGTCTAACATTTTTTTTATATAATTCGCTATTTTGATAATTAAAAATAAGTACTTAATTTATTTTTACACAATCAGTCTACTTTCACATTTGAAATCTTTTTGGCTAAATGGATGAATCATCATAAAAAGAAATAAATATAAATACATATTTATATTTATACCTACCGCAGAGTTTGAATAAACGTTAGAACATAAAATTTTATGTAGGAAATAAAATAAACTCGGACTATAGTTGTCTAATATTTTTTTAAAAAGCTATTACTCTGGTGTTAATTCGCCAATTGGGAAACGCATTTAGCATATTAATGCATAATAAATATATATATGCAAATATGGTACATGTCATATGTGGAGTCATTGATATATATTATTGATATAACGAATTTTGCTGGTGCACATAAATCAGGTCTCGGTGATGACGCGTTTAAAAATAAAACGACACCAGTAGACGTAATTTCTTAATCGTAATTTGATGTAGACCAGGCAACGTCACTCTGTATCAGCAAAAACGTTACCAAGTTGATTTACTCTCGTAATCAGGTTACTTGCTATCATTTTCCAACGTATTATCTTCAATAAACAATAACTAATTTTATTTAAAATCACAAAATATCATTTTTTCATATCATTTCCCACTGATTACATTACGCCTGTGGTACTAAAATGTGTGATGTAGTGCACTTAAGTTTCCTTTGACGTTAAATCCAATTTTCTCACTAAAATAATATTTTACATAAAAAATAAAATTTTCTATTCCTTCGAAGAGAAAAAATTTTTAGTGCGCACAAATAAAAATAAATTGATGCAATAAACAGCCGCGACAAAGGAAAATGATAAATAATATAAATGATAAAATTAATTAATTAATATTGGTAATTATTTAAGTTTTGATCGATGGGCTGCTCGGGTCCGGGCAATAAATGAAAATAAAAAATGGATGTCGCTAATGAGAATCTACTGGCAGGGAATTTCTTTATTTGCGTCGCGCGCCAAAACCGGTAACTCGTACGATCATTTTAGTCTGGAGCAGTTTCGAAGACATACCACAGGAGCACATTAATCTGTTAATACGGTGTGCTGTGTGCTGTGTGCTGGTGGTAGTTGTTTCCATTTGGGTTAAGTTTTATAGTTCTTTTCTCTCGAGTATTTCATTCTCTCTTCTCTTCGGAGTTTTGTTATCTTTTATTTCTGAATCGAGCACCAGAAAAAAATAACGATAGTCGACATACGATGAGACGCCCGCTCACGGTTGTTTTCTGTCGTTCTTCATTCCTCCTCTATACATATAAATATATCTATATATATATTAAAGAAAGAGTTCCCATGGAAACCATTGGCGTACTTTGCACTAATCCGGTTTTTCAGATGTACAATAAACTCTTTCGCGGCCATGTCTACTTAACTTAGATATTTTTATTTTACTACACATAATATATATATGTAATAGTATATTATATCTAAACACACACGCACGCACGCACAATCGATCGACACACTCGTTATAATTCCTTTTTCTTTTTTTACTCCGATTTCGGACCTTGAACTTGTCACACCATTCATATTTAAACATTAATTACATTCAAAATAATATTATATATATGTATATTTAATTTGAATTTTTTTTTTTTTTTTTCGGCTGCTTCAATTTATCTCGACTGTCAGATACTGAATAATGCGGGTAAAAAATTCCATATATCGAAAGAAATGACAGAAAAAACTCAGCGATTGCTTTCCGAGTTTTGGATTCTCTCCAAGGACATTTTTTCAGCTCGCTCATAATTTTCTGTCCATAAATTATTTTAAATCGTTGCCAACAAATTATCGACTTTATTTAATTTTCATACCCACAAAAAATATATTCAGAAAAAAAAAATTTTTCTACAATAATATCTCGTGTTTATTTTATTATTTTTAATCAATGAAGTTGATAAACTCGAATTGATAATCTCGATTAGAATGTACAATCAATAAAATCGGAATAGAAACGTGGTTACACATATTTATCTATTTATATGTATAATATAGAGACACGTGGCGTGACTGTCGACTCATATGGTCCACATATGTATAGCTGATAAATACAGATTAATATATAATAGCTGACATATATTAGAGGCGACTTAGAAAAAAAAAAAAAATGTCAGCTTGATTTGATTAATATAATTTTTAAACTCATGCATAATTTCACCCGGCGTTTAATATAAAAAAGATTTAAAAAAAAAAGAAGAAATAGCCGTATCGTGAGTTGACGCGTGTGTATTCCAATGAATGGATTATTCCAATCGGATTTGCGAAGCACTATAACAGTATACTCTTTCTCGCTCATGTGACACGAGAGGCTCGCGTTTTATTGCCAGCGGATTTACTATCGGATGGGCCATTGATTAAAATTCGCAATTTTTTTTTTATTTTATCTTTACTTGAGAGTGATTGATTCAAATCTATGCATCGTGTCGTAGATTTAAAATTAATATTTACTCATGTTTGCTTTACACGATTCCATTCATTAATTCATTCATTCACTGGCAATATTTATAAAAATTTATTCGCAGCAAATTGCTGGCGATTGAAATATTCTGACACAGAAATAGAGATATTTAAATTTTTGAAATAAAATTGTCAGCGCAATCAGTTGCTCAATGAACGATATTGCAGCGAAAGCGGTCAATGTGCGTAACGGGCTTAGTTGTGTTTTATTTTTCAGTCTTTCGTCCACAGTAGCACATACACATTACATACATATTTACAGACGAGAGTAACAACAGAATAGTAATGCAAGTAATATCATACAAGTATTCCTGTTTATGTCCACTGTCCCCACGCCTTTTTCGCTCAAGCAATTCCAATAGTGAGCTACCAGTCAACGTTCTCTTATGTGTTGAATTTTATTAACTTCCTAAACAAATAATAAACCCGAAAAAATTTTAATCTTTGATACTCTGAATTCCACATACTGAAGAGCGAACTCTTATCACTTGAAATAAAATTAATAAAAATTCTTGAATCGTAAAAAAAAGTATATTTCGGTTTGTCGGTTCTGGGAATTGAATTAACATAAATTGCTTCATTGATATTTAGTAAACAGCTCTAGTGTGACTAAATAACTATTGAAATATAAAACTTTATATCGCGCATTAATGTCGACCCAGACAATTTTCTAGGAATTAATTTTGTAATTAAAATTAAAAGTTTTATTATTTAAGTAGACAAAGTGATAAAAAATTAGTAGACAAATGTTTATATTTAATACTTATATATATTTATATATTAGTTTAGCAAGATTAATATATCCTGAGTGCCAGGTCGGTGAGTCAACTCGCGTTCTCGAGTCCTACAACCGGTCGCCTCTATTTCGTCTTTCGAGCTCTTGTACACGTGTTAATATATAAGTATGTACTCACATCAGCTACTCTAACTAAACTCGGCTCCTACATACATAAATATGTATAAATATAATATACATGCTACATATATATATATTGTATACACGACCAACGCGACGTAACGGACGCAGCTGTTGCGACTTGGAGCGAAATTAAAAGACTTTGGTTACTATACATCATTGATATAACACTGAACGAGCTCCAAGTATCAAAAAATAACAAACTAAGTCCAACAAAGTGAAGACACAAAGCCTAAGAAGTAGGATAAGGGGTGGTGGGGGAGGGGGAACAAAAGAATCGGGTGAAATGAGGGAAAAAAATAATCGGCCTCGAATTTCATCTGGTTTTCGGGCAAAAAAAAAATAATTCAACCTAACACACATGGGTCTCAGTGTGTAGGCTGTAGTGAATTGTAGTGAGGAGATTGAGGTCCTTGGGCCCGAGGAGAACATTGTGATGAGGACTCGAAGATTCAGGATCGCCCAGGGGTGGCCGTCTTTGGGACTCGTTCTAAATTCTGGGCATCTTGTGAATCTTAACTTCTTTTATGCTCCATGTATACTTATAATTATTATTATTATTATTTGGTCTTATAGTCCTGCTACACTCTTTTCTCTTTTCACGGTCCCAAGTTATCTCCATTGTGCTGACGCAGGGCAATAGTTCCTAGGAACACACAAAACCGACAGTTTTATTATTTATTCACATGGATATAATCTCTTTTCTTTCCTCTTCTACCTGATTTATCAGCAGACAAACTTGCCCAGAAAATAAATTCATGTTTAAATATATATATATAAATAAACTGGTACACTAAAGAGCTAAAATTAATAAAAAAAAAAAAACTAAAATAAAATAGCTGGTGACAATAAAATTAGTCTTCCTGGTTCTCTCTAGAGAAAGAGTTACGAAACAGATAATAGAAATTTCCGGTCAACTTGAGAGCATTTGTAGTGACTCAACAAACATATTATAGTGTAGGGGGAATATGTTCGTACATATATATGAGACGAGGAAACTGGTGAGCAAAAAGGCTGTTATAGGTGGGCAGTTACCAGCGACCATAACTATTAACTATCACCATAGCTCACCTCACCACAGCAACCCGAGATTAACTGACAATAAATGGTACATACAGACAAATAGACAGACACCCGAGCGAATCGTAATAAACGTCCTCTCTCAATAGAATATATCTGGTAGGCCTCTTATTTCCATTACCAACTATATTTATGCATTACCATCTATGAAAACTCAATCGACCGATTAGCAACCACTTCACAATCATCTTGTTTCATCATCGTATTGTGTGATGTAACTGACCGGCAATAACCTTCTTTTATTAAATTAATACTCTGGTCTTGTCTAGTCTAGTCTATTTTATTTATTTATTTATTTATTTATTTATTGTCAACGAGTGTGAAATAGTTTACAATTATGTTAATTCACTAATACGTTGGCTCGGGTCAGTGCTCGGTTGATATTAATACTCTGGTTAGTCAGGAACACGTTGAGGTACTTGAGTAGTCGTATCTTGGGGAGATCCCGCTGTGAGCTATATGGATATATATAATACGAGGGAGTTTGAGCGTTAGAATGCACTGGCTGTTATGTATACGGCGAATATACATACTCATCAACTCTGTCTATGTATGTCCATGTGTGCCCATGTGTGAGTGAGTAAAGAGAATGATAGACTGCATAGCAGCTACTCCAAAGGTACTTGATCTAGTAAAGTTATAGTACTGAATTGTAAGATGGTCATCGAGATGCGGATATACTCTGCGTAATTAACTGCGTGTCCAGATAGATTATTGCCGAGATATTTTTCCATTGTAATGAGATCAAGAGGGGAATAAAAATATGTAAGATTGATTGATTGATTGATCGGTTGATAAGTTAATTAATTAATAAACTTAATAATGCAGATGAAAAATAATTTTAAAAGGTTTGTTACTCATCGAAAGGCATGAACCGGTTGAATTGTCGTAGTCGTTGATGTCAGTAGAGTTCAATCTTAATATAGTGTGACCCCCACTGTCATTTGCTCGTTCGTCTCCGCTACGAGGAGTCTTGATCGTCGACGTTGAGTAAGGAGCTAAAGATAATATAAAGAACCGACGAAAAAGCTCGTCCGCATGTCATGGGAGTAAAGAGTTGAGTTGAGGGAAAGAGAAAGAGAAAGAAAAAGAAAAAGAGGTAAAGACAGAGGCAGAAAGTTACTGCTGTGCGTGTGGTGTAGACCCGTACTGCTGGATGGTGAAACAAACTAATGTAATATATGTATAACTAAACGGACGAACGGACGGATGGACGTGCGTGCATGCTTGCGTCCATTGCACTTTATCCAAGCCCGGTTATTTCAGCGACACTATATAACTACACTCTACACCACTGGCATAGAACTTTTCTGCTGATGATGATGATGATGATGATGCTGATGCTGCTGCTGCTGCATGAGTCCTCAGTAAAACCCAATGCATCGACGTATATATAACACTTACTTACTCGCTTATTTATATACATATATACATATATATGTATGTATTAAAGTAAAACGCAGTGTACGCACTTGTCGGGTCGCACACGCTCTTAACCAAAGAGATAAAAAGATAAAAATAAGAGATTGCTTGCTCGAGTGTCATCGATCTATTTACGGAGCTGGAATTTCTGGCCTTCGTACCAGAAGACTATCAAGGAAACTCAATAATAGTATTTACTTGTTATTACCAAAATAAATTATTACATTTTATTTTAAAAAGTACATACGACAGTTTTAAATCCGTTGGACAAAAAAATAATACACGGACTTTAAACACATATATATGAGTTAAATAGAGTATAAGTACAGAAGCTATCGTCTGAATGTGTGGGGAGCATAATGTATAAGTATATGCTACAAGTATACAAGTAATAAAAGAATAATAATAATAAGAACAAGAGTTGCTGCGCAACGGCAGCACAGTAGGGAATGCCCAGTTGAGTCTTTTATCAGGTTTGCGTGCATAGTAAAGTGGGTATGCACGTAGAAACGAGATTCTCCGAGGTCCCGTGCCGGTCGTCGCCTCCTTGGCGAGGTCACGGAAATCGATCGCACTCTCCTCCTCCACCACTCGACTTGTTACCTTCTTCTTCTTCTTCTTCTTCTGCTGCTGCTTCTTCTACTTGTATTTTATACCCCTTAGCATTTTATTTCTCAGTGCAACCACTCATACTTAAAATTCATCTTTCAGCCCGATACGACTTATCAAATAAAAGTCAACAGACTAGAGCTCTGATAGATAAATAAAAAATGTTTAATAAAATTTGTCAAGTCTATCACACCCGGAGACGAATAAATAGACACAAGCTATTTCCAATATTTGTATGCAGAGCTATTCAAGTTGTGTGCAAAGAGAGTATAGCTGGAAATAATAATGTCTTTTCGAAGATGAATAGAGCACTACTTGCGCTATGAGACAGTCGTTATACTCTAGAGGTTGTAGTGTCATTCTTCTCGGGGATAATGCCGCCGAGTTCATCATCGGCCAGGTCTATGCTGCCACAAGTTTTGGTATGGAACGAGCGAGGAGTGGGTGAGAACTGTTATGTGTCGATGCTAGTGCACGTACGTACAGGAGGAGTACAGGAGGAGAAAAATGGGATGAGGGGAGTTGTTAATGTGCGGGGGATGTGCCCGTCACCAGTGTCGAGTATGTTGCTGGTGATGGTGATGGTGATGTCGTTGGTGGGGATGGTGTACACACACTAGAGTGAGAGGATAAAGAGAGAAAAAGAGAGAAAAAGAGAGAGAAAGAGAATTGAGCGGTGCAGCAGAGTGCAGAGAGTGTATAGCACTCTTGGCGGGTGCCTCCTCGTCCGGCCGGCAATCCGATGTATTGTGGGGGTGTTGGCCTTCAACTTGACGGCGCAGTTTCACTGACCTGCCTGAGAAACTTGTACTCGCGGCGGCTCGCGACTCGTGCCCACCGACGACGGTACGTCCTGTACTCAACAAGAATATCCTTTTTATCTTCCATTGGTTCTTACTATTATTTTTATTATTTTTATTCCTCGGCAAGGGTTTTTCTTTATCATTATTTATCTTTACTTCTGCTACACTTTAACTCTCTTATTTTAACCTACACATTTTATAGTTTTGTTATTACCTTTATTTATTGCCCTTTTCGTAACTAAATTACTCAAGAGGTATTTTGCTTACTTTTTAAAACCACCACCATCTGTCAGGCCATTAAATTTTTATGCTTTCCATTATTATTATTATTAAAAAATTTTTTTTTCGTTACAATAAAAATTTAAACGAATTTTCTTGGAAAAAAAAACAAAGTTTCTAGTGTTTTTAATTGATTGACAAGCGTTGATAATTTTTAAAAAATAGTATAATTGTCAATGTGTTTTCATAATGACTTTTTTTACGGTGAATTTCCATAAAAATGTTTTTTTTCTTTTTGTTGGTCTGAAATATATGTAAATTAGTGGTTTTTGTGCTGAAGAGAAACGAGGAGAGAAAGTAATTGATGGATTGGCACCGAAATCAGTGTGCCGAGGAGCCACTAAACACAAAAGAACTCTGTTGCAGTGGTATTATACGAGATATTTAGCTCTACACTCTACAAGACCGCTGCAGCAGACATGGCTAGCATACAGAAAATGGCCCTGGAATTTCGGTAGGCGTTCTCCATTTCAAGGGGAGCAATTACCAAAGTGCCGCGCACGCAGATGGCGTTTTTGGTTACTATTACTTTCTTTTTTTTTTACTCATAATTTTATGCTTTTTTCTCTTTCTCTTAATCTCGGTCTTGTTTTAAAAAAATAATAAAACCGCCTGGGCCCGGGCCGCGGCGATGATTTTAGAGAGACCAGAAACATTTCGAGCTCGTTTGTCGGCCGGTATAATTCCTTCTGCTCTTGAATAACTGAATTTTCTGCTCAGCCACTCGTACAAGATAAATTGCTTACAATTGCCGTTCTTCCAATTACCATTTTATTGGTAACATTTACTGGACAAATGACAAACTTTTAACTTTAAACAAGTCATCCTGATTTTTTAAAAAAATTCCACGTCCATTTATCGACTCACTGTCTATTTGAAATACCAACAGCTATATATAAATATAAATATAAATATATATGTATGGCGGCAACACGTACACATGCAGTATAGTGCACAGTACAAGGGCTGGAAAATTCTAGAACCTCGCAGAAACTCGGGAAAATAAGAGAGATAGTGATACATCAGCATTGATCGCAACTCTAGCTATTACTCACAATCCATAGCAACTACGACTATTTTTCTCTCCATGATATGATGTATCGTGAGAATAAAGTCAACCTGCGAGCTTGACTTGTACCCATTATCCCAATTCACAGACTAATTTTGCTGAATTATTATTATTTTTAAATTTACTCTCATCCTCTTATTTAAAATTATTCAGCGTCTCCATATTAATATGAAGAAAAATTTTTTTACTTTTTTTAAAATTGGTCGTCGAGTGTCGCATGAATTGAGGCATGGGTTTAAATGCGGGTGTTCGAGAACGGAACACTATACTGTAGTCTATCCACATCTACGGTTTCTCCATCGAGCGTAACGTCAGAAGACATGGAGGACACCGTTCGAGAGTTGTTTTATAAAAGCAACATAAGAGAGGAGTAGATATAAAAATAATTTAAACAGTAATAGAGCGAGAGAAAGGAGGAATGAGAGCTCCTTGGTTTTCGCCCTTCGTCTGTCGGTTAATTTCGCCATGGACAAAGCAAAACCAGCCCACTGAACATATCTCTCCTTCTCTTTCTCTCTCTTATATATATACTACTCGTATTCCACACAAATACACTTAAGTTGTATACACCCGTTCACCAGTTCGTTGGTTCGTTGGTTCGTCCGTTTCACCTTGGCCGCGGCCCTTCAACTGTCTACGACCCACGCCCCCTCTCGACGCGTTCTTTCTTCGTCGCGTGGACACCTAACCACTATTATATATACATATACATATATATACCCATCTTTGTTTCTCAACTGAGGATTGCATCCCTGTTATATTGCCGTGTATCATCATTGCCCCTGTGAGCAGGATCGGTATGCCCATAGGTTGCCTGCACGAGCTCAGAGCTCTCACCTGCCTCTCGATCCCCACATTCGCATCTCACACATGCTTACAGACATCCATGTGCTGCTTGTTGGCGGCATTAAAGTGTCTGCTTGACCCACCGAGTCGACGACTTAGTTCTTGAGGTCTTTCCCCTTCGACTTCCTCCAGAGTCCAGAGCCTTCTTACAATTCCATCGATATCCACTTTACTCATTACTTTTTTATTTTTATTCCTTTCATCTCAAGCTTATCCTTTTCACCTCCATACATATTTCTCAGCTTCCACTGTATGCATATTCGTTACAATTATTCTCAATTTAAAAAGTCTGTAATTGAAGATGAACGAAATATTTCCAGGTGTGGTTCTGCTTGTTTTTAAATTCAAGTACAAAGTTCTCTTTACTTTCCCTTGTTATTGTTATTGTTGTTGTTATTGTTGGTGATGTTACGTGCTGTCTGTTTTCACCGATTACTCACAGTTGGTATCGTATTTATGTCAAGATTGTTGGCCGCAGACTCCAAACGGCCTTGGCAAATTTAAAAGCTTTGACATATTATTATTACATATGTATTTTTTGTAATTTATAATAATTATAAATTAATTAAACCTCCATCTGTCCATTTAATTTTGAATATTGGCGGGGATTTTATTGGGAAAGAGTCTGGCAACTAAAATTATTTATACTTTGAGAGGAAAATGGAGCCGAGAAGGAGTATGCAGTTCGAGTAGAGGCTTGTTGAAGAATAACCAAAGTATACTATATATATAAAATAATAAAACAAAGACAAAGTCGGAGAATATAATAAGAAATAAAGAATAAAGAAAGAAATTGCAGACACGCGATGGAGTAGCGGAGAATCCACATTTTCTGTTTCTCTTGAGTCGAGTCGCTCGCTCTCTGAAATAAGACAAGTTTAGTAGTTTTGCTGGAGTATATCGGAGCGAGAAGAAACAATATTAAGTGGAGAGTGGTTCACCTGCATTGCTAGCATTGCGCCGACTCAAGGCCAGAGTCTGCGGGTCCAGAGACCGGGTCGCCGATGCTCTTCTTCCTTTACTTCCAGTTTCCTGCCTGCCTGCCTGCCTGCTTAGTTAACTCCCTCCCTGCTTCTCCTTTTCAGCGCTCCTTCACCTCATCCTCGGGGCGATGCCTCATCTCGCGTCAACAATCGCTGGCTCTCTGCTACGAGATCTTTAAACGGACCTTTAAAATTGAACGCGCTTTCCACACACTAGATAACTCGTTTTTTAACCTCCGGTTGTGATTTTTGTCCGCATTAATTATCCCAACTGTTTATCAAACATTGGAAAATAAATATTTTTACTTGAGCAAATTTAAACTAGAATAATAATTAATAATTTTTGTTTTTTTTTATGATTCCAGGTTGCAAGATAAAAGCACTCCGTGCTAAAACCAACACCTACATAAAGACTCCAGTACGAGGAGAGGAGCCAGTGTTCGTGGTGACCGGACGCAAGGAAGATGTAGCCCGTGCAAAACGTGAAATTCTGTCAGCAGCTGAACACTTTTCACAGATTCGGGCTTCACGTAAGAGTTCATTGGGCGCACTACTGGGAACACCACCGGGTCCACCAACATCAGTGCCCGGCCACGTGACTATTCAGGTACGCGTGCCATACAGAGTTGTTGGTTTGGTAGTTGGCCCAAAAGGTGCGACAATCAAGAGGATCCAGCATCAGACCCACACCTACATCGTCACACCCAGTCGCGATAAGGAGCCAGTCTTCGAAGTTACCGGTTTGCCAGAGAACGTCGAGGCCGCGAGACGTGAAATAGAAGCTCACATTGCACTCCGCACAGGTTCAACCAGTGGACCGGGTGGTCTCGTAGGGGACGAAGTTGATTTGCTTGGGGCTCTGTGTCGCGGCGGACTAGGGTCAATCCTCGGCACTTTGGATCCACCTGGGTCTAATGGCTCAAACGGTTCCACCAGTGGCGCTTTCTCTAGCAGCGGAAGCTGCAGCAGTTCATCAAGCAGCTCCGGAGCACCCGGACTCAACGACCTCGTGGCCATCTGGGGCGCGGGCATCGACCGCGACGAAGGACTTGGAGACTCACCGTCATTTGAATCTCAGACAGCATCTGCCTCATCAATATGGTCATTCCCGGGAGTAACACTACCATCCCGACCATCGCCACCGGCTTCAGCGAGCCCTGCAAGCCCCACGGATTCACTACTCGGCACTGGAAGTGCTGGTGGACGTCGCGAGTGTGTCGTCTGCGGAGACAAAGAAGTTACCGCAGCTTTGGTACCATGCGGTCACAATTTGTTCTGTCTTGACTGCGGGAATCGCGTTTGCGAAAGTTCCGATCCCAGTTGTCCTGTCTGCTCGCGACCTGTTCTCCAGGCGCTAAGAATTCTGTCTTAAGATGCTTAATCCTAAACTATCGAGATTATTCAAAAATTAATGATGATGATGATGATGATGATAATGATGATGATTATTATTATTATTAAAAAAAATTAAAAGGAGACGATTGTAAGGATAAAACGAAGAACGATTTAAATTATCGAGAAGAGAAACCAACTTCGAGGGACCCTTGAGTCTGGAAAGACGCGCACAAGATTTAAATTCCACTGCTGCTGCCAATATTTATTAACAAAAAAAAAGAAAAATTAAAAAAAAAAAAAATATGAAAACAAAGATTTTAAAACACACATTTAATTAAATTTAATTACATACATATTTAAAAAACTAAAACTTAAAATTTAACTACACAAAGAATTTTATGAATATTAATTACATTTAAAAAAATAATAATAATAATACTAATGAAGAACAAACAAACAAAAAAAAAAAATTAAATAATAATAAATAAATAAAAATAAAACCGGGGATTTTGATGCGTTCAACGCTCGCTGATTCCCGCGCCAACCGGATACAACGAATCGATTAAATATGCTGTAGGTGTAGACTCCCCGACTCGCGGCGCGTCTCCTATCGCCTGCTTTCTCGCAACACTTAAATCTCACATGATAATAACAATAATTACTAACAACAATTATTATTATCATAAATACTTAGCATTTAGCAAAAAAAAAAAAAATTTTTTTTTTGAAAACCGTTAAGTAAATTGAAAATATAAATTGCAGCCAACAGATTTAAAATTATTCCATTAAAGTCTAAGACTTGACGATTATTTATTTATTATTTTAATGGCAAATTTCGAGTTAATAAATAATTGTTTGGTCTTATTCTTTGTAAAGAAACTAGTCGCGCCGTGAATCCTTTTTAATGAGATTTATATGTAATAATTAATCCTCGTAGATCTGTGTGTGTGTCGTTCGCCAATTTAGTGAATGAGTTTAAAAACAACAAATATATATATATACATATAAGTATATGTATATGTATATATTAATATTAATAAATAATGATAAAATAATTATTATTATTGATAATAATCATAATGATAATTTTTTATAATTTAAATAAAATGAGATTAGGAACAAGTGTTGTGGTATATATATTTAACGATTTTTAGAAGTCATTAAAATGAGTAATATATAAATTAAAATAAATAATTATTTAGATTTTAACGCAACCCCTCGAGTCGCCGGCTCGCTGAGTGATTAAAAGAAATTTTTTTTTTTATAATTAAACTTAAATTTATAACAAATTGATCACTAAAATAAATATAAAAAAAAAAATCAATAAATAATTTATAGCTCAAACGGCGCGAAATCTTTTACCGGACATCCCTCGCTTAGAGTATTATCTTTACCTTTATATATATATATTTAATAAGCGATAGCAATTTAAATAATATATTAAATATATATAATTAAAAAAAATATAAACATAAATATAAATATAAATAGATAACAAATATATTATTATATATATATATAAAAAAATAAAAAAATAAAAAAAAAATAACAAATATAAATATAAATATATGAATATTTTATCGAGAATCTAGATTTTGTATTTTTCGCGTGACGGGATGACCGGCGGAAGTTCCACAGCCGATTATATATATATATTTTATTTATGAATAAATTCGGGGGGTGGGGGGCGCATGTTTATGAAATTCGGGGGTGAGAAAAGTTAAGGCCGCGGGGTTGCGGTTTTTTTTTTTTTATTATTATTATTATTATTATTTTAACTTGAATATATATTTAATTATCAGTTGATATAAATAAATATGCATTCGACATAAAAGAAAAAAAATATATATAAAATTTTT
Source organism: Microplitis deprimator (assembly GCA_964016945.1). Taxonomy (NCBI): domain Eukaryota; kingdom Metazoa; phylum Arthropoda; class Insecta; order Hymenoptera; family Braconidae; genus Microplitis; species Microplitis deprimator. The sequence goes on along the minus strand of OZ024715.1, from coordinate 16,739,076 downwards.
AAGCAATTGCTCCGCGCCGTCTTATCCCTATTATTTAAATTAAAATAATCATATATTATTATAATTTTTAGTTTAATATAACAATATTTTGATACATTTTAATTGAAGTAATTGATATTTTATGATAATATATGATTGATTAATTTGATTATTATTTTTTAAAACGCAAACGTCTTTTGCTTTATTTTCATTTTGAGAGACATTTATATTAAATATTTAACATATTACCATATATATACACATACATATATATGTATATATATATATGGATATAAAATATTAATAGAGAAGAAACAGAAAGAAAGACTTTACACTCTCTCTTTATTATTCATAAAATAAATAATAAAATTTTAAAAAATAAAAATGAAAATTAAGAGAGACCAAAGCTGATTTCGTGAAAAGAGAAAAATTCCCGCAGGTTTTTTTTATTAAATCAATATTAATTTAACCGGGCTCTTTTTCCGAAATCCGGGGGTTTTAAATAACAATTTACTTTTTATTTTATTTTTAAAAATCATTATTTTCAAATAATTACTAATGAAAAAAAAATAAGAAAAGAAAATGTGAGATACGGATTTAAAATACCCCCACCTGTGATTACCATTTTTCATTACATGTCTTTTTTTTTTTCTATATTTTATTTAATTTATAATTTTCTATTACATTTATATATTTTTTTAAAATCATGTACAGCCAACGTTGTCAGACGTGAGTTATTTGTCATTTAAATTTATAAAATTATTATTATTATTATTATTATTATTATTATTATTATTATTATTATTATTATTATTATTATTATTATTATTATTATTATTATTTTCTTGTCAATCGTTGCCATTTGTTAAAATTAAATAATAATGAGAGAGAATTTTTTTTTAAAATAATAATAATTAGTAAGACGAGATATATAAATATATATGTGCTCAAATATCTTTTATCTTGATTATAAAAATAATAATAAATAAAAAAAAAAAAAAATAAGCCAACGTGCTGAGACCCACCGGTGCGAGCGAGTTTAAATAGTAATAATTAATAATTATTTAAAAAGTATAAAGACAGTGTGTTATTTTATAATTATTATTTTTCTGTAATTTTTTTTTATTATTATTATTTTAAATAGTTTATATTTTTTTTTGTCATATTTTATATTCAGTATTTAGATTTAATCCGTAGCGCGAGAGGTCAGAAAATGTCTCACCCGTAAACAGAAAAAAAAAGAAAATTAATTAAATAAATAAATGCTTTTTCACATATATATTTTAATATAATATTTATACGTTCGTTAACAAATATTGGTCCGCACTTAAAGTATATTATTAATATATATATAAACAAAAGTCAAAAAAAAAAATTAAAAAAAACAAAATAACAAAAAAAAATTAAGAGTTATATTTTAAGTTTGATGGTAAAAATTATATATTTTTTCTACGTTAATGTAAATGTGAAATGAAGAAAAAAAAAATTAAAATTACGGTGATGACGATATTTGTAAGTCAATCTCAAGTTCCGATTTGAAAACAATAATTAAAATAAACTGTAATATTTAAAAATTAGATTTTTTTTTTTTACGTCTCTGCACTTCATAAGTCTGATAGAAAAAAAAATGTTTTTTAAAAATTATCAACGGAATAGAGCGGGCGAAATTATGAATTATTTAAAAAAGAGAATGATCTCGAGCGCGTTTACGTGAGTGATTGGAGGTTCGACAGGATTTAAATTCTCAATGGATATTAATATATTAATAGTATGAATGGTGTTTAATAAAAATTATTAATCTATATATATATATATATTTATATGTATTTAAAAAAAGGCGCGGAATCTCTTTTTTTGAATTATTTTTTTAGAGTAACTTTAAGTTGAGCGAGTCTTTGACTGTCTCAGGTGCGAGCGGTTGCCGTTTATTTTTTATTTTATTTTTTTTTGCTAAAGACTTAAGCATTTAAAATTCAGGGTTTCATTAATTCATATAAATTTATAATAAAATAATAAAATATATAACAAAATAATAAATAAACTAAGGCGTAGTATTTAAAGGAGCTTTTGATTTAGACTCGATGTCGAGAACCTCCGCTAGACATGGAGGACTCTGATTAATTTTTAACGAGTTTCTTAATCATAAATATTAATTAATAATGATAATAAATTTAATAGTAATGAAGAGAGAAAAAAAAAAGTAAATAAATAGCCTTCACTTTGGCCGAGGTTCTGACAGTCTCCCTTACTATTTATTTTACTATTAAAATTGATGTTTATTCAAATGCAAATGCAATTCTCACCTTCGAGTCTCGTTAATAAAAATCATAAAAATAATAATTAAATAATAAGCGCAATAATTATGGAGATGAGGGACTAAAAATAATAAACCCGCTGTGACCCTTTGACATACTATTTATTATAGGAAAAAAAATTAAAAATAAAAAAAAAATTAAAAAAAAAAAAAAAAGGAAAAAAAAATTAATTAATTATAAAGTAAATAATATTAAATAAGCTTACGTAAGGCATTAAGCGTAATATTTATAGCCATTGGCTGTGACCGATAACTGCCATTTTTCGTATAAAAAAAAAAAAAAATGAAAGAAAAAAAGAAAAAAAATAATGAAAAAATAAAAAACATGACAAATTGAGTAGGCGCGCGAGAATTTGACCAGTGATATAAATCGGGGATTTAAAAAAAAAAAAAAAAAAAAACAAGGGATTGAGTTTTAGCTCAAGCTTGCGCGTAGATAAGTTTTTTCAGTATAGCAGCAGTAATTGTGGATAAGATTAATTAATAATAATAATAATAAAATTAAGTAATAAATAAATAATAAAAAGTCTGAGGGATGCAGAGAGTGAGAATAGCAATTGTCAGCCTCCCGATCAAATCCCATTTTTTTCTACCCACTGATTTACTCCCGCGTAAAAAAAAATACTGATAAATAATAGTAATAATAATAATGAAATGAAAAAAAAATAATAATAATAATAAAAAGAGTTTAGAACACGAACACGACGATACATATCTCAAAGAATAATAACTAAACGTAAGATTTTTAAAAATAATAATAATAATAAATAAATAAATAGTTTTTACGGTAAATAATTAATTAATTAATAATAAACTTAGGATTAATTAACATTGATGATAATTATAATTATATTTAAAGAGAAAACATATAGCGGAAGAGATAAATTGTTGTTTAATTTAAAGAAACATGTCATATTCTATTTAAATAGTTATGTATTCTTATTATTATTATTATAATTAGTTATTATTATTATATTAGTTTATTAATGTGAGTTTTTTTTTTTTTTTTTTTCATAATCAAAATGATATTTTTTAACGAAATGTATCTCGCATTTTCTTAAGCTGAGTCTCTATAACGATCGATCTATTTAATAAATATATGGATATAAATAAATATATATATATATAAATATATTACAAATATAAATATTAATATGAGTATATATTATTATTATTATATTATATTATATTATTATTAAAAATAAATAAATATAAAATAATATATTCGCAGTTTTCAAATGTTAAATGTATAAACATTTGTCTTTCCACACAAAAATAATTAAAAAAATATATAGAGTTGCCTATCTAGTGTGTCCGGTATTTTTGATATTCCAGATTATTATTCGCAAGTAGAAAAACAAAATGTATGGGAATGATTTTAATTATTAAAAAAAAAAAAATATAATAAAAATAACGATCGCTCGTAATGAGACTGAAAATTGCGTTTAATTAAATTTAAATATATAAATATATAAATTAATATTTTTTTCTTTTTAGCCATTATTATAATTTTGTAATTATTAATTGGTACGGTGTTGGTGCGAGTTGCATCGGGAAATTTTTCAAAATAACTAATTTTATTTCAAATCAAAATTTAGCCGCCTTTTGATTCCGCGCCTCGGCTATTGTTCTAGTGATTGGATTATCAGTGAAAATTATTGCACTCGACCAAGTACCGATTTTTAATTATATAAATAAAGTATGCATTATTATTATTATCATTAATTATGTTTATTATATTAATTACTTATAATTAAAGAAAATAAAAAAAATCATATATTATATTATTATTATTATTATTAAAAGCGTTTTTGAGCATTATAAAGTTGAAAAGTGAGAAAAAAAAAATAAATAAAATAAAAATTAAGTGAATCGTATTGTAATCGTAACCGCTTACTTATTTACCTACTTAATCAATTGTCGAAATCCGTAGGTCTTATTAAATAGGATTATTATTATTGATTGCGGTAATAAATACCTGTGTTATTTATTAGCCTCGATTTAACTCTAATAATAATAATATTAATAATTAATCCCAGTGTGTGTTGGGTTTAATATGCATGTTAGTTTATCATCAATGTAAAGTGTGTATTTATTTAAACCATATATACATATGTCTATATTATATATATGGGTGTTAGTTATTATTTTTATTATTTTAAATTTTTTAATTCGCAAATGTTTAATTGTATCGATAATTACTAACACTGCTACTAATATATGTATATATTTATATATATGTATATTATGTAGAATAAATTAATACACACGCGCGATAATTATTAACGAATGCGGCTTTAACGCGCAGCTCTCAGCCCACAAACTCGATCTCATTTTTAAAAATATGCCTGACATTCTTCATATTTAAAAAATCTTATAATTATTTCAATTACTAACAACTTTTTATTTTCCACTAACTGCTTATTTTATTTTTATTTCAATTTTTTTTTTGCGTGAATTTGTCCACGAGCCCAACGGCAACCGCTCAAAAAAATCGAACGAAAATCTAATTAGCGACCAGTATTTAAATAATCATGATAACAAAAAGGAAAAAATTTGGATTACTGATAACACTGATATTAATATGGACGATTTGGGATTTAATTGACGCCGCGTTATAAATAATAAATAAGTAAATAAGCTATCAAATAAATGATAATTGTTTATCCAGGCATTACTTATATTAGTCGTCATGAATAAAAATAACAATAATATTGTTGGTACCCGAAATCGTCAGTCATTAACATGAGCATTAATATGTAGCCGATATTTTATTACATCACATGTATAAGCGACTAATTGTACTCGCAGATTAGCGATAAATTATAATGATTGCGTTTACATGACAGAGAAACGACGGAATTACTTAATTAAAATAATATTTAAGAAAAAAAAAATTAATATATATAAATATATATGTATATTTATATATATTTTTTTAAATTTTTAAATGGAGACACTTGTAATATTTATAAACAACTGTACGTTTCCGTGTCATGTACTTGTGTTTTTGTTTGTTTGTATATAATTTATCAGGCAGATATATCTAATCGTCATATTTAGTATTCCTTTGACGTATTATTCTCGATGGTAAGAGATTTATTATTTTATTCGGAGCGAGACATTTTAATTTGTTTATTGTTTTATTTAATTTTCATTTTTTTTTCAATTATTGTCTTTGAAATTTTATTAAGCTCATATATTTTGTTCGCAAATTTCTTTCATATTTTGTTTATTGATTAATTATTAATATATATTATAACTATATCGAAAATTTGTTATTTTTTTGTCGATCCTTAGACACGACTGAGACAATGCATTTAAAGACTCTTCCAATTAAAATGTAAATTTTATTTTTAAAAATAAATAAAACTGATAAATTTATTTTAAAAAATTTTATTTTATCAAACAAAATATTGGCATTGTCATAAATAATTAACAGAACATATTTATTTTGTTCATAAATAAATAAATAAATAAATAAATGTATACGTAAGACTCGTTTCCGTATAAGATTTAATTGAAAAATTATAATAAATATAAATATATATATATATAATAAAAAAAAAAAAAAAAATATGTACGCATAATATAAAACCATAAAAAAAAATATATATAAAAATGAATAGCAAAGAAAATAGAAATAAGTGATAATTATTTTCGAGTGTTGGGAGAGACAAAAAAAGAAAAGTAATATGAAGACATATATTATAGCAAGTTTATTATTTTCTATATTTTTTTATGTAATTTTACGAACACGCGATAATATATTATGTCTATTATATTATTATTAATTATTAATTATTAATTATTATTATTATTAGTATAATTATTATAAATATTTTAATATATAATATGATTCAAAGATGTTTACTTTTGTTTTTTATTTTATTTTTATATTTTACCTTTCCCTTATTTTATTATTTTAAATTTAATTATCTTCATTTTTTTTTATAAGTAATTATAAGTGTCAATTTTTTTATTTTATTAAATATAAGTATTTGTTATTAATTTAATGGCAATGGCATAAATAATATATATAGATATATATATATTAAATATCGAGCGAACTTTCAGTAGAATAATCCAGAGCAGCTCTAGTCTGAGGTCTTTGCCCCGTGAACTCAACAACCCCATCATTCAAACTCCCCTATCATCCCTTCGGTAACTTTCCTAAAAAAAAGATCTAATTTATAAATTTCTTCCACTTTTACCTCACAAAAAAAGCACTTGCCGAAATTCGAAAAAAAATCCCTTAAACAAATAAAATAAATAAATGAATCCGCGGTCGTCGAACTTTGAACCCGTTCCGGGCACTCCCACTTACAGACCCGAGCTCTCTGTAAATTAACAAATCGCATTTATTAAAAAATCTAAACAAATAATTTTCTAATAAAATGTGTAAAGAAACCAGTAAAAAATTATAAAAAAGTGTTGAGACAAAAGGAGGGTGGAGATGGAGGGAAAGGGGGCGGGTGCCTGGGGCTGGTGTTGGTGCAAGTAAAAGCAAAGTTTAAGCTGAAGAATTTTCTCGATCGCGAGGGCTGTTGTCCGTTGGGATGGCAACGTCGCATTGCAGCAGCAGCGTTGGGGCTGCGGTCGATGCCGTTCCAGGGCGGCCCTGGGGGGTGAGTTTGTCGACGTCGGCAGCGAGGCATGTGCTCCCTCGTTGCTTATAGCGGGTAGAGCTCACACACATACACACACCAAAGTATAGAGAGCAACCAACGGCCGCTACCATTCTTTTGCACCCTCTATCATCCCTCCAGTCTTTCCTGTCCCTCACTCTTCGCTCCCTTTCTCCACTCTCTCTTTCTCTCGTCTACTCTTCTCTTCCTGCAGCGAATCGATACCACCAACAGACTACTCATGCTTTAGTTTCTCTTGTTATAAAATTTAAGATAAAACTTTACAGCCAGTTCACTCACAAAAGTAGTATAGATGTTAACTATTCCAACTTCGTCTATTACTACTGTTGCTGTACTGATGCTGCTGTACTTTATCCTGATACTTAAATGACAAATCGCCCGCGGTTACAGCCAACACACAAACTTATTTCATTTTTAAATATTTATTGTTACTTTAAATCAATAACAAAAAAAAACCTCCCCTTTTTTAATCTGACAGTCTGTAACTGTCAGCTCTACTCTGACTTCCGGGAGCGAGTAAACTTTTCAATTTTCTGGCATCTCGGCTCATATGGATGACAGTTTAAACAAAACATCTCGTTATTTTAATTGTTATTGTTATTATTATTTTTATTTTATCTGACAGTATATAAATTTACAAAAAGTCTTTAGCTTCTTGCTCTCTCGTACGTACAAACTCTCGGCGTTCCGGTCGATAACTCGTGGGGGTCGCGGAAGACGAGGCGACGCCCTGCGAACTCACCCCCTAAACTCAGAGGTTCCCAATCTCTTGAGCTTATCTCTGAGTTTATATTTTATTCAACACAATCTTGCCATTGTCATCTAATTAATACTCATATATTATTTCAAATAAATAATTTAATTTAAATTTACGCGGGAATTATTTTAAATTCAAAAATTCAAAAATAAATAATCGACTTATTGAATTAAAATCAAGGCACATCATTTATTAACAAAAATATATAAATAAATGAGACTAAAATAAATATGAATAAAGGGATTACGTGGTATGACGTGTGTCGTATTGATTAAATGACGTTCGTTTCTCTGAGGATTTTAAATTTAAAACAAAAAAAATTGTAACTTTTATTTTTTTTTTAAATGTTATTTTGCCGGAAAATATATGAAATTGTATACGAAGTGAAATTTGAAAATATAAAAAGTAAATGCGATAGGAGCGCGTGAGGGATGTTTAGAACTCTAGCTTAGTGGCCTCATTTAAATTTAAAAAAACACTAAAAATAAATAATAATAATAATAATTTATAAAAATATTTAAAAATGAGGATTGGAATTTTTATATTTTACTATCGTCATTTAGGATAATTTAGGATTTAGGGCACAAGATCTGACAGGTTTTAATATATATCTAATTGTAATTGAGTGAGCAATGGGTTTTATGATGAATTATTAATTAATTAATTAATTAATAAATATATTGAATATAAACTTGTATGCGTATGACATATATATAAATATATTTGTGTTGGTCGGGCATGTGTAAACATATATAAGTATATTTATTTATATATATTAATATTAATTATTAATTACTGACTCTCGCGGGATAAATAATAATAAAGATAAAATATTTAGATTTTTCGTAGTTTTCCAATTTTCCATAAAAATATTAATAATAATAAATATGTGGGAGGTATGCAATGTTATTATAGATTTGTAGGTGGAAAAATCTTCGTTAATTCGAGTGAGAATGATTAAAAAAAAAAAAAATGAATATTCAAAAAATAAAATATTAAGAGTATGTAAAAAAATTAATTTTGTACTTTTTCGTGTACTTTGTGAAATGCTCAACAAAAAAAAATAAAAGTGTCGTATCTATCGTATTTAAAAATAAAAAATGAAAATATAAAAAAAAAACTGGAGATATAAAATTTTGTTGGCGGGAAAAGTTTGAATTCGTTTGAGCGGTTGTTTGAATTTTTTTTTTTGAGTTGGCGGTAAAGTTTAAATTGTTGGGTAAAAGTAATTTGTAATTATTTGATACAACGTCTAAGTCTTCCGGTATTGAGGGTATTAAAGGAATGGAATAAAACATATTGAGACGTTTTAGTTTTTAAAATATTTAAAATTATAGATTTAATTGTAATATTTACTGAGGAGAATAATAATAATTATAATTATGGGAATGAGATAAAAAAATTCAAACAAGCAAAAACGAATTTTGTTATTGAGAAAATAAATTGTGGGAGTAAGATTTAAAAAAAAAAAAAATTATTTATGCTGATGATCTGATGAGCAATTAACGGCTTAATGGAATTGTACATGAGGAAAATGATTAAAAAAATGTTAACAGTGGGAATAATAAACGGGAGTGGATCGAAGAATTGACTAAAGTTTATAATGAAGAGAAGGGAAAAAAAATAAATGGATACAAAAAATAAATAAAATAAAAAATATTAATACCTAAATGCCCGGTTTATTTTTATATTTATTTTTCGATCTATGAAACGTTATAAAAGTTTAAAAGTAGTATTAAATTTGAGAAAAAAGTGAATGATTAAAATAATTACAAATACATATATATGACGAATAATTATTATCTTTAACTATATTTATATCTAATCTTAACGAATATATATTTAAAATTCATTAAAATTATATTTCTTCAAGTAACAAAAAAAAGAAAAAAAAAAAAAAAAAAAAATTACTCACTCGTAATTACAGATTGATATTAAAACTTCCATCTACGTGGCGACTTGCCAGTTATTTTTTTCTTTAAATTTTCTCGTCCCTTTCTCTAAAAATGACTTGTAGTGTCTAGTGTCTAAGTCAAAAAAAAAATTATAGTTATAGAATAAAAAAAAAAAAAATTGTTACATTTTTGTCATTTAAATGAATCATTGCGTTGTCTATATCCTTTAGTCTTGTACGAATATTAATAATAATAATAATAATAATAATAATAAAAAAATGACAAAAATGTAATATATATTTAAATTACTGCCCAATGCTCCTTTAGCTTTTAGTCTGCAAGACAGTAATAATTTTTTAAAATTTTAAATCTCAAATTAAAATTATTGCTGTCATTGTTCCAAGTGATAGGAAATTGTGAAAAAAAAAATATAAAAAAACCAAAAAAAAAAAAATGTGTACGATCTAGCTGTGTAACCGTGTAGCCTATGTCATTGAGATCGATTAATTATTTGTGTTTGTCGTAATGTATGAGTACAATGGGCGAGTGAGAATTAAAATAAAAAACAAAAAAAAAAAAAAAAACTCACTGTCTCATTAATTAAAATAAATTGTAATGGCTAACGTAATTTGTGATATATAAATATATTAATACACAATATATCTATATATATTTGAAGTTACTTTGTATATATATATAAATATATATATTTATTTATTTGTGATTTACACAACGAGTTTCACGATTTATTTATTTTGAATTCCGTTTATTCGCGCGTTTTATTGCTAATTAGTTTGATCCATTATAATTATTATTATTATTGTTTTTTTTTTGCGTGGATGCGATCGTGAAACTTTGTGTGAAAAAATATATACGCATTAGCTTTGGACTGACTATCGTATGGTGGAAAATATAACGCAGCTACAGTTTAATAAAACGCACATGATAAATTTTCGTGCTTGGCTTTGACGAAAAATTTAAACTTTTTTTTTTTTTAAATCGTTGCCAATTAAAAATAAAAAATTGTGAAATTGAAATTTGAAAAATTGATTGATTGGTAAAAATAATAAAACTAAATAGTAAGTTTGTAATTTTTAATTGACGGTGTCGGGCCCGCAAAAAGTATTTTTGATAAATTGGGAATTAAATTCCATAATTTCCGTTGCAAAAACGGAGTAATTAAAAATTAACTATTAAATTGGAAAAAAAATAATAGCATTTAATGCTGATTCGTACTTTTATTACATATATATAGGCCTAATATAATTATTTATTTATTTAAAAATGGATAACATGGACACGGATACACTGATAGATTTTATTTCCAAAAAACTTAAATGATTTTAAAAAAATAAACATGTAAGGTTATAAAAAAAATATAAAATTACATTACCAATATATATTATATATTTAAAGTATATTATCTATATTAAATAATATAATATTAATATTAATAATGATAATAATAATGAAAAAAAAAAAAATATTTATATTCAAACAATAGATTCGGCGCAAGTCTGCCATGACGTAATCGATTTTTAATCCTTATGGAAATTTCATTGACGATCGCATTGGAAAATATTTCCAAAAAAAAAAAAAATGAAACTAATTAATTCCCTCATTAATCCGACGTTTACTCGGTGTTACGTAAACAACATGTCTTCGATATGGAATTTCAAAGCAATAAGTAATGAAAATATTTAAAAATAGGTATAGGTATGTGAGATGATAATTTAAAAAAAAAAAAAATATGGCGAGAAAAAACAATCTCTTAAAAATGAACAAAATAAATCATATTAATTATATACTTATATGACTTATTTTATTTAATTATTTTTATTGCGATAAAATAATACATATAATAAATATATTTAAAAATATATATATATTAATGAATAAGTTTACTTTATGTAATAATGAGATGCAAAAAAAAAAAAAATTGATAAATTATTAAAAATTGATATATTTTGTATTTTATTATTTTGTACTGACGTCAAAACCTTTCAATCATTTTTTTTACCCGATTTTAATATTCAAGTTCAAACTGCAGGTCACATATTTTTTATGTTGGCGGTAATATTTTTTTTTTTTGAAAAACACTGCAATGATTTTTTTTTTTAAATTAAAAAATAAATAATTGGAAAAATAAAATTATGGGGGTGGACACTCAGGTTTGTAATAAATAAATAAATAAATAATAATTAAAATTGCAATTAATAAAATCTCGTTAGAGGCCATATCAAAGCTTTCTGTGATTCACCAAGACTGATGATCCGTTTTAAGAATGAAAATTTAAAAAAAAAGTGAATTTGATTGACGAGATATAAATTTTTTAATGAGAAAAAAAAAAAACGTTGCAGTGTAAAATGTCATGGCAGTAAAAATATTTTTTCCAAAATTTTTTTTTGCCAATTTAAGTTGTCTAATTACTCTAATCTGTGTAATTATTAATTTTCTGTCATTACTTTGAATTATGGGATTTTATTTAATTACCTCAGTATTTAATCACCGAATAAAAATTTCATAAGCATTGACACCATGTAATGTTTTATGAAAAAAAAAAACTAAAATAAAAATAATATATTATGGAGTATATTGACGATAAAGTTATATTATAAGATATTGAAAAAAAAATTAATATTATTACAAATAACAAAAGATGTATTTAATTTTCCTCTGTTTTATATTTAGAATTTATATTTCAATAAAAATATATACATTTAAACATAAAAAATCTATTTATTTTTTTTCACTCAAACTTTTATTTATTTTCGATTAATTAAATATATAAATCACTGGGAAAATTTCGACACGCGAAATAAATGATTTTCATTTTGCTATCGAGCTAGAAAATTTTTGGACATGTGCGATTACACACGTGCACATGAGAAACGACTTAGACATGCCGGATTGACAAAGTGTTAAAAGTTTTGCTTTAAAAAAAAAATTTTTCACATTTTAGTGTTCGATTAAAAAAAAAAGTAATTGATTTTTTTTTCGAGAGGAAAATCCTGCAGTTTTTTGAACCAGTGGAAAAGTAATTTTTGTATATATTATATATGATATATAAAGATGGAGGTATTATATAAGCTCTGACTAAAATGTCTGTGTATCGATCGTTATATTTCCGACTACACTTACTCTCTTATACCATTACAACAAAGTACACTAGACTACACAGTGTATAGCAAGTAAGGAGAAAAGAAATAAAAATAAAAATAAATAAAAAAAACCGAGGGAAGAAAAAATATTCACCGGCACCCTGTTACGGGGTTGTAATTGCGCAGAGACTCTCATTCTTTATTACTATTTGCCTTTTTCTTATCCCATTTTATTATTTTTATTTAAATTATTAAATTACCCACACTAATAATAATAATAATAATAATAATATTGATAATTACTAAATCCAGTAATTTGAAAGCAATAAATTTAAAGTAAAAAATTTAAAAATTAGTGCCAAAAATATGTAGTCAGCTTGATAAATGTATGCAATTGGTTTTAATTGGTAATTAATTATAACTAATGATAATTAATAAATAAAATAAACGAATGCCAATCGAAGACTGAGAGCGAAATAAAATAGCGCGAGTTTTTGAAAATATTTAGCGACAGTATAATTTATAAATTGAGGAGAGAAACAGACAATTTTTGAAATAATTGTTATTTATTTTGTGTATCGGTGTCTGTGGTGTCCAAAATATATATATACATTTTTTTTTATAATTTGGTGACGGCTAATGATACAAAAAAGATCGGCAAGGCTACAAAACACAGTAATTTAAATAAACTTGAAGATTTAATAAAATATTTGAAAATCTCCCGCAAACTCGAGGTCCGTGACCCTGATTATGACTAATCCTTATAAATTTATTATTATTATTATAATACTACTCGTTAGGTTGTTGAATCACATCAAGCATCAAAAAATATTATTAACTAAATTGTATTTAAATAAATAAGATTATATATATAAATATATACATATATTTTTTCAACTGCGCAGTTAAGATTGGGATTTACCATTTAGATGTAATTATTATTATTATTTTTATTTAAACTGAAAAATGAAGGAACTAAATAAATAAAATATGTTGGGAAATTTAAAATTAAGGAAGCGCGTCCTCGTGTAAGGGAGAGGGTTTTAGATGACGATTCAAAAATAGCTGCGATCTTTGATGTATAAATCTAGGATATTAATTTGCTGAGTGCAAGAAACTACGGAGTAGTGAGAGAAAATGGGCACTTACTGTCTGTGAATTATTAAATAACCAGAGAGTAAAGAGACGTTTCATTTAAATGCTATACTATAATCCCAATCTATCAGGGTTTCGTATATTATATTATATATTAATATAAATATAAATATATATTATATATGTATGTTTTAATAATAATATTGAAAAGCAAATATATTATGTATAAAAAATAATAATAATAATATTATTAATATATGAGTATACACGATAATTGTATGTGTGTATATATATATGAAATATATTATATTAATAAATAATATCATATCTACATTTATATTTATATTTATCTTATCCTTGATGTCATAATCCAATCACATTTATATTTATTTTAATTTTTTTTCAGATTATTATTATTATTATTAGTACTTTTGTTTAGTATGAAGGTAATTATTAAATTTTACAAAATGTATGAACGCAATGCGAAAGACCAGAGTTCGATTCCCGGCCATGGTAAGAAAAAAAATTTTGAAAATTTTCTTTGATATTTGAAGAGTTTTGATTTTTCATGATTTCTAAATTTACTAAATGATCTAAAGATTTCGGAATCTATCAAGAAGTTTAGGAGAGTTTGTGATAGTTTGTAAATTTTCTAGAATGTTCTCGGAGGTCCAGAAAGAGATTTCTAGATTATTCAAAATAATTCAACAAGTTTATGGCACATTGTGATGCAAATAGTTTCCAAACAGTTAAAATTTTTTTTTTTAATTAAACCTGAAAATTGTCACATTTTCTGGGTTTATCAAAATACTTTTTTTTCATGATTCTATTAAACGCGCATATTTGAAATCTTTTACTGAAATGATATATTTTATTTTTATTAAAAAACAAAATTTTTTTTTTATTCCAAGTAATAAAAAGGAAATTCTTCCGTAAAATATTTCATGATTTACATGTATATTATATAAAATATGAATGGTCTAGTGCATTTTTTATTGAAAACATAATAAAAAATTTAACGGGATTTCATGCGAGTGAAAAAAATTTAAACGCCTTATCGGAAAATTTTTTATTTTATAAATAAAATATTGCGAGCAGTTCTGAAATGAAAATTTTCTAAAAACTTTGCCGTTTTTATAAAACATAAAATCACTAAACGTTTTTTTTTATTTCAAGGGTAAAAAAGATCCCGCTCTACAAAAGATAAAAAATAAAATATCCTTTCATATATTTACAGCGAGAGCATACACGCGGATTTAAAGTGTGTAATAAAAAAAAGCTTTTGTTTTATTATAGAGTTTATCGCTTCGAAACGCAAATATTTAGAAAAAATCTTCAAAGCCCAGCAGCATATATTTTTTTTATTCTCTTACAAATATCCAGTTGCAAAAAAAAACCGTCTCAACAAAATACAAGTAAAGTATCACAGGTTGAATGAGCAAGCCAATCTATCTAAGGACCTCAAAATTGGATCAACTGATGCAGAGTTAGAGCGCCTCGACCAGGAATTGCACTCGAGATTTTCCATCATAATCCCCAGCAAAATTCAAATCCTCCAGCTTTCAATCTCCCGCTGAAAATAAAAAAATCCTCTCAGACCAAACTTTTCGTACTTTCAAACTTATGTATTTTATCAATAGTCTATTGAATAAATAAATTGGCTAAACAATAGTAGGAAATAAAATATTTTAAAAAATGAGCACCACTGTGAGCCGGCGGATTTAAGCGTCACGGTGCAACAAACGCCCAGACGGCGCGGGTTTTGCAAGTTTCCCGTCAGTACCACCGCCACCACACAACTACATTCACTCTACTTATTACTACTACCTAGCTTATACACTACATCCAATACATCCACTACATACATAAGTAAAGTATAGTGTACCAAGTATGTACCAATGTACTATTACTAGTACACTAATACTCGTACGCATTACCATGATCGCATATTCTGGGGGTTGTTTCTCTTCCCATTCAAATAACTGATTCTCTTTCTTTCTCTGACAGTCAGCAGTAACAGTAGTTGTAGTGGTTGTAGATTCTAGTGCTTATACTTGTACATGGACATGGACATGGACATGCAGACAGTAGTATATATATATATAAATAAAATACAGAGACACAAAAGGTTGGTTTGGGTTGGTTTCGACAGAGTAGTGTATCAGCAGGAAGAGAGGGTGGGATATATATATGTATATATGAGTGTGTATGCGAATCTCTGTCTAGTCTGGAAGCGAGTACGGTGTCGCCATAGCAACGTACCCAGGGAACCCAGCCGTACTCTCTCATCGCAACCCTCAAACTCACTCCCTCTATGCCTCTGTAGCCTCTGTAGTACCAACGTCCCTTTCCACGGAGCGACGGCTGGCTGGCTGGCAGGCTGGCAGGCAGGTTCATCCACCTCCTGGAACGCCAAGTATTAACGTACTCTTCTGCTATCACATCATCCTACTGATATATGCCTCCACTGACTCCCGCGGGTTCTGCTGACGGTACAGACTGCCGTTAGGTTAGCACTGGCTCTACTGCAGGATCTAGATCGAGAATAAGAGTACCCATGCGGCGTCGAGAGTACTGCACCCTGTCCGGGCGCAACCCTCTCTCTCGCTCCCTATATTTTCCCGGGTTCGCTCCCGGGCAACGCCCGCCGCCGTTTTAATTCTTTGGACTTGACAGCTCTCGAGAATTATAGCTACAGATATTCTGCTCACCAGATCTGTCGTGATATTACAGCACCAGTACCACCACGACGGTTCAATTATTTTAAGTGCATATCCGCTACTACCCTTTTACGTTTAATCATATAATATATACATACCTCGCTTTTGGTTTTCATATCACATCATATTTATTATTTATCAAAGCACCGATTTCACATTTATCACTTTCATACTCATACTCATATTTATTTTTTTAATTCATTAAACGTTAAACTTTATTTTATCGCCCGCTAATTAACCAGATTTTTAAAATCCTCGGAATTTTTTACTCTTCGCCTAGACCTCAGAGAAATAAATTAATTGTCATTTTTTTTTAAATTTTCCCGCCTAATTTTTTTTAGTAGCCTTTTTATGTATATATTTATATGTATCAATAAAGTTTAAGCGGTGCTCATACACGTTCATATATACATGTATATTTACAAATGTATAACAATATAGTTTACACTAATACGTTGGATTCCGAGTCTTGAGGAAATTGCATTGCAGCTATAAACTTTATAATGGTAAGATTGCAATTTTCATGCAATGTTGTTATGCTCGTTATACAGTATACAATCACATTTATCTATATACATATATATCAATATAATAGATAAGTTTTATTGTAAGTTCATCTACCTCTCAGCGTCTGCTGCTAAGAAACAGGGTATAGAATAAAAAAAAAGCCTGTTGGGTTTGTCATATATATATATATATATGTAGCAGAGAGGGTAAGAAAGAACCCCTGCGCCGGCGCCGATCCGGAACTCTGTCGCCGGAAGTCCGCGTAGGAAAAAAACTACCTTCTTACCTCGTTCTTTTTCTCTCTAACTTACCCCTTGCTCCCCTCTTCTACCCCCTATTCCTGGTTCCTTGCGTCTTGACCTTCGCCAACCCGGACTTTGTACCTTCTCGATTTATTGTTAACATAAAAATTTATTTGCTTTCCTCCGACTTAAACTCAATTTAATTAAACAAATAACCCTCGACTTTTAAAACTCTAAAATAATAATTTTAAAAAACCCGCCATTATTTAAATAATTAAAAGCGTAACTTTTTAATTATGCACTTGCGTAATTATTTTTATTTTATAATTTTCTTTAACCAACTCGTGCTCCTTTCACATAATGGAGTAAAAGCAACATTATTCAATCTAAATAAATAAAAAAGAAAATAATAATAATAATAATAATAAATAATAAAAAACCTCCCCTCTTTATACTACTCGAGACAGAGTCTTTTTATTTAGTTTTATTATATTTTATTTTATTTTATTTTATCTCTCTTCTCTCGTTTTTATTTTTTCATATCCCGTCTAGCTTTTATTCTCGCCCCGGTCGATTTGCAAGCTTCGCCAGCAACATCAACGGCATTTGTATCCAGGATTCATGTTGTAGCAAATACGTCCCCAGCACATTCAACACATCCAACTAAACCCACACAGAAAACAACACAGGCACAGATCGCACACATCACCAGAGACTCTCTGACTGCATCAGAGTCTATAGCAACCCTTACTCATTTTAAAACTCCCTTATCATCCCTTTGGATATGCCGTTCGAATGAATTGGAATACGTATTTCTTTGACTCATCGTCTCTCCTGTTATATTAATACCCCTACATATATATATATATATATATATATATATATTCCTTTTCAACATTTCCAATCAACTTTCTCAGTATATCTGTTTCTCTAACCCTTTACGCTAACGCGCTCGCGTATTTCGCATTCCCTCGCAGACTTGCATACGAAAATCACCCGAGCTCAATCCCCCATACGGAATTCATTCTGTTTTTTTATTTTTTTGCTTTCGCTTGTTCATTCGTACAGTATTTTTTTAGTAATTTCTCTTTGCGCTGCTCGGTCTGGTTTCCTGGCAGTTAAATTACCTAGGGTATCGATTAATTAAAAAACGGACGGTAATTTTTAGAGCGATTGTTGTTGGTATTGAGAACTTTGGTGTGTAACTGTAAATACTGGGGGACGTCAGCACTGCAATGGTATAGTAGTAAAAGTAAAAGCTGCCTCAATACATATCCCAGTACAATGCAACTGTTTATGTATATGACTGATATGGACTGTGAACACGTTGGTGTAGGTGCGTACGTGACGAACAGAAGGGTAAATTTACCCCGTATTTACAAAAGATATCTCAGCAATCTATAATTTATATTTTAACCGCCAGGATTTTAATTGAATTTAAACATAAGTTATAATAATTATTGTTATTGAAGGTGGGATATTACAAAAATAATAATTGTTTGCTCGAGTGATTCGCTGGTGTTTGATCAGGGATTATTTTTAGTAATCGAGGGAATAGATTTTTCTTATACTTGAATTATTTATGCTCCATTTTGTTGCAGAGTGCAATGACGTTGGATTTTCCCTCGGGCTTATTCTCTACCATTTCTAGAGTGTTTTCG
This sequence comes from Microplitis deprimator, assembly GCA_964016945.1. Classification (NCBI taxonomy): domain Eukaryota; kingdom Metazoa; phylum Arthropoda; class Insecta; order Hymenoptera; family Braconidae; genus Microplitis; species Microplitis deprimator. The sequence goes on along the minus strand of OZ024715.1, from coordinate 16,720,156 downwards.
AAGATTTCCATCAGAGAAAGTCTAGAGAATTTATGTCGGAAAGTTTTGCAGTGACTTTTTTCGGAAATTTTTCGAAAATGCCCGGATTCTGATCGCAAATTATATTTTTTTTATTTCAATGCACTGGCGATTTTCAGTTAAATTATTTATAGTCAGACATTTTTTATTTTATATATTAATATACAATATTAAATTATCCCTTGTGAAATGCTTTCAAAGTTAACCCAAGTGTGTCCATTAATCGATTAGTTAATAGTTACTTTAATTTATTATAGACTATAAATTATTTATCATTTCAATAAAATCCTTTCCGATTAATTTTATATTAATAAATAATATAATCATTTATATACCAAATTTTCATATTTCATTATCTATCAACCAATCGTAATAAACTTCCATAATCCCTTGAATTTTTAAATATTTAAATGACTAATTTTACTCAATTTGCTCTTACTCCTACCAAATTTTTCCATCAGCTGATTCCCTCTCCTTCAAAAAATTTTACAACAGCATTCAATTTAAATACAACTCAGAAATTTATCTCAGTACCTCTGCAACGAAACTTCTGATATGTAATTTCATAAATATCAAAATCAACTCCAAGACAAGTACAGCTTTTGAGGTTACGTACCTTCTTGCCATCAACCGTTCCCAGCCGCCATCTTGTCATGTCAAGTTCTACACATTGCATAAAAGTTTTAATAGTTAACTTTAAACTTTAATGACAAAAATTTCATGGTAAAAATAAATAATTTTGAAATTTTATATAATTAAAACCATAATATATTTATATTTTAATAAATGGCGTCGTATATATATATAAATAAAATCATACGTTAAAATACAGTATACGCCCTATCTAAATAGCAACCCTAACTTTCCAGTCGATATTCCCATTACCACGATAATTAATCCGAGGCATAACATATATATAAACGGTAACATATCGTACCCAGACTGGAGTCGAGGTGATTCGATCTGTTTAGTTAATCGATAAGACGACTCATTGTCAGAGTATAATATTAAATGTATATACGTAAACCTCGACAGTATTAGTGTTGAGTCCACATATACATATATAGTCACTGCTCCAACTATTGGTATCATTGTTATTGTTATTGTTATTGGTGGTGTTGGTGGGTTCTGTAAACTATAAACGTAATATACATCAGAGGAATTTAACCCCGCAGTTTATGGACTGTGTTACAGAATCTCTTGTGCCCTCATCTGTACTCTCGTGCATCATACACTTAATATATTTCACACAAGCTTGCGCTCACCCAGACTCTCTTTATACCTGGATCCATCTGCCAGTACTTGTACATACGTCAACATGCATACATCCTACATCTATAATAATACTGCGCTATAAGAAATAAAAGTCGCGGCGTGTGTTGGATAGAGTAAGAGTTGAGTCGGAGTAAGAGGTGACAGCGGTTTAACGGGTCGTAGTTGCAGGGTTTTACACTTTACGATTCAACGGTCTTTTAGGTAAAGCGCTGCTGGAATCAACTCATCGATTTATCTTGTCGATGCTTTTTTATCTCGTTTATTTTTTTTTTCCCGAGGCTTCTACTCGACGACGATATCGTGATTTAATCCGATAGATAGATAAATGACCCTTTAGTGTTGGTTTTACTTTATATACTTATCGTACCCGAGTGTTTTCGAGTGATTTAGTAATTTTTATCCATTCGAGATTTGAAAACACTCCCTTTGCAAAACAATAATCCTTAAATTTTATCACTGATAGACAGACCCGACGGTTTTACATAAATTTCATTACACTAATTTATTTTAAATACCTTTAATGATATTACTCGTATTTAAAATATATATTAAAGTTTTACGGACTTTAAATATCGAATTTTTTTCCCTTCGAGTGAGGGTAGGTCAGTACGTAGAAAATTATAAGGGGTTGTAAGGCATCGTTTCTTGTTACTCGTACGTGTCCCCACTTGTACTGCTCTATACTTACGAACATTTATATATATATATATATATATATATATAGATATGTGTTGAGGTGAAAGCCTCGTCGAACAGAACACAGTGATCGGCCCTAAACTTATCCCCCATCGTTGAATATTTTAGGGAGCAATTTTAAGCCCCTCGAGACAGACACAGAATCTCCCTACACTACCAGAGTTTCTCTTTTCTCGAGTCGTGAATACACAAAACCCAGTGCAATTAATAATCCTCTCTCATTCTCATCATCCACCCCAAGTACTTCTAATATTTTTAAATAAATCCATTGTACAGTTTTTTTAAATCACGACTAGGAGAGCTCGGATAAATAATACCAGAGTTTTTTATTCACTCGAATGGTAATGCCGACAATTATTTATAATTATTTAAAAGCAAAAAGTATCAGCAAGTCAGCTGTCGAGAAGCCACGTGATGAAATATCAGGATTTTAAAAATAAAAAAAAATTACGGGCATGTGCCGATAGCAATTGAGTAGAATGCAATGTGCGAGTTGTCGTCAGGTGTCTTTACTTGAGCTCGTGTCTTGTCTTTGCCTGTTCAATTACAATTACCTTGAGCTATATACATATATATATATTAGTGCATGTATAAAAGTATGGAACAAAAGTATACAAGTATATAATAATAGTAATATCCTTAAGGCGTGCATCACGATGTAGCAAACGATGCACCTGCTGAAGGTGCACCCGCATGGGATGTCAGTGTCAGTGGATACGCGTCCAGGTGTCCCGTGGGCAAAACTCCTTCCAAGCACTCTGATGCTCTACTCCATTCCATTCTACTCTACTCGACTCACATCACTACAGTTTACAGCTGAATAACACAAGACAAGAACAGGAGACACGAGAGCCTCGTCTCGATCACGTACAACGAAGATAAGAAATTCGAGACGCCGAGGGATCGGTCGGTTCTTAAAAAAACTCTCTCTTCCTCTCTTCCGCTCTTCCTCAATCACTTATCTCTTTTTTTCTCGTCTGTCCCTCTCCTCAACTGAGTACGGGGAGGAACGGGGTGCAGAAACAGGGGGCAGGTGTTGAGACCGTACGCCTGGCAGCTGCCTCCCACCTGGAACCTTAACCTTTACTTATTATTTATTCATTTACTTTTTTATTTTCCTCCCCTGTCTATAGTTTATAGTCTGTGGGCTATAGTTTATACACTTACCTCCTCAAGTTATCTCGAAGAATCTTTAGTGTATTTGGTTGGAGGTTCGAGGTATTGGATGCTGGAGCATCGCAGGAACCAGAGACAATGGAGAAATGCTCCTGATGGGCAGACGCCCGCACGCGACTGAGGTCTACCACAATCACTATCATGTTTATTAGATATGTATGGATGTACTTGCGTTAGTGTAATACCAGTAGTGCAGTAGTCTGGTAATACACTGGAGTGAACATAGCGACTGCATACATACGTTTCCGGGTTGATTAACGAGCCATGGATAACTGTCTTTTGGGGAATAAGAGAGACTGTATATCTAATATAATAGACGAAGTTGACGCCTTTTCATTGGAATTGACATGACGGCTGTGTTGTAAACATAACAGTCAGTCAGCCATGTTTAGTACGTCCGACATTGTGCACTACTTTGTATTAGAGAATCAGTACTCCTTGTTGAGGTTCTGCAGAAAGTCTGACAATCGAGAAAAATTTTAGCAAGAATTGGGGTTTTTTTATTTTTGCAAAAATGCTTGAAATAGTGGAGAACTTCTCTAATTTTAAGAATTGTCTAGAAATAAAACAAATCTGCAGACTACACTTGATGAAAATGCACAGACAGTATTATCTTCATTCGTCCTCATTTATCCTCATTCATCCTCATATGGGCCTGAAATCAAAAATATAATTTTTTCTAGGACTCTTTGGGGTTTCTCCTACTAGAAGACATCATAATAAACAAAAAACGTTTATATTGTGATGGGTTCTTCCCAACAGGAGCAAAGTTACGGGCCACTCTTCATCCTCACCCATGTTCACCCATCTTCACCCACCTTCATATGGATCTGAATCAAAAAAATTAATTTTTCTTAGGACTCTTTATGGTTTCTTCGACTAGAGGACATCATAATCAACAAAAAACGTTTATATCGTCCGGAGTTCATCTCAGCAGAACTAAATCTTTCATCAAATTCAGGCTGAACTTTTTGCGGTCATCATTATTTTCATTTGTCATAGTGCAGAGTTCTATTGAAACCATTCTCATCGGTCAATCAAACGCCACTCTACCGTTTTAATATCAACTAATTATAATAGAAACAGCGAAAATAATAAATTTATCTTCCCATATCTGGATTTCTCCTATCAACTCTCATTTTACGACTTTTTATCCTCTCAAAGTAAGTAACATAAAATAATTATAAATCCCCAACAAGTATTTCCTCGATCAAACGTATATATATATTGCAGTTATCAACCAGCTGCCAATGGACACGTAAACATATTAGTGGATAGTATCACCTGCCTGATTAACAGCCACCGTTTTACTGTCGAGAAATACCAACTCCATCTAACTCTCCGATCAATTCACATTACATTACATTCTCAAACTATTTACCTGTTCTGTACCCGATAAATAAGTAGCCCCCACCTCAAGTCAAGACGCTGAAGAAGTTTTAATTAAATGGAAAATTTTTTTCCTCCGAGCTAGAACTAAGACCACGACCAAGACTAAGACCAGGATCAAGTAAGAAAGACTAATGATTAAAGCAGCGGGAAAAAAGCCAACAAAAAATCTAAATAAATGCATGTGAGGAAAAAATGTTAAAACGTCACGGTCGTTACCTACATTTGGGCGGTGGCGTGTTTACGAGGGTTTTAGTCGAGGGTGAACAGGTAAAAAAACTCGGTGCCACGTGTCTCCGACAGACGTGTGTTTTCAGTTTAACGCGTGCGCGTGCTACTTATTTTCGGTTAGATCGCCCTCACTGCTCTGGACTTATACTCACTATCCTTAATATCTATACCTGTACCTCTCTTTATATATATATATGTGTGTATATATTTATTATCCTCGGTGGAAAGCTTGCCTGATGCCTGACCATCTTGTATAGCAAGACACGAATCGTGCCACTGTCTTAAGCTGCGTCACCTGCCGCCTGTCGCTGATTATCCTCTTAATCTTTTATTTAACCTTCCGTTAGCTTCGAAACCCTTCTTTTACCTCTGAATCATCTCCCTTACCTCTTGCGAGCTCTTTTATTCCCCTTAAATTACTTCAACACTAATTTTATATTCAAAATTTAAATTTTAAATTAACCTACTAACGTTTATTATTATTTTCATTCTTAATTATTAATGTCATTGCTCTTTACAACTTTTAATTATCCCATTATTTTTTTCTAACGACTTCCCCTTATAAATTACAATTTTTTTAAAAATATTTTTAGTTTTAAAAAGTTTATAGAAATTTTCTGGAAATTTATTACCACTTGCAGAACATGACGAATATTTCCGCGAGTTCATAAATTCCCGCAATATTCTAAAGTATTCAAAAAATTTTTCCAATGTTTCAAATAATTTTTGAAATTTCTATAATATTTCAGTGGCGGAATTTTTAAAATTACATTTAAACGGATTTTCTACTAAAAATAATTAAAAACATGTAAGTAATAAATTTACCGCAAAAAATTTAGTAACGCAAAAAATACCGAATTTCTTTGGGAAAAACCTAAAGAATAAAAAATAAAGTAATAAAAAAGAAAATTATTATTTTTTTTTTCTTTAATGAAAGTTACAAGACAAAGGAGAAGAGCTACACTAGATTTGGTTGGATATTAATGTTAAATACCCTAGAGTCTCTTCATCGTCCGACTCTCGTCTTAACGAGTTCCCTGGCATTGTCACTAACCCAAAGTACTCATTTTTTTTTTTTTTTTTTTTTTTATTATTTTTATTATTTCCAGCTTTTTCTTCCTGCTATCATTATTATTATATTTATTTTTCTCCTTCTCATATCTTTTGTCTTACATTCTCTTTTAGCCCCTGGCCTCACAATCAGCGAATCAAAAATTCTTTGCCGTACAAATACGGTTCCTAGACAGTACGTAGATCCTGAGGGCTCGGAGCTCGGGTACATCAGCTCTCTAGACCTGTAGTGTTACGGAATGAGGACAAGCTAAAAAAAAATAGTTCCGAGTATGAATGAAATAAAAAAAATATAAAACGAACGGGGAATTAAAAAATCTAGTCCCAGTGAAGGGCGCGCGTTTTTTTTATTTTTGAATCCTTACGGTCTTTATCTTTTCTCTCTCCTCTGGTTCGAGTTGGCCCGACTATGCTCCTCATACTCGACTGGATTTATACGTATTTTAAAAAGGGTAGATGTAGAGAACTGAGACAAACCCAAGACGGATACCTGGCGCGTTTGCCAAACCTTGTATTATACCTGGTTTCACCTGGCCCCTAACAAAGGATCGCACCAAAATAACAGAACTGAACGAGCTAAAGTGTAAGCTGAAGCTAAAGGTAAGGATGTTAAGGAGAGTGTAGACTGAGATTATGTCTCGGCTGTATACACAAATACTGAAAATCTTAGAAATCCAAAAATAACAGCTTCGGGCTCCTTGGAAATATAAGTAATCCTTTTTTATTTTTTTTTTTTTTCTATTCATTATTGTTATGAATACAAGATATTAATTTTCTAAAATACCTTGGGTGTATTTTCTTTATTTTTTTAAATTTTATTGCTTGAAAAGTTTTATATTGAATAATAATATTTATTAGCTATTTAAATATATGCGAATATGCGGATAAATTTATTATATATGCTGAATATATTTAAATATATTTAAAATATATTTTAGATGTTGACTTAATTTTTTCACTAGAAAAAGTTCAAATTTCGATAATTATATTTAATATTTAACGATAAAAATTTTAAATACCAAAATTGCCGCGCTGTGGACTCGACCCGCGGACCCTGGGCTTGCATCCACACGCTCCGAAAAAATAAACTAAGAAGAGAACAAATTGTATAATTTACTGTCTCGAATATTTGAATTTACGGAAATAATATTTTTAAAAAAAATAATAAAATTAACAAACAAATATTATTTCATCCCTTATTCATAATCTTCAAAGTACTCAATTTAAATATTCAGCCATCCAGAAATGCGCGAATCCACGATGAATTTGCTCAAGTTCTTTCATAAAAAAAAAAATACACATACGCAAATTACATATATCTACATTAATCCGTCTATCCTCACATGTATACATAAAATCCGCATGAGAATATCCATATATTAAACCCTCGTTGAAACGCATATGCTCCCATACGTTTGACATTTAATAATAATAAACCCTGGAAAAATACTAAAATAATTTTTTATATTTTTTTTTATTATTTGAGTAAATATTAGTGTCGGTAAATAAAATAAAAAAAAAAAATAGAATTATGCCTTACATCAGAAATATATAAATCGAAAGAAATATATTAAGATACAATCAATAGACATATATATGTATGAAGTACGAGTGAGGAAAAGAGAAAGAGGGATAGGGAGAGAGAAATAGGGGGAAGAGAATGGTTGGATCGTTGGCTGCCGGTAGCAACGACCCTGGATGTGCATCGACTCCTGGGGGTTGTAGTTCGACGTCGTAGGGAATGGGTGATGTGGGCGCAGTACGGGGTTCAGAGTACGCGGGGCTAAAAGCTGTGGAATATACCAGAACCAGAAGCAGAAGTAGAAGCAGAAAAGCAATGACGATTGAGCAGAAATGTACATTTTTCCTTCTCTAACATTTACTTTTTAAATTATTTCTCTCTATATATTTTCCCTCCACCTTTCTGTGCACGATCCTCCATTCAACTCACCCTCTCGCGTCTTCCACTCCCTTGTTCGGCAGCGCCATCTCTCTCGGAGTCTCTCGGTCCCCGTAGCTCGGTCTCATTCCAGTTGGGAACTTCTCAGTTCACCGAACGCCAGTCTGTCTCGCTTAGTCGTGCTATTGATCCCACACAGCATCCACCAGCAGCGCGGATAGAAACGACTACAACGCCCCCTACTTGCTCGACGACGTTGGCACTAACGGTGCAAACTCCCGTTTCAAGATATTTATGTGCAACGTTGCAAGCTTTGCCAAAACCACAGACACACATATTTTTATTTAACCGATGCCTCCATGTTTATTCAAATTATATATATACACACATATATTTATGTTTTATTTCATTTTATTAAATCCAAATACTTATTCCACATGATCATCAAGTTATCGCTGATATTTTGCCTCCATTACCTACAAAAAAACATATTTGCGGCAATATTTCCCGATGAACTTTGAAAAAAACCTTTTTACACCCACGTCCCCGGGCGCGCGGTCGTGGGTTCGATCCCCTAAGGCGCAACTTTTTTAAAATTTTTATTAATTAACTAAAACAAAGTTTCCATGTTAATTTTTCAATGTATATTAAATGTTTAATTAATAATAATCACAATTGTTGTGGGTGGAACAGCAAACTCGAGTACTGCCGCTGATTAATTTTTTTTTAATTAAATATTTGCCATAATTATGGTTACGGCTGTAATGAGAGTAATGTTAATTATCAAACAATTAATTATTATGAGTACCTGGGAACTCTGAATAAACTATTGCTTTACACTTAAAGTATATCAAGTATGCATATAAATCCGCGAAACGCGGATAATCAAATATGGATTTAAACCAACTTCAAATCCCTTTAAATATTCAACGGACTTTTGGTTTTTTTTTTTTTTTTATGGCTTAAAAAAAATTAAGTACTTCCGTGTTAAAATAATATTGGCAAATTATTCAGTATTAAAGTTTTTCATATAATCTCTTATATATACATATATATGTATATAGATTTTGAAATTAATTTTTTTGAGATTCATAAAAAAATGCACCGGGTTTTTAGTTAACTGGTATCTAAAAATGTACTTTTGTCAAGTGGGTTTTGGTTTTAATGATAAAAAAAAAAAAAATTGAATTAATTATAATAATAATAATTATAATGAGTTTTTTTGTTGAGTCTTTGGTGTATGTAGTTTTTTGTCGAGCAAGTTATATTGAAGTTAGTATTAAAAGCGAGCGAGTGAGAGCGCAAGTATGAGTATAAAGAGAAAGAGATAAATGTATGTATAGATATATATAAACAGAATATTCAGTACTTTTGAATATTAATTCAAAGCCAGACAGTCAGAGAGTGAGTTTAGTGATCAAGAGAGACGGAAGTTACGGAGATGGAGAGAGGGAGGGCTAAATCTCGTGGTTATATTGAAACAATAGGATTGGTTTGAAATTGAATATTTGATCTATATTATATATATAGACAGTATATATATTTATCCATGCATTTAAACATATACTGTGCGGACGAGGAGATATATTATTGCAATCAAATGGAATTGATTTTACGCAGTGCAAATTGTAGGGAAAATTTATTTTAATGCCACTCTGGTTGTAATTATTGCTAACTAATTTATAAAGTAATTAAAAATCTCCAGGATTTTTAAAATAACTTTTTAATTAAATCGGGAGCTACAAAAAATATACCAGCGTAAAAATACGTAATGAGGAATATTAAAAATTGAATAATTAATTTTTAAAAAAATAAATATGTTTTTTTTTATTCAAAGTAAATATGACGGAGTATGTATAGATGTATCGGAGGACGAAATAAATCGTTTAGATTAACGAAAAAAAATGTAGGGACGTGATAATACTTGGAATACAGGCAAGCCACCCTTCAGACTTAAACTTTCACCCTACGACGTAATTTATTTTCATGGTTTTCCGGGTAAGGGAAGTAAGGGAGAGAATGAGGCTATGGCGAATCAACGAGAAACAGGAGTCGTCGTCCTCTGAGGCTGGCTTTGGCTTTTTGGATACGGTGACGAGTGACTCGATTCCTGGCGAGGTTATGACTCGCTGGGGACAAACAGGACAAAATGTCATTTCTCACGCGTACAGACAAGGTGGGTTACTTTATGGTGATACCATCGGGCCAAACTCATCTTTCGGGATCACATTTTGACGTTTTTCGTGCTGACATTTATTCATTACATAAACGTTTATCTGGATTAACTGTTAAATAAATATGGGTTGACTCTATAAATGTTATTTATTTGCCGTAAAAAAATTTATACAATGAATATTCAAATATTTATCAATAATCATAACAATTCAAATGGTTTCATTTGAAATTTTTACTGAAATAAAACAAAATTTTTTTATATTACCTTTGAATTCAAAGTGGGGCAAAACCATAGAACTTAGGAGAAAAGTTGTAAGGAACTTTTTTACAGGAAATTTAATTCTCTACAAAATTGTATTCATATGTATTTGTCGTATTTTCAATATTTCAGTCACAAACTAAGTTCGAAAACAAAAAACTAATGCAACATGACTCCAAAATTATTGATAAGCTTTAAATTTAAATTACGAGTCATATATCAAAGATATGGCAAAAATGCATGAGATCGAATTTATAGGAAATTAAATTTGCTACAAAAATGGATTCTTTAATTTTTTTCATAAACTCAATAGTTTAAAAGTTATTTGTATTTAAACTGATAAAAATTTTTTAAAAATAATAATAATTAATAGCATTAGTTAAATGGTAAAAAATTTTTTTCTAAATTGCCTGAGGGTACTCAAATAATTCTTGTGTTTTCATTCCATCTCCATTCACTAATTGGTCTAGAACTTTACTCCCACATTTTTTTTTATTCATTTCATTTCATATCTCTTTTTTCATATTTATCACTGCTAAAACAACGAAAAAATCTAATGATAAAAAAAATTTCCCAGAGCTAACGATTCAAAAAACATAAAAATATTCCCCATTGTCTGAATGCGTAATGCAATTAAAGCATTCAGGTCCAATTAATTATAAACGTACATTTAAGATTTCATTTCAATTAAACACGGAGTGAAAAAAACAACATATATATTAAGTACAAGTACATATTGATCGCAGTGAATGCATCGTAGATTGTGGTGTCAAGACGGTGTTGAGAGTTAAGAGTAAAAGGAGTAGAGTGTTGTCGCTATCGAATATAATTCGTCGTCTCAGTTGGCTCAGACTTAACTTATTCAGCCGGACTCTTAAATACAGGAGCGACGGTTGACGAATTAGCATAACAGGGAATCGACCCAACCGCCGAGTCAACCCTTAGCTACCTTCTCAATACAGTAAAGTACAGCAGTGCACAAGTATTGAGTCGAAAATTAAACAAACCCCCTGCCAGGCTGTCTCGAGAGCCAGTTATAGACATCGATGCTGCTGCTACTCCTGCTGCTATAAGATTCAATACACTCTACCTAAAATCTTTGCTAAAACTACTATTTATATATATACAGAGAGAGCGAGATTTAATCCTCTTAAATAATTCAATACTCTATCAAGTTTATATATAAGTCCAGATTCAGGTAAAATATTTGAATATTTATAAAAAAAATCTATTTTGTCATTTGAATAATCACCTAAAATGCAAATACGAATTCGTTATGTATAAAAGTTGAGACAATAGAATTTAAACCGCGAATAAGTTACAAATATCGACGCAATTATCGGCATTGAGGACTCGTTAATCTCATTGTACGCTGTGGCATTCGAGCCGCGTAATGAAACCGACACTTTGGATCCAACAGACCAAGTAATGCACAATTTTAAAATTATAATCGACAAAATAATGATATTTTGCTTTTTAAATTTAAGACTTAACGATAAAATTGAATGAAAACATGAAAATCAATTTAGCCGAAGCAATAATACTGCAAGGAGCAAAAATCCCCTTGTATAAAAATAAAATTGCTGATAAAAAAACTAAAATCGTCGACTCTTAGTAATTTATAAGACGACTGCAGTAGTCCCGGGCAAGTTGGCAAAGGGTTGGACAGAAGCAACACAGGGCCGGGGCTTTGCGTTAGTAAGTACCGGCCCTGGTCTTAAGTTTAGTTTATCGTTGATTTCATGATTTTTGCAGCGCCCCCTGGTGGCTGAAGAACTGCCGGAACGGTTGCACCAGGGATGTATCAATGCCCCGATGACTAACACAACGAATAGAAGCCAGCCAGTACAGGGTTTTACTGGAATCGAGTCAGATGGTAGTGGCTCGGGGTCAGTGCCCTCCGGTAACATTGAACCACCCTCTGATGCAGTCATGGGCGAGTTTCGGGCGCCTGCGCAACCCCATCGCCCATCACCCTCTACCCCTCTCCCCCTTCCCCGTTCCCCGCGAGTCGCCCAGACCGACATTTATCTCTTTCTATTTATCTTATTCGGTCCTTCAGAAGCCGTCCTGGTCTCTCTTTCTCTCAACGAAACACCGGAGCTTCTTCTCTTTCATGTTCCCACGTCCTATCGTCATTTCCTCCCTCAGGACAATGTCCTACCTCTTTTGGTTCAACCCCACAAGGCTTCCTCGTGTGCATCAACTCTATACTACACGCGGTATCCGATTCTACGTCGTCGCATCAATTCACTTCCCTCCCACTACAAGAGGATACACGAGAGCTCTTTGCTTGTATGTTGCTGGCTGCTGGTTCTACCTCTATAACTATATACACATATATATCTATATTCATAAAGCTTTGTGTAGTTACCAACACCCAGTGACAACCGTGACAATAATAATATTGTCAGGAAACTTAAGACAGACAGAGTATTCAATAGTTTGACATGATTAGCTTGTTTAAAACCAAACTTTTATTTACATAAAACTTTATTATCTATTAAATACCATAACATTTCAAATATATATTTGTACACGTGATAAAAAAAAATATTAAAAAGTCACGTATGCTAATGGAAAGGATTAAATATTTATATTGTTGATAAAAAAATTGATTTATTATATATATTTATTTGTGAATAAGGGGTATATATTTTAATTAATTAGTTTTTTAATTTAAAATTGGAGAAATGAAATTTAATATGGAATTTTATTGGCGGGATCAAAGAGAATGGGGTGAGAAATTGAATTGAAGATTTATGATAAAAAATATTAGTATGTAATTCGATGTGTGGGATGCATTTATAAAAAAAATTAATTAGCTATAGAAAAGTTGTATAAATAGTTTAGTGTAAAATAATATATAATATTTACAGGGGAGTATATATATAAAATACGGTACGCAGTCTCCATAAAAAAATGAGAACGTTAACTAATGTATTGATCGGGTCATTTTACCTAGAAAATTATATACATAGAGACATGTTATGCCGAGAGTGAGTAAAGAGTACTTTATAGAGTGAACGTGTATAGAAAAAAAATAATAGTACGGAAAAAAGAAAAAAAAAATGGGGGTACGCTGTATGGAAGTTCGTCCACTGAACTCTCATAGATGTCGAGTGTTCTAGAAATGCTGCTCTACGTATAATATTACTTTTATCTCTCTCTTTTATAAGGCAACCAGTATTCTCATTTTCATTTTCAAGTTGCAGTTTATGAACTGACTTTTATTTAAAAAAAAAAAAGAAAAACTTTTTTCCCAATTCAAAGTTCGTTCATTTTAAATTCTGGCTTTATTATTATTTTATGTCAATATTTATACGTTGAATTATTTTTTTAAAAAATTCATACCGAATAAGTAATAATTTAAATGAAATTAAAAAAAAAAAATGTAAATATTTTGGACTTGACTGAATTCAAAATTGTGTGTAAACTATTGACTTTACGAGCAAACTTATGGAAATCTTTTTTATAGGAAATTTAATTTTCTATAAATTTGTATTCTTATATATTTTTCATATTTTCAATATTTAAGCCAGAACTTTAATTTAAAGGTATTAAAATTTAAACAGAATGAAATTTCAAACTTGTTGATAAACCGTGTGTACATAAATCAAAATTATGAGTTATATATCAAAGATACGACAAAATTGCACATAAACAATTTTATAGCCAGTTAAATTTGCTATAAAAAAGTGTTGATTCATTTTTTCCATAAACTCAATAATTTGTAAGTTATTTCCATTTAAACTCCAATAAAAATATTTTGTATAATAATTTTTTTTTGTATAATAATAAAAATAATAATAATTGTAATGGAAATATAAATTTTCAGATCACACGAAATATATTTCTAAACACAAAAGAATACGAACAATATATAGTTACATTGCACATTTATATTTATCTCACAACCGGAACCGAAAGGAGGATACGTGAAAATTTGGACTAGCAGTTTCACGTACCCAACTCTCAGCATCAACGTAATTGTGTACAACATCCTCTTCTCTGTTACCCTCTAGAGTAGCACTCTCGTCATCCCCTTACAATCTCCCATACATGCTATCTGGTATATACGACATGATTGATATCATCATCGCACGGATCACGCCAGGAACCGTCCCAATCAATGCCGGAAATGAACTCCCGAAATTAAATTTCCCACCGTGCATTGATCCCCGCAACTTTAAAAAAGTAAAAAGCATCCCCTGCACGTAGCGCATTTTCTCGGCGGTTTATTCGCGCCAAGTCATCTCGATCTAAGACATCTGTGTATTTACATATAGATTTTTTTTATTTATAAACGATTGGACTTAGTGTGTTGATTGGATAGACAGATTGAGTGGCGTGTGTGTATCGTAAGGAGGGTTAATTCTGACGGAATCGTGCACCGAATAGAAATCGATTCTGAGTCTGGGTCAGCAGAGGGCGTTCACCCCCCGATGCAGCCCGGGAGAGATGACACCAGGGTCGTAGCTGGGAATTTTGCGGGGGATCTAAAGCACCAGCTAGTCCTCCTACATCCCGCACCACTCCCTATTTTGATGCTGATGCTGATGCTGATGCTGCAGCCCAAGTACCTGTACTTAGACTTTACCAGTACTCGTATTCCTACTCGTCCTTACATTTACACTAAGTGCTAGTAGCAGTAAGTACTCGGACTAGCCATTACATCCCAATATTTCCCTACTAAATCGCTAGTAACATTACCTACAGGGTTTTCGGTGTCCATAAATCCTCATTAGATGTATCCCCATTCTCTCGGGTGTCCACAATCTTCAGGGTTGTCGCGCTAAGTCCCATTGATTCCCTTAATCTCTTCAGCTGCTGATACCCAACCGCCGTAACCGCCAGATTATATAAATTATGCAGATTAATTATCCCGTTAATTACATTTACAATCATCAATTGAGTCTGATAAATATATTTTTAAAGCCATACCACGTGATTCGAGAATCGATATTTGCCGGAAAATTATTTATTACCTTTTTTTTTATTTTTTATAAAAGTAGCGATAATGATAGTGATGGATGTGTGAAGAATAGGGAGGCGTAGTAAAAAAATAGCCGACGAAAGCTCTAAAACAAAGAAAAAAAGCGGCAAGGGATGAACTTGAAAAAGAGCGTGTCGGTACGTCGACGTCGAACGGAGCAGTGTCTCTTCCGCTTTAACCTGGCTGGTCCTGAGGACACGAGGTGAACGATCGACAGGGCGGGACGTGACCTTTTGCAGGAAGGATAACATACCACCATCGGTCTATATAGTTATATATATATATATGAATGTACGGAGGATGAAGAGGCTGAGGGGAGTGACTTGAGGGTGGTGGCCGTTACCACTACCATCACTGGCACCTTCTGCCACCCACTACCACTACCACCACGAAAACCACCACCAGTTACGGCACATACGTACATTAACCCCTCGAGCCGACTACTGGCAGCCAGCCACTCCCTGTACACTGCGGTCGTGTTCGCATTCACTCGCTATATTAAATAAAATAAAATAATATTTATTTTACCTATGATTAATTAACATTATCCGTCAATCTATATTTCATCTTAATCTCTGCTACGTGTGCGAGTACTTGAACGCGATTTACTTCTACGTGGACATGGACAGGGACGCAGACGTTGGCATGGCCATTAACCAGGACTAGATGTTATTATTAATTCGAGTTAATTAATTTCTTGTAATAATATAATATTACTCAGTTTAATTACGCGATTAATTTTTAGTGGATTTATTTGAGTTCTAAACGGAATTTTCAAATAAAATTTGATGGAGTCTAGTTATCAGAGAGAAGCTTCTGATGACGGGCGGGAGATTCTCGCGGCGAGGGATTTTTTGAACTAAAGGGGGCTCGGGAGGGAGAAAGAATCGATGAAATGCGATGCATAGAAAATAGTAATATCTGTATGAAGTATAGAGTATGGAGTATGGAGTATGGAGAGTAGAATACGTCGTAAATCAAGCCTTAACGAGGGCTTTTGCCGCAGTGGTTTGTCTATCGATTTTATCATCCGCATGTCCGATGGAATAGAATGGAATTGAGAATAGCTAATGCCAAATTGTTTGGCACGACTTGCCTGAATATTTGATTAAACTATTCTATTTTACATATTAAATATATATAGACACATATATTTCGACGGATACGAGGATGCTGGGCTTGGAACTGAGGGGGAGTACGTGCGGGCTGATAATACTAAATTTTCGGTGGGTTTTGTTGGTTTAAGCTGGTTGTTGATTGTTGATGGATTAGGTAAATGCTTGTTTATATTTATTAGCTGTAAAGTGCTGGGATTAGGGGACAGAGTTGCTCTGAGTGCATTTGAGTTTAAAGCGAAGGGCTGCGACATCTGTTGGCGAGTGGAGTCTAAACGAGTTGGTAGTAAGGAAACTTGAGGCAGTAAAGGAAGGAATGAATGCAGGTAATGCAGGAAATGGTTGAATAGAGAGGGATTTCTGGATTTTCAGAAAAGGGTTGAAATTCATCATCTGAAGGGCCGAAATTGACAACGGAAATTCTGCTACCATCAAAAGATAAGAGATATAGAATATCAAGATTGGGTAATAGATAAATGAAAGATGAAATTGCGTGACCAAGCAGCCCAACAGTTGATGGTAGGAACCTCTATACTAAAAAAAAATTTTTTGTAACCCGAGATAGGATAACTTCTGGTAACAAACTTCTACGTTGATCAACGGATAACGAAACAGTCGTTATGATTACGATGTTTTTGTAACTCTAGCGAATTCTTTGTTGCGGTTAGCAATAGAATTAATAGCACTGATAAAAATTTAGTACTCAGAGGATGACCTACTGCACAAGAAAAATGATGAGAAATTAACAGAAGCCATAAAGTCTGAGAGGGGGAGCGATAGGCTTTAAAAATGGGTCAAAACTGGCCAAAATCCCGATTCTGGGGACATAACCTTGGAAAAAAGTATGAAAATATGAAGTAATAGGGCGACAACTGCTCACACGCGTTCAGGACGACCTCCTGCACAAGGAAAATGATAACAGCATTAAACGGAAGCCATAAAGTCTGAGCAGGAGAGCGATAGGCTTTGAAAATGGGTCAAAACTGGCCAAAATCCCGATTCTGGGGACATAACCTTTAAAAAAAGTATGAAAATATGAAGTTATAGGGCGACAACTGCTCAAACGCGTTCAGGACGAGCTCCTGCACAAGAAAAATAATGACAGCAGTAAACGGAATTGTTTTTTCTGTGAGGTTATCCAAAATTTGATTTTCTACTGAAAATCCACTTACGCCGTAATAATTTTTCATATTAATAAAAATTAAAATCTTATATATATAGAGATAGGGAGCAAGTAAACAACATAAGACGACAATATATTTTAATAAATTTTTTATTATAAGTTTATCACTTTTTCTATTCTTAAAATTCCTTGAGAAATAAAAATCATTTTTTTTTCATCCATTATTATAAAATACAAATAAATCTTTATTACATTTATGTAAATACCCTAAAAATAATCTTCTGAATAATTTACACTTGCATTTATAATAATAATCAATAGACAAAGCCAGAAAATATAAATAAATTATAATAATAATTGTGTGCGACAACACTGAGTATTAAATCTCTTGGCATCCAACAGATCAATTAGTCAATAATGCATCTAAAACTTATAAACACTTAGCAGTTAACTTAAGCCAACAAAAATCATTTTTTATAATTACCATAAAATATACAGTGGTCATATTTATTTTTTAAATTTACGAACTTTCGTTGCTGCATTTTTAAGTTGTTTTAAAAAAAAAAATGAATGAGCAATTATGTATAAATAATGAATCTAATTGTAAATAATTACTCATTAGGACGATGCGAGCTCAGTGATACTATATATTATATTTTATTTAATTTGTTTAATTATTTAATAAATTTACATACACGTTTAATCGATTAGTTATTTTAAAAACAAATAGATTTTAAAACTGTAAAAGAATATCCCATTTGTACAGTTGATTTGTAGCCATAATAAAAACTATTGAGTCTTGTTGAGGTATCGTTGTTTCTATTGGTCTATTATTTTAAATAGTTATTAGAGTAGCAGTCGTTTTATTTAAATTATTAACAAACAATTTTACATATCTTCATATAAATGCTTTGATAAAATATATATAAGCATAGACAATAGACATTCCTATTATTTTAATTGATTGGTAATAATTAATAATTCAAAACAACTGCAAATAATTATTTGTTTTTTTTTTTTTTATTTATTCCTGTAACAAAATATAAATATACGGCATTATATATATTTTTTTTGTATCACGCGCTTTGCATCATCTATATGTACCTTGTAGAGGCCTCGGGGAACTATTTAAAAAAATTTTTTTTGTTTCTTTGTTACTTGAAAAAAATTTTTCAACTTTTTCCTAAACTCGGCTATTTTTAATATATATAAAATAAATTTTAAATATGAACGAAAATCGACCAAATGATAGCTATTCAAAATATATTTTTTTATACATATTTATATATTCATATATTTTTTTTCTAAATGTTTTTCATGGATTTCAGTAAATTAAAATAGAAAATCATAATTAATTTTTGCCAAGACATGGAAATTTAAAAAAAAAAAAAATTTTCTAATTTACTTTGATTTAAATTTATTTTTTCCTGGCGGTTATTTTTTAGGACAATTTAAAAAAACGCCGAGTTTTGGAGCCTTCGGATTTTCGATTTAAAAAAAAAATAATTTTTTTAAAATAAAAAAAGCGACAAAAATATTTATAATTATAATTTTATATACTTTATTAATCAGCCAGAATTCTAATATTCAATTTTTTTTTTTTCATCTAAAACCGAGCAATAAAATTAGGCCTTCACTAAAATTTATTAAATTTATATAATCGAATTAGTAAGAAAATTTATATTTTTAATTTATCCATAATATGAATCTACTTCTAATATATATATTTATATATGTGTAATTATAAACAAATCGTCACATTAATCTTATGATTGTAAGTATTTATAATATAATACATGGTGTCATTAATTTAGTCAACTCCCTCACTTATATTTACTTACTTTTAATAGATAACTATTTATTTAAATCTGATTTTAATAGTTATGTGCCCTTACAATCTCACTTGGTTAAAATTCTATATATTACATCGGGCATTATCACGATTATCCCACTGTTTTAATTATTCATCAGTATATTTATGTATATATATATAGATTTAAATAACGGTGATGCGTGTTGTCGATTTATGGTTTCATCAATAAAATAAACTGCTCGGATTTAAAAAGAGAGACTGAAGTAAAAGTGGGGGTAATAATTATTGAGTCAGAAAAAAAACGTCACGGGTTAAAAGTGTCTCTGACCTTAATTGGTCTACTTTAAAATAGATACCGAGCATAGTTATCACTTTGGGAGTTTATTTACCCGCTATTATTATTTTAGTATATCAATGTAGGTCCTTTATCATTTTTATTATTAATATTATTATTATTATTATAAATAGTAACTAAAGTTTATAAATATAACAAGCGTATCGAAGGTATATTAACAATAATATTTATTTTAGTATATCACTTCATATACGGTTGCCTTTTTGTCTCCTGATCCGGTGACAATGTACTTGTCGTCTGTTGATATATCGCAGCTTAATACTGATGATGATTCCTTTGACTGTAATCATGAAAAAAAAAAATTTATAAGTAAATAATTGTAAGATGTATTGAGTTGTGTAATTAGTGGGTGTAAATGATGATGAAAAGACTGACCTGGAATATGGAGGCACCATATGGCGTACGCCACGCGTTCAGTAGATTGTCTTTGCCGGTGGAGACGAACCACTTGCCGCAGGAGGCGAATCTCAGCGACAGGACACAAGACTCGTGTAAATGTAACTGGTACTTGTCGGGTTTGTTTGCGTGAAGGACCTCGACGTTTGAGTTTTCCATGCCGACGGCGAGCCACTCGCCGGTAGGACAGTAGCCCAGGGAGAATATCTGGGAGGTAAAGTCGTGCTGCTGGAGCTGCCTGCCCTCTCTGAGGTCCCAAGACCTTACGGTGTTGTCGAGACCACCGGTCCAGAGTTTAGACCCGTCTGCGGAGATGTCTATGCAGGAGGCGCCGTCCGTGTGTCCTTGGAACTGTCTGACGAGAGTCTGGTTCTGTAGATCCCAGACGGCGATGTTGCCGTCACTGCAGCAGCTGAAGCAGACCTTTGAGTCTGGGGATATTGCGAGAGCGTAGCAAGCAGGTGCTGCGGACGTCAACTCGGCCTTTATTCTCGGCGTCGGACTCGCCAGGTCCCAGATACTGAGGTTGCTAGCTTCGCCACCGACGATAAGCGTTCGACCGTCAGGCAGAAGTTTGACTGATCTGATGTAGTTGTCGCGTTGGAGGCAATCTAGTTGGGAGACTGGTTTAGCGCTACCGCTGCCACCCTGGCTGATGTCCCAGACTTTAACGCAACCTTTGCCTCCGGTGTAGACGTACTTGGTGGGGTTGGAGATTGTCACTGCGCACACAACTTCGCCGTGAGTGAGAGTGTTTATTTGACGTGCGTGACGTGGAATCCCTGGTCCAATTAGCGCATCAGGCGGAAAGGGCACCGGTTGCATTTGACCCTCACTCGACACGTGGAAACTGTAAGCTCTGTAAAAAAAAAAAAAGAAATAAATAAAATAATTACAAACAAGATGACAAAATAACGCGAGGCCAAGTGACCCGGTTATTACCAAATTAAATGAAACACTTACGGTTTGCCGCCAGGAACTCCAATTGGACCTAGTGGTGCTCTCATAGCGCCGTGGGGATCGTAAAGCTGCTGAAGAGGAGGCCTCGTTGGGTATCCGTTGAGCGCACCCGGTGGGTATCCGAGCATTTCAACATGAGGTCCAGCTGGCGGATGGTGTGGCGGTGGGTAATGTGATGGGTAAGGGCCGACAGCTGACGCTGAAACCAGGGGTTTATTTGAACCACTGGGTTTGAGACCGCCCGAGCCCGAACTGCTGCCACCCGCTGAGGTCGGTGTCACAGGTTTCGATATCGGTGTGGTAGGTTTCTCGCGCTCCTCCATCTTCTTAGCCGACGGAGTGCTCGCGTTGCTGCTAGTTCCGCTCTTTGGCGATTGCGGCGGTATTTCCTTCTTCATTTGACTGCTCATTAAACCCACCGAGGGGCCCATTTTGTCGATCCCGTTTTCTCGCGGTGACGAGGTTCCATTTGCCGGTGGACTCGCCGCTCCTTCACTCGCGTCGTCTACTACCAAGTCCTGGTCGCTTTTCTCACCGTCACTTTGCTGAAAAAATTTGATTTTTTTTTTATTAATGCCGTCAATTCTGCGACTAATTTTTAATCAAAGACTTTAACTGTTTCTTAAAAAACTTACATGTCCAATATCTTTGTCTTGCTCTTTCTTCATTTTTTTGAGGTGCATGTGATCATGATGACCGGGATCTGGTGTACTCCTCGGTCTGCTGTATTTTTCACGTTCCGCTGGAGATATTGAATTTCTCTGAAAATAAAACCAGCAATTAACAAGATTACCCTTTGCAGCCACCAGATAAATTTTTTTTATAAGAACTAAAAGTAAATAACAACAACGAAAACTATCCACTAATCCGATTTTCGTCCAGACATTTCCGTTTGATCACTCTAGTCTGCTGGTATTCACCGACGGATGTTAAATTTTGATAGAATGGTAAATCCAACAAAGGGAGACTAACTCATCTTTTTAAAAAGTTTGCCACTTTTAAAATCCCAGTCAGCATAACGACTGTGCAACTTCTCGCGGGATTTAAAATTACTTATGCCTCTATTTCTCTCGTCCTGGTGGCTCTTATCCGACAAGATGCTGCGGAGTAACGGCTTAACAGATGGAAGTGTTTCCTTCGAATTTATCTCTCACTCAATCCCCAGGGAGCGGGATCGAAAAGACCCTTGACAACTGCCAACTACTACTACAACAGCTCTTACTACAGAATAACATTCTTTTCGTGTCAGCACTCTCTTTCTCTCTTTGCCCTCTACATACATACATATTTATTACATACATAAAATATAACTTTAACACTCTGCCGACAATCTTTTACCAAATCAACGGTATTCAGCCATTTCGAGCTTTTTCCGACCAGACATTCACTTCTATCAGTTTCCTCAACGTTTTTTAAAAATCAATGCTCCAATTAATTTTACAACACATACTACTGCAACCAGCTAAAGGTTTAATATAAATATATATATATATTTGAGCTATTAAAAAGGAATATAAGTTGGTAGATGAAGAATAATCCCTCCGGTCCAGAACTTTGGCAAACACAAGCCCTCTATCTCTCAATCGTGTCGTTCACCCGAACATCCCCGAGGGGATCGCTGCGAAATGAATTTTCTCTTCTCTATCCTGGGCTTCCTCTGAAACTCTCCTCCCCAGCAATCTATACCACATTCACATATAGATATATAGTAAAATATTTATCGTTCGTGCATCGAGAACAATTTTCACGTCCAATCCCTCGTCTGAAACTTTTTATCTCCCCAAAAGCAAAAATCTTGACTCGTTCCACCGATAAAACTTATTCCCCGCTTTATTAAATGAAATAATTTTAACCTCCTTAAGCCCCGGTCTTCTTTTAAACCTAATCGCCCGATTCGCGGCATCCGAGAAGTCTCTGCCGAGTAAATCTCCTCTTCTCAATTACTGAGACCTCTCCATCCTCCATCCAGAGCGACTCTGCTATGCCGGAGTTCGTAGCTTCGAGCTTCCGTTTCCTCGGTCTTGACTCGTACCCTAGACTCGGTACTCCCCTCGAACCTTTTAGAATCACCCGTACGGACCATTACCCTCGTCGACTCCCAAGAATCCCCAGTGATTTCCGGCACTGCTGCTGCCACTTCTTGTCGACTCAACGCTCTATCTTTATTTATTTTCCGAGGCCTACTCGCACTTTGCTCCCTCGCTTGTCGTCGTTAACTTCCGAGGGTGAAATAAAATTAAGAAGAACCAGAAGAAGAAGAAGAAGTAGAAGAAATAAAAAAGAAATCCTGGTGGTTTTCGAGTAGATCCTGTTAGGGAGATTACTCGGTTACCAACTTTACGGCTTAAGCCCTGAGTTACTGCACTTTTAGTGGATTAATATCACTTTTTTAGGCTGTCCAATGGGTTAATTTTGTGTTGCTTTAAAATTAGTTTGCTAATTCACTATAGTTTACTTTAGATTTTTTTTAGGATTTAAATTTAATTAAATAAAAATAAAATGCAATTTTAAATATCCTACGGAATATTTATCACTAAATAAAATTCCAAAGATTTAACTCATAAAGTAAAGGAAAAAAATAAATAATAAATGTCTCAATTGTAAAACAAGCAAGTTGAGGTGGTAGCAATATAAGACAGGATTAATCAGAAAGGTAAAGAAAAAAGCTAAACAAAGTAAAAAATGATACCTAAGACGTGGCAGCGTCTAGCTAGTGGGTAATAGCGTTTTTCCATTTATCTAGGGAATCTGCGACGCAGTAAAGTCTGAGAATAAGAGCAGAAGAGCAGCTCAGTGCCGGTATGGAATAGAACATTTCCGTGAGTACGTGGTTTAACGAGAAAAGAAAGAGACGTGATGAGAAAAACCGGGCGATGAGGACAACCATATTTGGATTGTGCCCAACAGAGAAAAAGATGAGCGAGAAAGATAAAAAATAAAATAAAAACCCAGCAGCAGCATCTGAACCAGCATCAATACTACTACGAGTACGAGTGGCATTGCCAGTGTCAGTGTTACTTTATCCTCTTTAGTTTCCTTTTCCAGACTTTACCCTTCTGCTGTATACTTTCATTCTTTTTCTCAATCCGAGTCTCAAGGGAACGCCGTACACTCTTTCGTGGCAAACGAAATAAAAAGCTCAGCACACAGTACTCTCGTCTTTATATATATTCCCTGGTATATTCCACTATAAACGTATATTTTCCGGCTGAGAATACATCTGTTTCAGCGCGTCCAACAGATATACTACATCGGATTTATCTCCGGGGGGCCATCGTACACAAAAACGAGTTTTGAGATGTCTATCCGCCGCCAATACTTGTTGTAATAATTCACGTATCTTTTTCAATAAATAATCCCACAGAACCCGTATACTCTTTATATATATTTTATTTTCAACCATAATGGAATTCCCTTCACGCAAATAATCATTTATTTATTTATTAATCCGTCCGTCCGTCTGTCCGTTGGTTGAGAATCACTGGATGCAATCTTGTAAAGCAGCTGGGGTTTTGCGGCATCTACGAATACACGGGCTCGTAACCTGTTATAAGGAAGAGACTGGAGGGTGAAAGCTGGAGTGAGGAATAAGGAAACAACTGGGGTTGAGAAGTAGTCGAGAAGATAAGAGTCGCTAAGGTTTCGAGGGTGTCTATAGTGGAAGGAAGTAAGAGCTAAGAGCTAAGACCTGGGATCTAAGACGTGAGACGTAAGACGTAAGACGTAATACTTGTAAGCAGTTGTGTGGGTGAAATTGTCAGGGTGATTGTGAAGGAGCCAGCCATTGCTAGTCAGTGTTGGCTCACTTACCACACTCGTGAGTTTATAGCATGACTTAAACCGCCACCCCTTCCTTAGAAATCTAACCAATACTATCAAATTTATCCCTCGAAAAGCTTATTCCTCTTGCTCCTGCTCAAAACCCAATAGACTGGATGCCAACTTGCGGACCAAGTCATTCTCCAGCAGAGCTATATTCACATTCTCCACATCCTTGACTACATCTTGAATTTATTGATCGATCTTGATGGTTCTTTACTGTGCAAAGACCTGCTCTTTACTTTGGATCTACAGTCTAGTGTCTGCTCTATTATGTTTTATATCAGTCTACTACATAAAGTCTTTATGCCGCGGTTAGTAAGCACGATAATATTCCAACCGAGTGGGAAGGTCTGTCACAGCAGTGGTTGATAAAACTTGTCTGATAAATGATTCGCCAGCTCAAGTAGAGTCTGTGTTATGTATCTTTTAATGCTGGAATACGTAAATCGGCGAGTAATTTGATTGGAAATAAATAATTATGGCTTACAATTTTATCAAGTCCCGGTAAACTCCGAAGGCGGTGATGATTTATATCTTAGGGTTCGTCTGATGCCCTAGATTATGAAAAAGGTCACGAGCTGATGAGTTTTATTCCGACAGTTTAGTGATTCATGGCGCCGAGTAATTATTAGATTTTTTTATAAACAAACAAGAGGATTTTTAGTTTATTGTTGGGAATTTTATTTATTTGGGAATGGAATGTGAAATGGGTTGTAAAAAAATAAATAAATAGTGAGTTACTCTCTGATTTAAAACGTGTCGTTCGGCAGCAGTAGACAGAGAAAGAGAACCGGTGGAAAAAAAATTACGAGCCATGAAAAAGAAATGTTCTCGAGGGAACTAAATGTTATGGTACATGTGTGCATGTGCATGTGTGTGTGTGTGTGTGTGTAAAAAGGCTCAATGCAGTGCAAGGCTCCGGGTCTATCAACTGCCACAACGGTGTACCCGTGGCAAAAGACAAAAAAATATATATAAAAAATAAAATAAACATTTTTGACGGGGAAAATTTATTCAACTACTCATAAATACTGTCTCTTATTCAGGAATATTATATATATTTTTTTTAGTTAAATTTTGTTCCGAGCCGCAATCTCCCTTTAACCCTCGCTGTTCATCCCCGGGCAGCTTGAACGAGTTCTCTCTGCGGTGGAATTTGCATTTTTAAATTAACTCGGCTCTGTTTGCAGCTATCTCGGTTGCAAGAGTAGTAGCAGTAGCACTGCCAGGAGCAGTAGTAGTAGTAGTAGTAGTAGTAGTAGCGAAGGGGTTTTACAATTTTATGCAACAGCGCGCCCTGTACTGGGTAGAGAGCAAGCACCGACACTTTAACCCGGGTTATCGACATTGTTATTATTGTTATTATTATCGCGGTATAACCGCAAAACGAATGCAGCTGGGCGGAGGCCGAAAGAGTGGGCGCTCGCGGGTTTTAAAGGTTAGGGGTGAAAATGGTATGGAAAGAGGCACTAGTTGCAACACCCGACTCCTCTCCACCGGTATTACATTCCAGTCGATAATATTGTCAGCGTTTACTATTTCCACGGCTATTTTCCGATTACTTGTTGTATTGGGAAAAAAAAAAAGTTTTAACCAATAGCATTATTCTGTCGATGTAAATATTTTGTTATTTTATTTTTTCAACTTCAAATATTTGCAGTTCGGGTAATTGATTATTTTTATAAATTTGTAATATAATGGAATATTTAATTACGGGTTGGAAATATTGAGTTTTAATTAATAAATTTTGAAATTAATTAAATTTGAATAATGATAAAAATATTGAAAACGGTTTTATAAATGAATATCAATTAAATATCGTTTATAAGACGAACCGCAGAGGAGTGAGGTATAAAGCAATAAAACAATTGGAGAGAAAATGGAAGTTGATCGGAAATTTCTGGAAGCCTTTCATTCGAATGAGCAGCAAAGTATTGGCAAAGGCAGAAAGAGAGCACTGGAGCAGAGTAAAAGTCAGAGGCAAAGGAGCTGGGGCAGAAATAGATGCTGGCGGTAATTGAAAAGCTCGTGATCTGGATCCTTTGCACTGTATACTGCACTGGCTGTAAGACTTAACTCAGTCTATTTCATCTCTCTTTGGTTTATTTGGACTCGCTGGCGTCTCTGGTGAATGGAGGCGAAAAAAGTCGGCAACAATGCCCCTGAGGTGGATTCTCGCGTGGCTGGTTCTCAAGAGAAACCGAAAAGAGTTGAGCTGGTGAGGAAAAAGGGCGATGAGAAACAAAGAAAAAGTGTTGAGTTTAACGAATGGTTTCGCAAAGTCGAGCTGGCTCCGCTCCTAAGGTCATTACACAATGAGAAAAAAGTCGAGTTAACACGAACGTTGCCGCGGGTAAGATCAAATAGCTGGAGAAAAATTTACTGGGTGGAGACTTTAGTCTGGGCTACAGAGAAACGAGAGTTTAAGAGCTTTTTAATTTTAAAATATATTAAAAAGTCTTGCGAGCTATCGAACAAATTTATGCTCCATTGCAGTAACCCCCGAGCCACTTAATGGACTTGTAATTTTTCCGAGGATTTTTGAAACAAATTAATATTTAAATCAACAAATTAGATAGGAAAGAATTCAAGTGGATTCGCAAGGGAGATTTCCAAGCTGAATATTTCTATCGGATAATTCCGCAACTAAAGTGCAGCTTGAATAATAAAAAAAGTAAAATGGGGATGAATATAAATAAAAGGGAAATATATACAGAGTGTTAAGTGGGAAGTGATTATAACGAGATCCAGCGATAATTCCGGGCATAAAATCCTTCCTCTGGCTCCTCGTCGCCAAGGACGATGGACTACTCCAGCGTCTCGTTAAATCTCTCGGCCAATTACAACGTCCTTCCACCGATTCCGAGACATCGGACAAAAAATATATAATCCATCTCCATCCTCATCCTCATCCTCATCTTTATCTCCTTTTCTTCATCTCTGTTATTTTTATTTAAAAACTTTGCCGACGCCGCAAATACCGTCTTGAAGTCTACCGAGATCGAGATAACCGAGACGAGAAGGGGGAGAGGGAAAATGAGAATATTATTGTACTAAATATTGTGATTTAATCGCGAGATTGGGAGCCATTTAAAATAATAAAAATAACAATAATAAGAACTAAGTCGAGGTAAAAATAGAGTTTTATAAAAGACCATTAAACTCTTACATTAATGCCTTGGCGCATTAATTTACAGACTAATTACTGACGGGAAAATTATTAAAAAGTTTAGTCGAGCGTAATAAAGTGCCGTGTCGTTAAAGTCTGCGATTATGTCCGCAAACGCGCGCTAACATGGAACGAGTATATAGATATTAATGTAGATTTATGTCTACCTACGTTATATATAAATATATGTATAACTATATAGTGTGTAGTGGTAAAAGTTTAACAGGAAAATAATATAGGTATATGCCAGGAGAGTTAACACGCGAGTACGCGAGCGAGAATGTGACAAGCATTTGTGTTGGCACTTCACTCCACAGAGCTTTGTTTCATTTATATTATTATTATTTTTAGTTTTTTATTTTGTCCACTCTCTCTGACACTTCTTGTTACCGTTGTTACTGTTATTAGTTTTGTTTTTACTACTCGTTAGTTTATTCATTTACTATTATTACTTTTTTTTCAGTGCGACGCATTGCGCTGGACGGCGATAAAATAAAACCCGAGATGAGAAAAAAATTGAAGCATTTTTTTATTACATTTAACTGAGATAAAATTTCCCAGGCTGAAATATTAGTTATGATTGAGATATCAGAGCGCGAATTTCATTTTTAAATTATTTATTTATTTGTTTTTGCTTGATAAATATAAATAGAGCGATAAAATAATGAAATTAAATAAAAATCTGGGTCTAATGGAAGTCTCGAGCTGACGGTAAGCCGAGTGGGAGTGAGAGTAAAAGATTTAAAAAAATGAGCGAGTGAGCGGCATTAGCCGGAAGATGTTTTTAATTAATTAATCGTCAGTAATCTTATCATCTTAACCCTCGGGGTTTAAAGTTTTCTGGAAAACAAACCGTTAAAAAATGACAAGTTGATAAGTTTATACCCTCGGACGAGAGAAGACGGTCTTATTAATCTCGCGTAATTGCCGAGTTTTAAAATTATCAAGTATCTCGAGTGATGAAAGAGCATCCCCTCTTAACTTGGGGATCCCGGATCTCGGGTAGGATGGATGTAGGAATAATAAGTGGGGTGAAGTAGAAGTGGAATGTTGTGCGAGTGACTGCGCAATTACTCCTCGCCTTAACTACTCACTCTGCCGGGATAGGAGCGCAACCCAGCAAACTCTCATTCAATTCTAGCTTCATACCAGCTCTCTTCAGTCAAAACCACCCAACCAACTCACCCCCGACTCTGGCTCTACTCTGGTTCCTGCGTGTCTCTGGCTCTCGACTCAACTCCTATCCACTCTGCTCTTCTCTTCTCTCGCTCGCCGCCATCTTGTAAATTAATTAATGCGCCTAACGAGATCAGAGGTGTCGGTAAAGCAGGATCGAGAGTGCCGACGAGCCCTACTACCCCACGGTCTACTAAAATCTGCTTTACTCTCCTCTCCTCTCTTCTCTTCATTCCACTTCACTCTATTCTATTTAGTTCCATTCGATGGCTTTACAGCCACGCTCAGACCTGGGGGTGGAGCGTCGCGACGCTCAAGGGGATCCAGAGTCTGAGAGTAGGGTTAAGGGCACGGTATTGAGGGCCGAGGGTAGTAGTTGGATGACGGGTGAATTAGTCTGTTCGGAGCTACCGGCGTCGCTCCAGGGCTACACCAAGATCCCAGATACTTTTAAACATATATACATAGCAAGTATATATGTAAATGTATATATATATTTAAAAGGGGTTGGGTAGTGTCAGGTACCACGATCTCTGCACTCTTTCAACCCTTTCAGGCTTGTCATCCAGACTAGCCCCCGTTTACATAATGCAAGCCACTTTAATTAAAATAAATTACGCTTCCGCGTCGACGGATTATTATTTTTTTTTTTATCTTCACTCTCTGCTTTTTCCTTTGTCTGTCACCCGTGAACTTTTTTTTTTAATCTCTTTTCGAGCGACCTCTTGCATCATTTCACTTTGCATTCCCTTCTATTTATTTTTTAACCCTTCTAAAAAACCTACCGACTTTTACACGTTTATTTGCTCTGCGAAAATTTAATTTACTTCCAGAGTACATTTTTAATTCCTTAATTACTTTATTACTTTTTAACACACCTCACATTTTTTAATAATAAATATTTTTGTTGAGATAATTTAATATGAATTTATTTTCATATTCAATTTATATTTTTTCACCGCATTCGTTAATTTAAATATTTTATTTTACATACACACATATACACATATTCATATAAATGATGTCTTTTTACAAGACATAAATTAAACCTCGATAGTAAATTCTGCCATTAAAATGATAACAACAATAACAATAATAATGAAAAAAATCAATGCTTTGAATAAAAAAAAAAAAAAAGGTTTAGTGACATATGATGATTCATGAATGAGTTGATCGTGTCATGATATAAAGGGAGTTGTATATAAGGTTATTAAATTTTCGATGTACGTCGCCGTTGCGGGTGTAGTTTATAGTTTGTGTTGCTGGTAGGGGAGCTTTGGTATTGGTATTAGTGATGATGCTAGAGCTAGAGCTAGAACTAGAACTAGAGCTATAGCTATAGCTGGTGATGGTGATAGTGATAGAGGTAGTTACGGGTTATAGTATAATGGAAGTGTACTCGAGAGGTCACGCAGTGGATATGCCCGTTTATTGTAAGACACGACGAGGGATCGTGAGATAGTAACGTTATATGATGCATTATATGTCTACTGCAAGCTCCAAGCCTGTCTACCTGTCTCGGCTATTACCATTAATATTTCAATTTCACAGGCTCGGACTACACTCGCTATTAATACACATAACTACATAATAATTCGCTATTATTTTTAATTACTGCTTTTTATTTTTTCGCGGGAAAGTCATTTCAAATTAAAAAAAAACCGAGAGCGGGAATCGAACCGGACCTTCTGTTCGCTGTCAGGATTTGCCGACTAGAAGTTTTGTCTTTAAATGAATTATTAATAAAATTTAATAGGATAATTTTTCTCTATTACCCGGGAAAAATAAATGAAAATTTTTTTAGTGAAGTATAAAATTAATGAGGATAATTACTTGAGGTATGTAGAGAATTTGATATAATATTAATTAGATGAAAGTAAATAATGTATATCTATTGACGTAAAAGCCATTAACGCCTATCACCGTAAGTGTAATCGATATTGCACGAGCCAGTCAGCGCTTATCAATCTGTAATAATTGCAGGTATTAAATGGGCGCTAATTATGCTTCGCAATGTTACACTATTAGTAGTAGTATTAGCAGTAATGGTAGTTGTACATGTGCGGGTAATAGCACAGTAATAACCCGTGTATTTGTGTCAATCGCTCCGGAATCTATACAACTTACACGTGTACCAACTAGTGCATATTAGAACTGAATTAAATATCAACTCGTATGAGAGTGGGTCTAATTAAAAACACCAATTATTAATGGCTTAATGAATTACTCCCGTTAATTAAATAATAAGCAGTCGAAATAAATATGCCGGTAATTAGACCAGATGACATTTTAAACTCAAGAGCAGAGAGGTCTTGAGATAATTAAAGTTTAAAATTGTTTTCAAAAGTTTGCTTAATGAAAATAAAAATATATACATATATATATAGATATGTATAGTAATTGGAGGTAATTAAAGCAGACAGTGAAAAAGGAAAATAGATTGGATGGTTCAGACATGCGAGTGAAGTTTCCCTGCTACTGATAACGCGACTGGATCCAGCATCAAAGTGGGTCGTCGTGTAAGCGCGTTAACGTTTTCAGAAAGTGCTTTTAATAAACGTACGTCGAAGCGTTTTTTATTTTACCTCCAATCCTCTAGCTCTCATTTAGCTTTTGCGAGGCTTTTGCCGCCCGGTTTTTTTATAAAAACTTTTTTCGTCCGGCGCAAGCTTTTATATCAGAGCTCCACCCCCAGGCACACATTATGCACACTAAAAAATTTTAAGTACATTTCGCTCCAGCGACATCTAATCTTTATCACAAAGCTAAATTTAATACTGCATACTCTCTCTCTTTCTCTCTCTCTCTCTCTCTCTCTCATCATACATTTACTATTTTATATTAATTATTTTTATAGTCCCTCCGCCTTTTTTTTTATCCGCAAACGCCCTCAGGCAAATGTTAACAAAACAATTTATATTCCACCTTTTTTAAAAATGTTTATTTTTTTTTACAGTTTTTTTTTATAACAAAATGACTTTTATTTTCTTTTTAAATTTAAAAATTTTTACAGATACGCAATTTATTTACATGTGTTTTTTTTTTTTTTTTTTTTTTTTTTTTTTTTTTTTTTTTTTTCAAATGTGCAAGAATAACAATTGTCGGTAAAAAAAAATAAATACAATTGGCGTGAGACTAAGGGTTAAATTTAAAAATTAGTATTTCGGTCGTGGAAAAATTGAAGCTCGGGGATAATGATGTCAGAGCTTAATTGCAACTCCCGTCAAAATTTATCTCTCTTTTTCTCTCAACTTTGTACTCAAACTAGTTCGCTCAAAATTACTGTTATTATTATTAGCCTCATGTATGAAATATGTGTGCATGTGTGCGTGTAGTATCCAAGCCGTTTCACTTTAATTGTAAACTTCTGTTTCAAAGTCGAGGATTATTTCTCATTTTACCCATACGCTAAATTTCCGACAACAGAACGAACGATTAAATTCTAGCATAAAAAAAAAAATTTTAATTTAATAATAAAGATTTGAATATAAACTTACATGTCTTTCCTCGGAATTGAGACCTGGAACAAAAAAAGGGCAGATAAATAAATAAATAAAGTAAAATAAAACTAATGGATGTCGGATAGGGAGCTCAAGACATCGGTTATCGCTGGTTTAGTATAAAAGGCAAAGCCATAAGGACGTTATTAAAGGGCCATCGATGCCAAGCACGATGCCTTTATCGAATAAATCGAGTGGCCGGAAGGCCAGAGTCAGCTGTAATTCGACTCGACGAAATACTTGGATGCTTACACGAGTCTCGAGGAATTTACTCAACTTGAGAGAAGAACCAGCACCCGAATAGCCCCGGGGCTCTTTGCTCTTTCCCTCAATACAACGAATTCCTTCTCTGAGATCCAGAATCTCTTTCTCCCTGACTCGCTTACGTTTCTGCTAGCAAGCACTCGCATCGTCTTATATACCCTTTGACAAAATATAAAATACCAGAGATAAATAAAAAATATTACCGGGAAATGGAACCGGTACAAGTACCTCTAGATAAGTCGAGAATGTCACAAGCAATTATTTGGATTTATTATTTTTAAAAAAATTTAAAAAGGTTAAAATATTATTCTCTTGGTCATGGGAAAATTGAATGAAAAATTTTAGTGGATAAAAATATAAAGGTTCATAAATATCAGGATAGTTTATAAGTCTTTGAGCGAAAACTGGAGAGTGTATAAGAATAGAAGGAGGGTCGTTGAGAATCCAATTGAGGCGACAACTTGATATAAAGAAGATGACAAGTAACAGTAGATGTGGGTGTGTATGCATAAGATGAAGTTGTAGTTGTGGCGATAGTGGATGTGAAGCCGAGGACAGAAAATGTAACGTAAGGGGACGTTGTTGAAAGTACTCTTGTGTTAAGAGAAGCTCAGTGAGTCCTCTCTTGCTCAAGGCAGAAAGCCAACCCAACTCACTTGGATATATAGTCGTAGTCGTAGTTGTAGGAGCAGAACCAGAAGTACAAGTAGAACCAGAAGTACAAGTACCACCGAGTTTAAAGGGTGTAGACTAGACAAGGAGAGTGTTCAGAACGAGAGGAAGAGCTCAGGAAACCCACAGCTTTGTCAGCATTCCTTAAAAATTGAGTTCTAACACGTAATGCTCGTGATGATTTTGGATCTGGCTCCTTTGGGTTATCGAGACCTACTTTTTAACCGGATCTGCTGGGAATTATTTTTTTTTAGTGGCAAAAACCTGGGATGTTTGGATTGAGGTGTAAAAATAAAAGGTTGGATAAAAATAAAAATAGTATGACGAGGGTCGGATATTGGACAAGAAGGTGCTTCTGGATGAGGACGACAAGTAAACATGCTACGAACAAGCTGGCCCCATTCTCATCATCTTCGGGTATACAAACTCAATAGCTACCACTACTTGAGGATCAAAATCGATGGGGACGTGCCGACGTTGCAGAAAAACCTCTATCAGAGCAGAGACCTACTTCACTTTATTCTTCAAAGATATCAAGTCGCTGTCTATATAGTATTTCATTCTACTCTCTTGACTTTAAACTAAACTTAAATCAATTAAAACACCGAAGATTCAATAAATAAATACATACCGCCGTTGGGTTTCAAATCTTCAGACTGACCGCGATGGAGATCAGGCTTAGTCAGCATCGACAGAGGATGAGCGCCACCACCTCCAGGTGCAGATCCACCAGGTGGCAATCCTAGGCCTAGAAGTGCCGCTGACGCTGAGGTAGGAACTTGGAGACCACTGCCAGGTCCCAGGCCCGGTAAGCCCGCGATTCCGGGGTGTGGACCCATTGCGGGACCCGGTGGCATTTGTTGGGCGTGCATTTGTTGCAGCAGCCTCGGCAAGTCAGGCCTTTGTTGCTGAAAATTGAAAAAAAAAAGATCAGTTATATTATTATTAATGTATTTAATTGAACCGTTTGTTTGCCGTTGATTAATCGCAAATGATAATGACATAATTGTCAATATTGTTTTATAATCCAGCGATGATAAATGTTGGCACGGTTTAAATATGACATTTTATCAGCAACATGAATTATTATATGATATTAATATGTTGAGAGTGAGTGAAGAATGGGGAGCGAAGAGAAAAAAATCCGAGATTAAAATTGCTGACAAGGGTAAAATGATATCTATCCGTTGAATCAATTGGATAATAACGTTCACCCTCAAAAAGCACGTAATTCTATAAAATATTGGATTTTTAAAGAGTGGAAATGACGATGCGGCAAATGGAAGCGATAAAAATATATATATTTATGTATGTATATATATATATATATGTGGAATGAAAGATAGAATAGAGAGATTTAGTAGTCAGAGGGTTGATGTCCGTGCGTTACATTGAGTCCCAGGGCTTCGTTAGCTCGCTCTGTTTGTCGAACGTGCGCTCACTGTCGTTACTGATGAATAAATAAATTCACTGGTTCACGTTAAAAAAAAAAAAAAAAGAAATAAAAAGAAAGTAAATAAAAATAAATAAATAAAAAAGTAATATAGAGAGAGAATGAGTAATTCAACGATTCACGTGGACTTTGGCTTGAGTTCTTTTGACTGTACTTTACTATTTTAATACTCATGTTGAAACAGTACTTTTTTCTCAAAACATTTTTTTTGCAAAAATTTTTTTTTAGCCAACTCCTGTCCAAGCCGTGTTTTATTACTTTTTACCAACTGCTGTTTACAGAACGAATTTTTATTTTAATGAAAAAAAATCACTTGTGCAAATCCCGTTCTTGTGAGCCATATTGTCTGATTGATTATTCATTAAAAGGAGATTAAAAATACTCAATAAATATTAGCAGTCACTGTAATTATTTACATTTTAAGTCGTTTGAGTATTCATGATTTATTTGTTTGTTTAATATGATATTTTTTTTAAAAATAAATTAATGATCGAGTCAGTCGGTCTGGAATAAAATGGAATAGGTGAGAAAGAGCGTCTCCAAAGTGGCGACAGACAAACCGTAAACTGTTTCAACAGTTTTGTTGTTCCTGTTGTATTAATATATATATGTATATGTATATCTAGTTGGAGTTGGCAGGAGCAGAAGTTAAGTAAGAGTGAGAGAAAAAGCAAGCTGAAGGTAAAGCTGAGGCTGAGGCTGAGGGATTTGGGAGTTAAAGAGGGTAGAGAGTAGTATAAAAGGGGGTGGAATTACTTGAGAGCTCTGGGGCTTCATGTACACTCGTTAGAACGGATTGGGGTTGGTTGAACCAGAGGCAAACCAACAACAGAGTAGAGCTAGTGTAGTAGTTTGTTGGTCTGGTGGGTGGGTGTGGATGTGTGTTAGATAGAGCCAGGTTAGCACATGAGTTGTGAGCTGGTGTTGGTATTTCAGCGCGATGAGAGCCAGAACTAGCACGAGAAAATGTTGTTCGGTAGATGGCTTTGGGTATGAGTACTCGACTATTACGGCAAGTAGTTTGCTGAGATAATTAAATGGCTTAACGATATAATAAGCCAGACGTTAGTACGACACGGATGGCTGAGAAGTGAAACATACATTTCGTGACGTTAAATTGCATCTAACACTTTAACAACTACTTTATATATAGATATATACGTGTGTATATCTAACCACTAAAACTTTCGCTCGGCAAATAGTCAACTTTTTATGTTTAGCTTCTTTTTTTTGCAAGGTTGTGTCGTTGGTTTATTTGCTGGCCGGTGGTATTTTTATTTTAGTGAAACTTAAGACTCAGCTGAGTGTTTTATTCTGGGTCATAATCCTTGCTGAAGACTGCAAGAGCACCAGCCAAGATGATAACTTAACCAGAGCAGAGTGAGGATCATCACGCGAATCCGGTCTCGGGTATCACGGATCAGCAGTTTTTGCCCGCACGAGCTGACTCGGCCGGATGGAGATGAAAAAGTTTAGCAGGAAAACCTGGCTAATGAGGGAGATTTAAATAGAAAGGGTTTATTATCAAACTCAAGAGTGTATGGCTGTTTAATAAGTTGCCAAACACTTTTTTATACTCTGAAACATTCATGATAAAGTTAAAGTTGTTTGAGGTGGCGGTCAGACAAGTAATCGGTTTCTAATTTCCTTGAAATAAAATAATTGAGGGGAATACAAATGACGAGGATAATTTATTAGTCTGAATGAAATTTAAAAGTTTTGAATGAAATGACACACGAGTGAGTCGGTTATGGTTAAGCAGGGGCGTTAAATCCCGTGAGACTTGTGGTGGAATAGAAGGAATCCTCTGGTCTTGGAGCCAATGTGTAGCAGTGCAAGGGGTTGATAAGAGATAGGGAACTGTGAGTTGGACAAAGACGCTCGATAACTTTGAGAAGACTTCTTGTGTGTAAGGATTTGCCAGCACGTAGACTACTTGACTTTGTAACGGGAAAGCCGGCGAGGAAGACGAAGATGAAGACAAAGAGGAATAGGAAGAAGACAATGAGGAAGATGAGGACATTGTCGCTTGTGTGAATTCAAAATTTATCCCTCTGTTTTGTGGATCCCTCGAGGGTTATTTCCTCCCTTGGAACTCCAATGCCTATTTTCCGGGGCGGGCGAGAGAGGAATGCTGATTAGTTGGCGCTCGAGCGGCATAACACTATAACCTATCCAACTGGCAGAGTTTAGCAGCTTCAGCTAACACGCCAGGAGATGTTCTCTCACTGTGGATGATAAGATTCACAGGAGATTCGTATGTCGGTGTTGGTGGTGGCGATGCCGTTGCCATAGAGCGGATATGCTGTTCAAGGACCGAAGAGCGAGAAGGAACAAGGGATGAAGGAATATGTCGAGCCGAGTCGAGCCAAGGACGGATCTAACCCGGCAGCTTAATAGGGAGGAAATTGAGTGCTCGAGAGCAATATTGAGGAGAATTTAGGATTCGCGAGTAGAACAACCAATTGAGAAGATGAGGCGGTAAGGGATTCTCTGAAGGGAAAGAGATAGCTATGCCATGGAAGACGAAATACTTGAATATATATCCGCCCATCAATTTCCTTCAGTGTATTCCATTCTCTGTATTTATGTCTGTCAGTCTGTTTTGGGATTCACGAGATGTAAGCGAGTTTTCATGGCATTTTAGCTTCGTTGATTTTATCAAATTGGTCATCGGTTTTAATTTTATTGGCTAGTTGGCTAGCTGAGTGTGTGTTGATTGATACGAGGATTCAATGACACTGGACACTTTAAATAAATAATAAAATAAAATGAAATAAAATAAATACTTACGCCAACAATTGCATTCAGTTCAGTCATTGTGACTTGTTTAGCTCGATCAACAGCGGTGGCCACTTGCTGATGATGTTCTTGTGACAAAAATGGCAAAATCTGTCCTATGATGGCATTTAACCGCTTGGCAATTTCCGTCTGTAAGATGAAAGAGTAAATAGTGAATTATTATTGAGGTCAATAAATCTAAATTCTGTTAAACTAGTTTAGTAGTGGTGGTGGAAGTTGATGGAAGAGGAAGAGGAGACGGAGATGGTGATGCTGGTGGTAGTAATAGTCGTGAGAGATGCACAAAAGCTTTCAGTGGAAACGACAAGACGTTGAGTGTAGGACACCCGCCCGCAAGGAGCAATCAAGCTCGATATCAAAGCAAGACGAGCTACCAAATTGAATAAACCAAGTACCAGCGTCAATTTCTCAACGTCAACCGCATCTCTTAACCTCTCTTCATCTCTCACACTCTCTTACTTACTTACTTACTTACTTACACTATAAACCATTTATTTTATACATTTAATAATAATAATAATAATAATGGTACTGTCGCTCACTTAATAAACAAAGTTGTTTGATATTTATTTTAATAAAATTACTTGTCAACTTTTATAAACTTTAAATTAATTTAAAAAGAATTATAGAAAGCAAAAGGAAAAAAATGTTGCTGAGTAATTATTTTAAAACACTCAATGGAGAAGATGCGAGCGTTATTTACAGTTTGCGGATAAATTTGTCACGAGATGAAGCAAAAAGTGAAGTAAAATAAAAATGAGACAGTAGAAATTGAATTAAAACAACGAAAGCACGTAGAAAGCGACGAGGAAACCATCTCGTCGACGATTCAATCTTCAGACGACTAATAGAATTACTCAGACACCGTCGAGCTTTTTTTTTTTTCTCTTTCTCCTTCTCTTTTACTTTTACTCTCTTTCCATTACTGCTACTAAACTCACGGCAATTAAAGTGCCACGAAAAGCCGCTTTTCCTTTACCACTTTAAAACACTTTTTTACATTCACTAAAAACCGACATTTCATTTTCATCCGTAATATTTTCCTCATTATTTAAAATAAATAATATCGGCTCTTAGTTTAGAAAACAGCTTTCTGGATTCCGACAGGAAATAAATTATTTTTAAAATTACTCTACCCCTTATTTAACGAGTAAACTTGGGCCTTTTTTTGTTGACAGTCATTAGTATCAATTAGATAATGTCATACATTATTCACCCGCTTACTAATTTAGAACCCATATAAAATAAATAACAAATAATAATGGTAAGGGTAAGGGTAAGGGTAATGATAATAACCAACCAAACAACTCACGTGTACCACATAGCATGTCAGGGGATCATTAACAAGCTGGCAAAGTAATCCCCTCGTCATTTATATACGCAGGGTATATATATATATATATATATATACCCCATCAACATCACCGCCATCACACCATCTAGGCTGCCAGCACCCGTCTTTATTTCTTTTATTTTGTCACCCCTAAACGAGCTACGGCTCGAGGCGTCGAGTACCAGCGGGGTGTGAACGCTAATTGAAATATCGCAGCCACTGAAATTCCTGACATTCTCACCCTCGCAGCACACATACACACATACACATATGCATACATAGTCATTCAACTCGCACTTAGACATGGAATTACTAAAGCCGCGAGTTTAAAGTAATGGTTTGAGTGGGCGGAAAAGGGCGAACGTAGAATGGCACGATAAGTTTTCAGGCAAGGGTGGAAAGTGAAGAATGAGATGTATAAAAGGGTGAGGAATGAGTTTTTAGGGTCTGGATGTAGATACGTTGACGGAAAATTTACCAACGATTGCTGATGGGCTCAAGTTTAAATCCTGGTTCGGTTTCCCGGTTTCACAAACGCTGGGGAGCGGGCTGTTTTAATTACTCGTCACCTTATCCCTCTTATCTTATTCTCCATCTGGTCTCACTCCAGTCATTAAGCCACTAATTATAATGGACGTAAAAATTCGACCAGACTACGAGATCCCAAGTTTTGGTTAAAGTTAAAAATTATTAAACCCTTTAGATAAGTTTAGTCGACGGGGGTCTGGGTCGGGGTCGGAGGTGGTTGGGTGGCTAGTGGCTAGGACGTGGTAGCAGAAACTAAAAAAAAGTCAAGTAAAATAAGGGAGTGGAAAAGTGAGAAGGGAAGATTGCAGAATCGAGGAGGCGGAGAGCAGCTGCAGACGTAATTGCGTTGCCGAGAAGTTTTCCCCGGGCGAGAGAGGTAACCAAGAAAATAATGAATGGGGTTCAAGGGCTCTCGAGTAAGCTGAAGGGTGGATGAGTGAGTCAGTTGTGAGGCAAGGGGCCTCAAAGGTTTTTTATTATTATTATTCTTATTATTTTTTTTTGTTTTCGTGAGGTTCTTTTTTACTTTTATCTGGGTAGCAAAGCCGTTTTCAGGCTGGCTCGTTTCCTGGCCTCTTGTCTCACGTCTCATTCCAATAAACCGACTCTTTACCTACCGCACTATTAATTTACTTTCTTTTGTTCGATACGAAATTATATAAAATCTGTTAACACCCTCTCTAAAACTATTATTTATTTTTAATGCAATCGCGCGGATCAAGTTGTCAAGTGGAGTTGGATAAAATTTTAT
This sequence comes from Microplitis deprimator, assembly GCA_964016945.1. Classification (NCBI taxonomy): domain Eukaryota; kingdom Metazoa; phylum Arthropoda; class Insecta; order Hymenoptera; family Braconidae; genus Microplitis; species Microplitis deprimator. The sequence continues at coordinate 16,679,738 of OZ024715.1, read as the reverse complement.
TTAAAATATAAATGACTATAAAAAGTCTAAATACATTTGAGTGTGCCAAGTATTGTATGGAATAAGGTTAACCGCACTCTACTAGAGTAATGTAGGGGTAGTTTTATAGCAAGGGAATAGGAAATAGGGGTTTAAACGTTAACTGGCGTAGAGGCGTGGCATGAAAATGCAAACCAACGAACCAAGATAAAATTCTTTAGCTGTAGTAAAGCGGTGACGTAAACTGAGTGCTCCCACGACGCCTCTTTTAACTTTTTCTCCCTCACCACCCTCATCTTTTTATCCTCCTACGCCACGAACCGCCCGGCCGCCCGAGTAACTCCTTCTTATATATGCATGTAACTCAGATATCTGTAGACGTTACTCGCAAGTCTGCTGCTCGGGCTGTCGATACCTGAAGAGATACCTCGATAATCCAATACCGGGAAAAAAAAACTCGAGAATCCCGATACTTGTAGTATTATCAAGTATTTTATAAACTCATGTTTTTATTTATTTTCATTCTCTTCTTTTCTTCTTGTAACTCTTCCTGTCAATACCGAAGCTATAAACTCGAATATATGTTCTATTCCCAAGAAAAGTTATTTTCTAGTTGTATGTGTTCTCTACAAGGTTGATAAATATATAAAAAGATGAATGTCTGTTGAATTGGATTTATATTGATATATATGTAGATATAAAATGTTAAATGTTTTGTGTGGAAATGGAATGTCTTGCAGTGAATCTGAATCTCATTAGCACGCTGGCATCAGCAAATTGCTTCTGGGCTAATACACATCTCATCAGAGAAGCGGACGCAGAGAGACATTGGAATCAAGCAAACAGTCAGACTAGAGTCCACTGGCAGCAGTCGACACAGTGGGTTCATTGAAACATGAAACAGTAGTTGTCCATGTCCCCTGTTGTCATCATTTGAGTTAGGGCTGGGCTCGGAGGCCAGGAGGCTGCTGGAGTTCCTATGAAATGGAATAGAACCAGAATGGGCTATTATGTAGTAAGGTTCAAAGGTAAACAAGAATCAATCAATTGTAGGTTGATGTCGATGTGTGTTGGATTCTAAAGAGACAGTTGACAAAGCAAGCATCGAAGGGTATATGTAGACAAAGCCGGCATCTAAACAGAGATACACGATACCAAAGGGGATGATGTAATAGTTGTAGTAGTTGTTGTGTGTTGGAGATCGGAAATCGGGAATCGTGAATCGGGGAATGGGGTCGGAAATGATTTCTATCGCAATTGCTCAGGGCTTTCTAACCAGTGTGTGAGTTTGTATATGTGAGTCTGTCGGGACGGGAAAAATAGTGGAGCGAGAACCAGAAGCCAAAGTGATCACTTGTGATGTAGATAAAACGACTAAGAAGGAGGAAAAGGATAAATAGAAGAAGAAAACGAAGGGAGTGATGACATCCTGAAATTGTGGTTGTAAGTGGTCCTTGAGCGATTGCAAACGTACAAGAGACCCGATAGACAGCGAAAAACCTTGGTGTTTGGATATTTGAACAGCCGAGTGCTTCGTCAGCACTTTACTTACTTGAGATACTACTTGACTAGCTGGCTCTGTGTGTGCAGCACTGACCCTAAGGCCCACCACTCTCCTTGATGCCTTTCGCATCCGAGACCGAGACCAAGACACTTTGAGTTGGATATTTCAGAGGGTCAGGCTACTCTTGGTAAAAGGTCAAGTATTTGCATGATGTCAAGGATATTGACAATGGAATAGGGTTAGCCGGAAATGGCACTGATGCCCTGATAAATATTTTATTGCTTTTCGTTTGAATTTAATACCCAACCAAAATCTAAAGCCAGTCTTAGTCGTGGAGGAGTAATGATTGGCTGATGTCAAAATTGACGAGATACAAGAGCTTTTAAGTGGTATACACGATGTTCGCATGAATAGAGAATGATCGATTATCTTGGGTTCGCTCACTGGGATCAGGTGAATTAGGGGTAATCATGGATATTGAACGTTCCTCCTTCCATGCGGAAGACGATGAGAGTTTACTGTACCTGATCGTCTGCTGATATCGCTAATAAGGGGGTGTCCTTGAACACGCTAGAAACTATACAATCTCTATACCCTATAGTCAACACTAATACCGATAGAAGTACACACCACTTACATGAGAATTGCCTTCACAGTCTAATACATACTGACAAGCTGCACACTAGACTTGCTAACTGCCTCGTCCCTGTTTAAATGCAAGCCTTTACTGTACAACAAGTTAGATTAGTACAGGGGAAACCCAGCTACTCTCTGACATTGACGTTTGCGACAAGATCAGCGGCATATAATGTTGCGAATAAACAGATGGCCGCTGGTTAATCGACCGAGCGTAGCAAGACTCACTGAAACCACGTTAACGGGTTTGCACGATTTGATACCATTCACTCATCCACACACACACACACACACATACTACTAACTAAACTAAACTCTGCTCTCTGCACTCTGCTCGCTACCGCGTGTTCAACCGCAACCAACTAGCTCGTGCATCGAGAGTGGCTTGCCCAGTCGAACGATGCTTTTGGCTTGACCAAGAACCACATCGTCATGTTCATAGGCTTGGTAACGTTTACGAACTAACGCACATTAGCCGGCTATCTACATCTACAATCCTCTTTACCTTAAATTCCAGCCCGTTTAATTGATTATCATCAATCATTAATACCAATACGTCAATTATTTGGAATCATTATCCTTTATCTAAGCATATCTAGATTTAATTCCTTTTGTAGATTCGCATCTATTAATATACCAAAATCCCCTTAATCTTTCAGATAAAATCATCAAGAGTTAATTCAGCACTACGTAGTTAATTATCAAGATGAAAACATAAAAAGCTTTTGCAGATTCTCTACTCTACAGCCATCCTAATTGACTTGGTTGTTCATAGAGCCGTAATTAGTGATGAATGAAACAGAAACCGTAGCAGCAGCAGCAACAGTAGTTGTAGAAGGAGTAAGTGTAGTAGTAAATCGTTGATTTGGGTGCATTGTTAAGTTGCGGCTTAAAACCATTGGAAACGTTATCACCAATACGAATGCACTAGTTATACTCTGGTCTAAACTCCGGCAACAACTCTGTACACAAGGAAAGTCTCATCAGGAATATAGTGTGCGGAATATAGATCGACAAAGTAGAGGCAGAGATAGAGGAAGAGATAGCTGGCTAAAGCATCAGAGAATCTAAGTGTGAGTGGGTGGATGTGGTCAGACTAGGCTTGCACCCGCCCGAGTGTGGTCACTCTCTGGTCGAGGCGATGCAAGAGCCCACTGCTGACCACTAAGCCCACCTGATGTATCCAAGTTTCTCTTTGCCTCTCAACCATTTGGCTCTTCCTATTCACTTGTGCCCACAGTGCTAGTACACAAGACCAACCTAGACCAATGTAGACCAACCCCGACCAGTGTGCATCGTGTAGCCGATGTAATGGTGTGGTGTACTGGCATCACTAACACCGACGGTGATGCTATTAGTAGCGATGTTGTAGTTGTTCTAGTTCTTGTTGTACTTGTAGTTGTAGTTGTAGTTGTAGTTGTAGTTGGTTGATAGTAATGGTGGTGATATGAAGGCAAGCCCTGATTCAACTCGAGCCAACTCTGGCAGTGAGGCAACCAACCAGCCCTTTCCTTTAGAGCACTCTGACGCGCAAACCCGTAGCTCTGGCTTGGAACCGCAAACCCACAACGGGCTACTGCCTTGATTAAACGCACCATACACCGCCATTATCGCTGATTGCGCTAAACATTATCGGACTTGCCACTGGGCACTACCACCTCTCGATACACGTTGCAGCAGCATTATTATACCGACCGAGTATACCTATAGAATACAGCACAGAGAGAATGGGGAATGAGAGTAGATAGTATTATGTGGGTGTGCTTGTGCTAGTATAATACCAGGCAGTTGTGTGTTCGGACATGTCTGTGATCCACCCACGGGACAATTATTGGCCGGCTTGCTCCAAAGCTTTCCGCTTTTAGAACCTATATGTATTTCGCTATCTGGCTCGGCATCGGTGTGCTGCTGGTGTTCCCGCTATAACTATTGTTGCACTGAGTCTCGGCTGACACATTGATTGGATATATTACTCGATCGACGCTTGCCGTTTATCTAATGGAGTCTTTGATAATAACAACAACAATAATAATAATAATAACAACAATATCATCATTATTATGGTTATGATTCTGATGAAAAGTTGCTCATAACTTGAACGAGTTTTATTACCGGATTACTCTTAGTTTGTAAAATAATCAACGCTCTTGTAGACAACTAACCTGCAATATTTTAGACTGACTGTTGGGTGTGTGCTCGCCAAGTTTTACGCTCCAGACAATAATGAGAATAAATGTATAGGTATACATTTAAAATTAGTGAATAAGAGTGGGTGTAACACCGCAAACGTCTATCTCCCTTTACCTAAAATATATAGTGTACGAGGCAAGTTTGTAATAATTTTAAGCGACTCGGCAGTCCTCAGGGAACCTACTTAATGTACGACGTAATTAACGGTGGCGTTCACCAGTCGCGTATAACAAGGCGGAAAGACGGTTGTGCTACAATGGGGTGGTTAAGTCTCGTCTCTTTCCTCTTTCCTCTTTCCTCATTCTCTATTTCCCATTCCCCGTTATCGGTCTCTCTGTCGCCTTTGTCTCCATCCTCGTCTTCTTGCATTTACTCTCTGCCCGAGGCTCTCCGCAAAACACAAATTAGCGTCGGGCTCTATACTCTCTGTACTCTATACCGACCCTTACCAACATTGTGCAATAAAGACCGACAGTGTAAGGGTTAGTGGGAGTGTAAAAGCAAATTGGGCAAATGTAGATGTGGATGTAAATGTGAACGAGAAAGAGACGTATAATATTATATACATGAGCCCCTCGTTAATGCGTTGACGCCTTGGTCTTGCTTCGTCGCCCTTATTTCATTACACCGAATATATATCGACGTCACTACTTACTCTAGACTCACAATACCACCACATCCATTCAGACATCCATCCATCCATCCAACGAACTAACCAACCCCTATATCTACTAAAATACCAACTTCTCCCCAACATTTCTGACTGATATGTCCTCAGCAAACGAAATCATTCTCACTCCACTTCTGTCACTTGTGAATGCTCCCTTATTTATTATTTACTTACACACACTCACACATACATCCACAAAGATCTCTACGAACTTACGACTACATTTCTTGGGCAAGTGATTTTCAAAACTCCGAGAGAATCTCCGCAGATTTACGAGGGAGTACTAAATGAATTATAAACCAGGGAATGAAACTTTTATTTTAGGGGAGTATTTTAACTCGAAGGAATTAATTGACTGTTAAAAAATATGCCTTCTTAATTAGGGATTAATTAAACAAAGGAACGCTGATAAACTTTACTAATTAAAAAATATATTAAATTTTTAACGGCGGCGTCAAAATGTTAAAAAATTATTTAACATTTTTTCAGTACGACAGAATATTTCACAAAAGCATACTATTAATACTTTTCGAACACATTTTTTTCTTAAAAGAGAAAAAAAAAATGACCATCCCACTATTTTCACAGCATCGTTAAAATTCCATTATTTCCATCAGAAAAAACCACAACTTCAATTAAATAAACCCGCAGAATATTCCACGTATCCGAGTTATTTCATTTTTGTATGCGTAACGTATAAAACTTATCATGCTCCACCTTTCCCCCAGACATATTTATACATCTACATCTACATCTACATCTCCATTCGCATATAATACCAGCAGTGTATAAAATACGCTCGCATATAAAGTTAACCACACACGATTTTTAAAACCCACAGGTTCTCGTTTCATTTTCATCCCTCGTATCATCATCTCAACATTCGTAATCCATCCTGCCTCAATACCAACTGAAAACTTGTAGAAAGTTCCTGATAAAATATATCTTCTTTACAGCCAACTGTTAAAGCAACTTTATCAGTTTTCCATACATACATATATATATACACACATGATTTTCTACGACACCACTTGGTTATATATTTATATATTTTTTTATCTCTACGACTTTTATGACACATTTAAGCAGTGAATTTTATCTCCTTTTTTCTCAAACATCTACATCTTTTACTTTAGCAGACATTTATTTTTCTGGCGCTCTTTCATCCCCTATTCAGAGAGCTGTAAAGGGAGTCAATCCCCCGAGTTCTGTCGTTGGGTTTAATATGTCTCATTTACATGTACAGGCACACAGACACACACAGGTGAGGCACACTCGCAAACAGAAAACCTGAAAGTGCTGCTGCAAGAGCGACCCCCGTTGTAGAATTTTTTTACACCGACCTAACACGGAATGGTATTCTCCGGCGCCTCGTTTCCGCTTTACCGTCACTTTTATTGAACCCCGGGTACAGATCTGTACCCCAGTTTATGTCCCAAACCAACGGACTCGTAAAAAGCTTTTCAAGAGTTTAGAGCAAGGCTCGTTATTTTTTTACTGGCACACTTTTTTATGTACAGTAAGTATGTACGGCATAAGTTACATTTACTTTTTTTACTGCCGGGGGTAGACGAATATCGTTAAGATCACGTGAGCGGTTATGACACCGGATATGCCACCGGTTTCATGATCGGGGATAAGGGACATTGAAAATATCTGGTACATTTACTTTTCGGTTCCTGCTAGAAACTGGGAGCTTAAAATTTAATGGAAAAAATTCGATTTAAAATTTGTATTTTATAGCCGAGCTCTGAATAATTAAATATTGAAACTACTGGATTTATATTTAATAATTTTATTTCAAATGATACTCTGTATATTTTTGTTATAAAAATATTATTAAATAACGTTTTTTTTATTCTTCAATTATTTTTACTCATCAATTTAAAATTCTATCCACTCTGGTATTCCCTTTTTTCCCTATCATCGTTTTGATTTTTCGCTATTTTCTCTTCTGGTATTTTTTTTCTCCTTTAATATTAAAAAACACAATAAATGAAAAAAATATTGAAATAAAGGAAAAACGAGTAAATAAAAATTGGCAAGAATCACAAGAGGAGTAAAATAAAAATAGGAATAGAAGAGAATAGAAAAAAGTTGTGAAAAAAAAGTAACGTAGGAAGAGATTGGAATTTGCGAGTATTGATCGAGGGTATATTTAGCTTTTTTTGCGCATGAGCTCGTTTAATCGGTAAATGAATAATGAGTGGCTGAAACTCTGGGTGCAGAACGTGGGTAGCGTTTGTGTAGGTGGAAAAAAGCACGTGAAAAGAGAATAACGGAAAAGCAAATTGGAAAAGAGAGACAGGCGAAATGAGAATTATTGCAAATGGACATAGAGCTCACAGAGAGTACGAGAAGAGGAAAAAATACCGAATGGGGTAACAAAAAAAAAGAAAAAAAGGCAAAGACGGAAATAGAGAAAGGGTTTAAATTGAGGCAGAGGTCAGATCGAGTGCAAAACAAAATGAAATTATTCGTAGTGGTTACCGTTATTTTCCATGCGTGAATTTTATTAATCCATACCCCATTCTATCATCCTTTTTATTTTTTTATCTGCTATAAAATATCATACTATTGAAATTTAACACCTCAATCGTAATTCAGCTTCAATGTAATTCCGGTTTTTTTCTCTACTACCATTTACCCACCGGTACATTGTACATTAAAACGTTTTTTATTTTTATTCAATCGTAAAAACGCTGGATTTTTTTTTTATTTTGGGGACATTGTTTACACAGGGAAAATGCGTCGCTCTTTAAACATTTTTCAGTTGTTGTATTTCGGTCTGCACACTCAGCATGTGCTCATGTAGTCCACTGTTTGTTGTGTGTTATTTATTTACCGAATTTGTTGCTGTAGAAAATTATATTTTTTAATTTAAAATATTTAGTTAAGTTTTATTCGGTTGATGGAAAAATAAAATGTGTGAGTATTTTTTTTTTTTGAATGATTGAGCGTAAAAAAAATAATGAAGGAGGAAAAATGTTAGCAATTGACAGCTAGTCCGGATTTACGATAAAACTGGCGGCATTCGGTTGCAAAAAATGCGGAGGGTGTGAACAGAGCGAACATGGCCCCGAAGTGAAGGGATGGGTTTTAAATATTCAATAAACGGCGGCATTATTCTCGGCACGTCGACGCGGGGTGAAACAGTGCGCCGTGGAGGAACTGAGAAAAGCGCGAGTACCGATAGGAAAAATAATAAAAAAATCGGGATAAAAAAATACATTAGAAGAGGGAATGAAAAGTGAGAAAAAAAGAGGGTGAGGTGAAATGTTCTCAAAAGCTTAGCTCTACACTCCGGTACTCTGTAGACGACATAGACGCAGACGGAGACTGAGACATAAAAAATAGTTGTTGTAGCATGGGGTGGAAAAAAATAAAATGAGAGAGAAATAAAGTTAGCGACAGCTATTTATCCCCTTGAATTACCTGCCAGAAACTCAACCCTCATATTCTATAATTTGCTCTCAACCCCTATATATACTTATATATTTTACCCCTTGCTCCCATTATTCTTTTCTTACCACCGACTTTCGTTCCCTAATTTTATTTTTATCCTTTTATTTTCTTTATATTACTTTTTACTAAACATTTTTTAATCTACCAGCTATTTTAATCATTAATACGTTTTTTTATCAAATTTAAATGCTCAATTTAATTATCAAATAGTAATTTGTTGAGAAATAAAAATAAAAAATATTTTTAAAAGCCCGTGGCCTGAATTTGAATTTTACATATTACACACTGCGGCAGGATCGCGTGAGATTGAGCATTTTCTTATAAAAAAAATAATAATAATAAATAAAAAGCTCAGGATTAAGATCCCGCGGTGGTATTTGCATGTTATTACCTTGTTTACATATTTATTCAATAGACTACTTTGCCGAGCAAACAAAACACCTTAATAAAACTATGTACACACATATATAAATATATTCACATTTAAATTACGCTTAATATGTTAATTATTAATTAACAAATATTTTAATTATTAATAATTTCCTAGTATTTTAAAAGTAACAAATAAATAAATATATAAATATATGAATAAGTAAGTAGGTAAGTTAATGGTTAAATAGTTAATAAATCATACCTGTTTATGCATTTCCACATTGAGTCCATACGACATCTCGTAATACTGTAAATTAAAAATTTAAATACAATTATTATAGACAGATAAATGTTATTAATAATAATAAAAGTGTGTATTTATGTAACTGCTGTGTGATTTGTCTATCTGTCTGTCACTATATATATACATGTATATATATATGAGTACGTGTGTGTACAGTGGATGGTGTTGTCGTTAAAATGCCAATGAAAATGTATGATTCATGCAAAGCGTGATTGATTAAATGCACGGCTCAGTAACTCGGTATGTACTAGGTACTAGGTACGTGTCATATATAACATGGTAATACATGCCAATTCCACTTTTCATCTTAAAACGTGTTGGATATATTGAAATATCCATAAATGTGTTGTATCGCATTTTGCCAGAGGCCAGGAGGAAAGAGGCATATTTAAATAACTCGAGATATATATGTGTATATATATGTATTTCGTAAGACAGCTCAACTCTATTTTATATTTATATGTATATATTACTAAATGATAAAAAAATAAAAAATCAGGATTAAGAGGATTGGAATTCAAGACCGGTTTCGCGTGTAACAACGTTCCAACATCGTGTGTTACAAGTTAAGATATTATTTTATTAGTTAGACTGTACTATTTATACATTAATGATATTTATATTTATATATTTTTTTTTATTATAAATTTATAGCTACTTTTTTTGCGGTTTAAATATTTAATTTATAGACAAGTGGCAGCTTGTGTCGATTTTTTACCGAGGAATTCTGCTGATTTAAATTATCGATATTGCAATCGGAGTGTAGTTTTTTTTTTTATAATTAATGAATGAATGATTTTTTTTTTGACTACCGGATTGTGTATTTAATAATTTAATTACTGGATAACGAAATTAGGGAAGGTAAAAGTTAATTCTTGGAAATTAATTGAGAGAAAAGTTATCGACAAAGTGGAAAACTGGAAGAAGAGAAATAGCCGGTTATAAGCCAAAGGAGCAGTATAAATGTTAAATAATAAACGTTTCCGTTGGCGGTTTCGCGAAAGCTAGAATAGCGTTTGCGACCTCGGTGAAGAGGAAGGCTGGACGAGGTTTTAACGAGCGTCCCGAATACCACAGTAGTCCTACCCGCGTTATCCAGTACCAACGACCATTGTAAACGTCTTTTATGACGATCGTAAAAAACCCAGTCTGCGAGCGATATATATGTGTATATAAATAAATGTATATGTGTATATTTTAAAGACTAGACACGACTTGGGCGTTTTAACACCCGCTTCGCAATATTACTAGCCAAAATGGGTGACGTAAATTTTGACGCTGAAGAACGACAGAGAATGCGATAAACGATAGTTACTGTTTTAAACTTCGAATGCATTTAATTTTCTTATATTGTATTTTACTTTTATAGTTACTATTATTACGAGTTCGCGGATGAATATTCTCGTTAACAATTTATTATCATTATTATTCTTGTGAGATATATGTATAATATTTTATTGGTTAATATTTATAGCTCGGTAAATTTTTTATGATTTTTTTAAGTGTTGGCATTAAATATATTTTTAACTCTTAGCCAAAATAATTAAATTTCTAAGTCAGTCACTGGTTCAAATTTTTTTTAAAACTCATAAAATGACTCTAAGTGAACTGCTGTTGCAAATTTGTCAAAATTTCGAAAGATAATTGTCAAAAAGTCATTTTGAATTAATATAATTTTGAACATTATACTGATATATATACATATTTATTTGAAAAGTGCGAAAAAAAGTTTGCATTTAGTATCACTGAGAAATTTTTGTCGTTTAAAAAATAAAAAAGCTTTTGAAGAAATAAACCGAGTTCCAAAAGTCAATAAAACTTTTATTTGAGCCAATAAAATATTATATTTAAAAGCGATAATTTTGTTTTAAAACAATAACGTACAATATATTCGACACCTGTACCCTTGTTATTTAGCCCGCGTACAAAAATAATAGCCGGTAGGACAGGCACGTAAGGGGGAAAGAAATTGGGGGCAATAACTAACACAGAGTAAAAAAATAAAAATAAAATAAAATCTAAAGAAGAATTGCAATCACTTAGGTTAAGTGCTGGCAAGTCTTTTTCTTGTTTATTACTCGAGCTTCTCGTTTTTACTCAACACTCAACGCAAACTTCTCAACGACGGGTAAGAGCGAGCACTTTTGGACAATCTGCCGGGCAATCGTAAAACTTGACGAGCTCAACAATTACATGAGAGAGTCGTAAAGACGTAATGTCCCGTGGGAGGTTTGGGTTTTACTCGGCATAAACTACTACTACTACATACCCACCCGAGATACAGCAATCCGACCAGGGAATACCCAGGCCAAAGCAGACCAGAGAAAATGTTGCTACATTCAATATAAAATAAATCCTTATCATTTTATTTTTATTTTTATTTTTATTTCTATTTCTATTTCCACTAGTATATCTTAACTTTATAACATTGTTTAAAGTATTGCCGGCAGTGTACGGTGAATTTATAGGTGAATACTATCTTGTAAGTGCTTCTAGTCTAGAGTATGAGTATGAGTCGAGTGTGAGTGCCGGAGGTTCACGATGACAAGTAAAGGTAAAATAGTTAGATATACAGTCGGAGGAAATGGAGAATACGATATAATATGAAAACGTGGGTATATAGAGTTGTGTAGTGGTGGGTGGGTGTATAGAGAGCAAATGTTCCAAACCGGGTCAAACTGCGCGGAAATGCTCACTCAACAACCAAAGGAAACACCACCACTGCTGCCATCATGTCCATTTGCTTTCTACTCACGCTTTCGTTCAACTCCTAGAGACCGCTGAAGAGACTTGTTGTTCTTATATATATATATATATACATATACATATACATACATGTACGTATGAGGAAAAAATAAAGTTTCAAAAGACTCGGAAAACTGGAAACCCGGCACTCTATGCCAGTGTAATATTAGAGTACGAGAAAAAAAATGTTTTCTCTTAAAATCCACTGGCAAATGTCTTTGAAAATATTTTTTTATCAACTCGTCAATGTTTCGGTCAGTTTCGAGGGTTGAATTTTAAGAGCGTCCGACTTTCTTTAAATATTTAAACCGCAAAATTTGAGGTGAACTTTTTTTTACTTCGCGTAGTAGAAAAATAGAGCAGACGAATTTTATAATAGTAATAATATTAATTAGAGAAAATATTTGAGCACACCCTAATTACAAATAACTCACCATAACGTAGTGGCGCTGCATCTCGGTCTTCTCCTGGGCGAGTTTCTCCAGCTCCATTTTAATACTGAACAAAACAAGCAGGAAATCGAACGTGTAAGCTAAGACATTGGTAAGTGCAGGCAACATTCAAAAGCATTTATTATCGCTTTTTTAATTAAATATTAATTGTTAAATATTAGGTATTATTAATGATTATGATAATAATAATCTATAAAATTATTTATTCAAAACCCAGCAGCAATTAAATTAAGTAACCAGATATTAAATATATATTTTTTTAATTTCCGTCTTTAAAATTGGCAATAATTAACTGGATAATTGATGGAGGGTTTAGAATCGTGTCACTCGACATTGGGAAGTTATAATAACATGGCGTGGGGAGTTTTGTGCACAGCAAGCCGTTAAACATACAATTACTGCAGCCGCAGGAAACATCGATAATTATCGTCATGGCGGCCAGTGTCGTGCGGGTTATAATTAACGTCTATCTCTATCTCTCCCTTTTGTTTTATTTCATTGTATTTATTATTTATTATTTTCACTAGTTCTGTTATATATATATCAGACATCAGATAGATAAAAATATATATATCATTCCCTCTGCCCTCTACCCTCTACCCTCTAGCATTCCGGTCCTCTGGTTCTTGATAGCACTGACGTGCATGATTGAACTTGCATTGAGGCGTCTGTATGTTTACTGTTTACTCATGAATATTATATACCGTGTGGTAAACCCGTGAAACTTGTGCTATCTATTATATATAGATATAAGTATAGATATACTCCGGCAGTAATTTTGAGCGTGCAATTGCATTCTGTACATGTACTGTTACATTAAATATGACATGTCGTTAATTTCAATGAGTTTGTCCATTGTTTTTATAATTTACTATTTACAAGTTATGATGATGTTAATTATGTAGCATGTAAATGATTTATGTCTGTAGTAATAACTTTTTATTTATTACTCTCTCAAAAAAAATTTTTTTAATTTTTTTTAGTTGAGAGTAAAAAATAAAAAATTGACTTGTGTGTTATCGCGGCTGGCTTACCATCACGTAATGCCTTTGTATCTCTATTTTTTCACTGGCCAGTTTCTCGCACTCCAATTTAAGGCTGTACGGGCAATAAAAATATAATTAATGGAATGAGAGTTGGAAACGCGAGTTAAAGATTAACATGGCCGCGGAACTTATTATTAATGGTGCAGATATATATTAAATATGTATACATAAATATAAATGTGTGGGTGAAATAATACAGTGCGATGAAAACGGGGCTGGCCGAACAGAGAATCCCGAGGGAACTCATCGAGTAAAATGCTGTCATAAATTTCGCCCCATATTTAACAGCACCCACTTAAATTCATGCCGTTTAAATGTATACCGTATGGACATGTGTGTAAAAAGTTTATCTATTCCTCCATTTTAGTCTTGAGTTGTCTCATATTCGAGTGTCACCAATGCTGCCAGAGTTCTCCGTAAATTTATGATAAATAAACTGAAAAATTTATTGCTATGATTTTATAATCTACTTGTGACATGTCTTGACTGCTTGCTCAGAGTTTACTTGGTAAAATAACTTTAATTATTTGCTCGGATTTTATCGTAAATATATGTACATACTTAAGCACTCTTATCAGCGAGGTGAATTTCAAATTTAATAATGACTATTAAAATACAATTAAATAATCATTAGTTTGACGATACTTTTTTTCTTTTCTTTTTTTTTTTTTTTTATAAGCGTACTGTCAAGTGAGTCGAGTATAAAGTAGGTTGAAACCACTTTTATGGTAATTTAAATATGTTTAATTTAAATTATGATGTTTATTCGATGAATTCTCGACATAACTTTGTTCAAATTATTAATATTCATTATCTAGTTCTGCTTTATATATTTTAATATGTATTAAATACGTACGTTGAATTCATTATGAAATATTATTTTTTTTTCTATAGAAAAATTTTGATATTTACTTTTAGTAGAAAATTGAAATCATTATTTTTGGACTTTTTAGAAATTTCTATAGAATTCAAATTTTATTTGCTAAAGTCGATCGATTCAAATTTATACAAGATGAGAACTTGAAAAAAATTTTGAAAATGACTAGAATCATTTTTCGATACCCATGTAAAAATTTTTATCGCACTGTATTACATTTAATTATAACTAAAATCAGCTGAAAAAAAAATGAAGTCATCATTAACCGGCGACAAAAGCTTTTAATTACAGTACTTCGTAATGAAATTACAAAAACCAAAAATATATGACTGATATGAATGAATATGTAACATATATATAAGAAATAATGTAGTTAAAAGCTTTTATCTATCATTAATTTATCGTATCATCGAGCCAGATCGCACCCATGAAATTGTAGTTTATTTACTGCCGACAAAAAAAATGTTTTTTATTTTATTTAATATTTTTTACGATATCCGTAAATACTGAATCGTGGATGACAGTCATCAACGGACCCAATGTGCGAATCGATATCAATTTAATGGAGAGTCGTGGATCGTTTGCCAGATACGAGCTGCTACTGCTGCTATCCGGGCAATCCCCTGGGCTATATATCTATATATGTATAAATAAATATATATATATACATAGGAAAACGGTAGCTTCTGTATGCATAGCTTCCGGTTGGACAAACAATTATCTACGCCTGACCAACAGACAGCCAGAACATTTTGCTTGTTGTCGTCCACATGCGTTCCAATACTCCATACACCAGTAAACACTCTCCATTTTTCACTACATCCATTCTTATATTTATTTTGTTATTTCACATATATATATAACATTTTTATACATATATATATGGATATATTTGATATGTTATAGCCCAGAGGAATGCGAATGAAGATATGTGTTTATTTATTTGCCGTGGGAATTGCCATCGGCGTATATATTTTTATGCTTGAGAATCACTCTACAAATATATCGATAACAGCACCAACAACTCGGTACATGACAGTACATGATATCGAAATTGAAAAACGAATCATCGAATTTTATTTATATTTTTTTTTATCGCAATTTAAAGTTTTTTTTAATTTCGATGATTCGCTTGATTATAAATAAATATTAATTATAATATTAGTAGTTAATTATTTTAATAACAATAATACTGAATAGTTACTTGTGGTATTGGGCTTGGAGAAAATTAAATTCCTCCTTTATACGATCACAGGAATCGATAACTGTAAACTTAAATGGTTGTCCTGGTTGGGGTGGACCCTGCAAGCAAATTAAAATAAATAATTATAAGTCATTTTATATTATTGTCATAATGAGTCTTTACTTTATTTGAAATCTGGCTGAGGAAATTTTACCGTAACATTTCCTCAGCCAGCCTTCGTATTTCGAAAATTATATCAGATGAGCTTGTAAACATGAAACCTGATCAAAACTTGATCCAGTGTGACAATCCTCTATAATATAAAAAGCTAATGCGCTTTGCTTTTTACATCTTCTATACTTAATCTGATTTACTAAACATTTCCACCTGCATTGACTCTATTCACAAAAGAGGTACAAAGAGTACCTCGGCTGCCCAATTTCAAACCACAGAAGGTAAAAATTTTTCAAATTCAATTTTTTCGAACACGATTCGATTCATATTCCAAAAATTTTATTTTTGTCTACTGTGTTTTGAAATTGGGCAGCCGACCTAAGGGCTGTAAAGTTTCCCTTCTCTAGGTACACACTTTTTCAGAAACTGTATATATGTAACTGTGTGGGTGTCTGTATATAATGTATGAGTATCGTTGTAATATAACAACAAATTTGAAATTTGATTTAGAAAAATGCGATAAACTTGAGCTTGATGAATACAAAAGTAATTTCTAAAAATAGTGGGTTTTAAAAATAGCATTTTATCGATATATAAAATCTAGAAATATGTTTAATGCATAGGTAGAATTGAAATATCGGTAAATGGTGATCGGTGTACGGAATCGGAGATCCTATTTGTCTGTACAGTAAAGCCGATCGAGCCAATCCAATTTATTTATTGGCTTTTGGCCGTAACACAACTGTGTTACAGACATTTATATATATATGGATTTATATATATATAGTGTGAACCACGATATGCAATTATTTTATACGTGACCGTAACGCTAGTTTGCGTGTTTGTGGTTATGTGAGAGTAAGGACATTTTATATTGCAAAGCAAACGTTTCGTGTAAACACGAGTCTGGATACTGGATGATAAAATAGAAAAATAGTATATTAATATATATATAGCAGCACATTCAGCCGCGAGTAAATAAATACATTTAAAAAGAGAAGAGGATTAAATTAAAATTAAAAGAATATAAAATCTAAATGGTAGTGGGCGAGCTCAAGTGGTTTATTTAAAAAGCCAAAGCATTGATATTTTATGTTTTGTAAACGAGCTTAAGAGAATAAACATTAAACGGAAAACGATAATTATTTTCGGGCAATTCGATTAAAATTGCTTTTTAGCTGAGTCGCGATATAAAATAATAATAATAATAACATGAATACTCGGGGAAATTAATAACTGCTTTTAATGTATGCTAAATAAAATGAAAATTTAATAATCGAGGCTATGACTATGCTCACACCACCCAGTTATTATTATCAATAAATTTATATTTACGGTATATTTATTTTTTACACATTTAATATTTATTAAATTTATTTTCGTGAGCATGTAAATTAACGTCATATTGATTCTCTCGATTATATTGATGATAATTAAAAAATAAAAAATTTAAAGAGGCTATTGAAATTCATGTATGCGTATATATATATGTGCACGGTGAAAAACCACTAATATAAAACGATTGGATAGTCGAATCACCACATAAACGTCCGGAGCACGCATGCACCGAGTGCCGTCGTCGTGACAAAATGATTTTCCGGCGGAAAAGCATTTTCACAAGAGTGAAGCTTGTTCATACATACATATATGTATGTATATATATGCAGAGGTTACTGGCTGCTACTGAAAATCACTCTCTCACTTCTACACCAAGTCATACGCTGTGCATTATAATTCGACGAATAATAATCAGTGTAAATCAATTCAAATGTCAATCAACTGGTACCTTTTCCATTCATTTCAATATTCCCTTGGTCGTTTTATTATATTTTTATAAAAATACCTGCATTAATTATTTAAATATTTTTTTTTCTCTTTCCGCTGTTTGAATAACGTTTTTTTTTTTTTTTAACTTTTTTCCCGTGAGAAAAAAAATATTCGATTACATGCCGATGAGAATTTTATAAATTTAAAGTGAAATCTATCTCAGTGATGGAACTATCCCCAGGCTAATTTAATTATCCAATTTATAGATTTTATTTTTAAAAATATATATTTTAAATTAAAAATCGTTTTACCTTTAGGTAAAACCTTGTGATTGTTAATTTAATAGTATAACATTTAAAATAGAATTTGTAAATATTTAATTGAATATTAAATTGTAGGAATAAGATAAATTACTATCTCAATATTAATTTTATTGAAAGATAAATTTTTTAGCAACATTAAAACTCTCTATCTCAAAGTCCACACCGATAGTACGAGTGGCTGAAATAAAAATATAATTTAACGCTCCGATAAAATCGTCAAGTGACTTTAGATAGAGGAAAAAAAATTATAAAACCAATAGAACTTTAAAGATATAGATACTCGTATCATCAAGTGGCTCAATAGAATGTAATCTACTTATTGATATCAAAGCTAAAAAAAATCATCAATAATTCTGTTCTAATTAATTATTTTTATTGACTGAGGAGCTTCTCAAGTACCGAGTCGAGTCCAAGGGTCCTTGACCTGTGCCCAAGATGGCTCCAGAGTAAGCTCGGTCTACCATGCCTCTACTCCGGAGTACTTTCTTCCTTTGTCTCGCTCTCTTTGGTCCTCGAGTCCTTTCATTACGAGCTCTCGGTCTCGCTTTATGCACTAGGTCTTCGCACCAATGGCACCAGCAACTTGAATGACGTGCCCGAGAACCGGACTCATCCGGTGGTGGTTTTCCTCGGACCACGGAAACCGCCGGCTGCGGCTACGGACCAAGCACAGACCACGCAATACCACCCAGCCTAACTTTCTCAGTATCTATATATACATATATATACATATATTACACGAAAGCTAAATTCTGTCCCTTAGTCCGTTAGATTCTGTCTCTCTAGACTAGACTACTGTAACTCATTAAAAATTTATATCCTACGAGATCTGATTTTTCAAATTTGGGTTCAAAAATATTTGTAAATAATTATGGACAAGTATTTATAGAGTTAAACTTGTTATATTGTGATTGGAGTTAATGATGGTGGCTAATTGACATAATAATAGACGGATTATTCTTATTACAATAGGGCCAGCGAGATTCTACTAGCCGTTATATTATTGAGCCCGCGAGCACGCATCATCCAACGAACACACGACTACAGCATTTGCATAAGCAATGCATTTTGATTCGTAACTCCATATTGTTATGTTACACAGACCAATGACATAAATAATGCATAGCATTATGATTACTGCGTGCAAGACCCAGCAATATTAGTATGCCAGCCGAGGGCAAGGAGGCAACTCCAATCTACAACAATACACGTCGTGTTTAATATGCTTTTCAAATATCTATCGTATATATATTCGTATATATACACAGACACACATAATGCCACTTTAAATTATACTGTACGACACTCACTAAATTAAGGGATCGCGTTTAATTCACCACTACAATGAGCTATCAAATTTGATATGGGAATAAATTATTTTCCGTCTTGATTTTATTCGTCAGCCAGCTGGCTCTGAGGGCAAAAAAGCATCAAGGTATGACGCAGGAACAAACTAATCAAGGGTTGGTTGGTGAGAGGAACGACTCGTCCAATTAATGACTTTCATTAACGAGTGCTTGTAGATCGTGTGTTATGTACTAAATATAGCGGTACAGGGAAAGTAAAACACCTGACGCGTTTCTCCGTATAATGTAGCTCATATAACCCCCATAAACCCACACCTAGAGATCGTAGGATCAGCAAGCACGAACCACCATTCCGAGATATCAAACTCGATAAATGCTCGTGGCAGTTTAACCCACACTGGGTAATTAAAATGATAGGATCGCAAAGGGTATAGCAGTGGAATAACGTCACACCGGTTTGTTAGTTTCTTTAGTAAGTATGTATATATATATATATATATACATGGTGTAGCAAGTTGCACGTGGGCGTGTTAGACATACGCATCAGAGAACACGCGGTGAGACAACTATACTCGTCGTGTGAGCTGGAGATAATACCGTAGTATCCGTAGCAGTTTAGTGTGTGTTGTTGTGTAGTTACGGTAACTACCCGATGAGGAGCGGGCTTGTGTTGCTCATGTTGCTCGTGTTGCTTCCTCGCTGCTCAACAACTAACACGGATACCAGTTTTGTCGAGTTGAGAGTGAGAGTGTACTCGGTGTACACACACCCCTCTGTATAAACACCTATCATCCTTCATCACGTGAGTTATACTCTAATTAACCTTTTATCAATCACTTTATTATTATTATCATTATTATTTTTTTTTTTTAATAAAATAATAAAAATTTAATCCAAGTGAAAAATGTAAAAACGATAATTATTTTTAAGGGTATTAGATGTTGGCATGACCTTGACAGGAAAGTACTTCCGTGCAATAGAGCTCTTTAGGTAAAATATCTGCTGTTAAGAGTGAGTGATTCTGAAAATAGCAAGACGTCAGTCACGCGAAGAAGAAAAGTAATTATGGGGTACGGGTATGGGGAGTCCAGTAGTCAGACTAAACGGTCTCTCGCACCGGTGGGTTTGCATTACAGTAATCGAGTAGCACTCTGCCCTTCGTCGGTAATGGAGAACCGCCCTCGAGGCCGACGGAATACGCCACACCCCGCTCGCGATAAAACCAGATCACTCAATGTCACTTTTCCCCGCGACTTTTATATTTTATTATTATTATTACCTGATACCCGAATTACCCTAGGAGTCAAATTTCCTGTCAAATCTGCGGGGTCGCCGATCGATGGGCGGTTTAAAATCCGCAGAAACGGGGCCGGTATCAAAGGCACTTTTAAAAGTGTCCTTGCTTTTAAAAGTTTAAATAAATAAAAAAATGTTTATCTACATGAAAGATCATAAACCTCGCGTTTGATCTGTTTAAATAAAAAAAGTAAATGCTAAATGTAATAAACATAAAGTAAAAAAGTAATAAAAATTATATACATTATACTAAACAAAATAGCGGCTGGATATTTATCTGTCTGCGTGCTTGCATGTAACAACCTTTAGTTCATAAATAATTCATTACAAAACTCCAATGTATACAATTGTACTTATATGTAATATTCATGTCTTCCCACGCAAAGTATTCGCGATGATTCGCGTGCGTGATAAAAATCTTTAAAATAAAAAATGTTTACCGTCAGAATAAAAAATTTAATTGCATAAAAAATAATAACGTTTTTTATATAAAAAAAAAAAAAAAAAAAAATGAAGACATTAGAGTACGTAATTAATTTTTTTTTTTGCACCTGTCAAGTGTTGAAATCAGAATGACAAAAAGAGTAAACAAAGCAGCGAACGTGAAAATACTCGCGGAATGTCTGGCAGTAGCAGCAATGCTTTTGCTGTTCGTTCAACGGTATATACTTTAAAGGTACAAAGGAACCTGCTGAATATCACTATATATTTTGATAAAAAAAAAAAAAAAAAAAAAAAAAAAAATAGTACTTATAGTACCAACAGGGTGTATATATATGTATATGTATATAAAGCACTCTTTACTCTCGGTCTATTCCATTTTGACCTACACGCCTTTTGCAAGCACACTAGGATGACAACCAACAAGCGAGAATGAAAGAGATGAGTCTACAAAAGCTCGAGAATAATAGAAGGACCTAGAAAAACCGCAATGGCTCAGCAAACTATTCCGCTGTAGTAATAAATTCCTTTTTTCCTTTTACTTTTTTTTGACTTTAACTCCCGTTCTATTCCTTTTACTCCATTTCCAAGTTATACCTCCGCTTTATCCTTTTTAGCTCAGCCATATCCATTTGTCCCACTGCTAAGTACCCTGTCATTTTATATAAATTAATAAAATTCAACTCTAATGCAAGACCAAAGAGAATTTATGTCACTACGACACTTTTATTAACATTTAATGGAGGATTACTTGACTGCTTGTAACGATTTGTTTTAAATCTCACAGCAAAGCGATAAATTTATAAAATATTTCAACGACCGGATCCTTTGGAAATTTTTTTTTTCCCCGATTCAGAGGCTGGGGCCGCATTAATTAAGCAATTAAACAATTATTGTGCCCGCAGTGTGTACATTTATGGTACTTTTACTTTTATAATTGGAAAGTTTCAATTCCGAAGGGGGATAATGGCCATAAAAGCATCAAGTCGGGAATGTTTTGTAGATATAAAATAATTTATAGGTTTAAAAGTAAGTGGGCAATTAAATTGTAAATATAAAAATATTTTTAAAATTAAAAAAAAAAGGCCGCAGCGTTTGAGCGGTGGAAAAGGTGTACAATAACTTAGAGTGTCATCGCGTGACAAGATAAAAGTAAAGGGGCCATAATCAGCAGCTTTAATATACATATTTCAGTTCTCACTCAAACTTTAGTCAGACACGTCATTTTTTATTTTATCTCAACTCTCTCTCTCTCTCTTTGTCTTTATAAAATTTTAATACCGCTCAAATGCTCTCTTACTTTCTTTCCTTTATTTTTTACGTCGCTCATTCTGCTCAGTCTCGGTGCATCGTCACACTCTGGAGAGCACTCCCTGCATCTCCCTGGACTTGTAACCAGCGAAGCGTGTGCACATGGCACGAGTGGGTAGACAAGGATGAGCCCACATACGCGTCACGTGTAACACGTACACCCACACCTCAACATTAAACACACACCAAACTCATGGTACATCTAGACTTACACAAACCTGTCGAGGGCCACTCCATTCTTCGTAATACAACCGGGAGTAAGTGCACAAGAAGTGGCTTCTTGCCGAGTAGAGATAGAGAGCAAACCTACGTCATATAAATTTTTTTTTTATTTAAACACTCGAGTTTTTCACCTCTCGAATTATTTTGAAAGTTAAACAGCAATTTAAAATCTAGCGAATAAAAAAAGTGACAGTCAGGTCAATCCGATTCATCACTGTCATTGTCGAGCCGATCCACAATTAAAATAATAAAGGCAAGCGTATCGACATCTGCTTTTTAAAATTTAAATCGTTTGTTGCAGCAATAACAATAATGAAAATACATATAGGTGTTACCCTATACTCCCTATGCTCCCAATGCTCTCTATACTCATACATCTATTAAATAGGGTGACGTTAATAATACGTTAACGTGAATGTGAACACGGGGAAAAATGACAAAAGGCTCAACGGGAAACTAAAACGCCCTGTTTCATCCCCAATTCCGCTGCCAGCAATTACATATGCACATGCCGACCAATTGGATAGTGTATGTCGCACTCGCACACCGGCATCAGAGATAGCTGTCGTGTACAATGGAACAGAAAATAGCTCGATGGAACTCATGTACATCCACCGATACCTCCATGAGGGGACTGATTCGACGATAATCCAACGTTGAAAAGGGGAGTTGCGATATCCATCAAATACATATTTTTATTATTATTATTATTATTATTTAATACATTAATTCATTTAGTAAATTTATTATCGGGGCAAAAAGCATTACGGGTTTCGCTTCATTACGGTTATTATGGTGTGTTATCCTCGGGCATGGACCCACACGATGGAGCAGAAACGAGTAATTAACAATCTCCATGTAACCCTCTCGATTGCATCTTCGTGTCGGACGAGTCCCTGGAGGCCACTGTTTACACACGGGTTCTTATGTTAATTTAGCTAAACACCCAGTCTCAAGCTGTGCGTGCTCGTCTCTTTTATTAGTCTTTCTTATTTTTTTCCGCACTTAATTCACATCTCCCTCAGCTAACAATATTTTTTTTGTTCCTCGCTCTCTGCCCCTCTGTCCATCGTCTATTTTTTCTCCCGGTTAATCTTTAGTAGTTTAGTTGTTCTCGTACTTTTTTTACCCAACATCAAAGACCAGTTTTAGCATCCGAACCGGATCCTCCCCAAGAATTAGCCATGGAAGAAATAACCCGTTAATATTTTTATCTTCATATATAAATATACCCTGGGTATTGATCGTTTGGTCGCACTTGTAAATTGTATACTTGAGGTTTTCGCCCTCCTTTGTATTTAATTCAATACGAATAACTTCCCTCAGCCTCTAGATCGTGGGAAATAATATCCAGCTCTATTAATATCTAATGAGCTTGATAATTAGTCTCTAATTAAATACATAAATAAATAAATAAATATGTAATGATAACGTGAAGGCAATCTAGCACAATTATCTCGAAATACCCGAGGTTAATATTCGCGATAAACCAGCCGAGGAAATTGTCCAGGAGAATTATTTTATTGCTCCCGACAAAAGCTCTACATATATTTATATATATATGTAACCGTATATCTCTAATCTGTACTACAGTCCTTAGTCTAACCGTAAAGCTAGAATTATTTTTTACAAAACGAGCTGTAGTGACTAGTCACGAGTTTCCTTTTTTACGATTCTCTTTACGTTGGCAGAAGCGCACACACGATTCCGAGACAAAGGGATACTTGGCAATAAATAATGGAGTTAAAAATAAAATAGCGCAAAGTAGACGAAGAATTAAACAGAAGATACTGGTATGTATATAAAAAAAAAATAATAATAATAATAAGGGTAGTTGGATATAGATTGAAATCTTGGGACAGCGATCGATTAATAATTTAACGGATAGGGCTCACGTGGCAATTTCTCATTCGCCGGATACGTAATAATAAATATATATCTATTATATCTAGCGATAGTGAGGTAGAATGGGGCTGTAAGATAATTTAACCAAATGGCATGATGCCACGAATGATGGCCACAAAAAAAAGAAATGCTGGCTATTATATAAAGCATTTTATGTTATTATTTTCTCAGCTAATGTTTAGCTTTCTCAGCCCACGTCACCCGTCAGCGAAGCTTTTATTTATTTAATACTATGTACTTAAACATTTTTTCGAGCTTTGATGTTAAATGCAAACTCCCCAATATACGCTAAAGACGTACGACAAGTTTTGAAGTTTAAGATTGTTGGTTGGCTGCCAACATATGCTAAACTACTGAGAAATTCACGTATGAACTAATGCCTCGTTTTATTATTATTATTTTTTTTTACATTCGATTCAGCGATACGATGGTTTCCTGCCCACAAAGGGGTTACTGCTGTGTAAATTAAGTTATTGTGTTAAAGTACATACTAAAAATAAATATATATGTAGATATTTTTAGTAACTTTGGAGTAAAAATTTGCAAGAAATAATCCGGGCGTATGTATCTGGGCAAATAAAAGGAACTGAGTAAATAATTAGTATTGAGAGTTCATTTTGAACGTCAACCTCGAAATTTGATAGTCGAGACTCTTCTGTTGTCTGTCCAAGTTTGCTAAATGAGTAAGTAGTGAAAGAGGTACCACGGGGTCGAGTCAAATATTTGAACTTGATATTTTTTATCCTTTTTTTATTTTATTATTTTTTTTTTTTTTTTTTTTTTTTTTTACATATACGGTATCCATGGCGACGCGGAGTTCGGATGCCGGGCAGCAGGAAGTACGAACGACAACGAACATCTGGCAAATATTTGCAGCAGGACGTTGCTACGAAATGAAAGAGAATGAGATGGAGTAAACGATGGTATAAAGTTCGGGAGAGATAGAATGAGATGAGAACCGAGCAATTGAGATGGTATATTCAGTCATATGATGGTGTGCATATGTGGATGTGTGCATGTGTGTGTGGGGATGAACGAACGAATTTTAGGGATATGGTAGACGAGGATAAAACGAGTCTGTTAAAAATCCGTGAGTGTCATCCACCTTTTCAAACAGCTAAAGCTATACACACAAGCACGTGCAAGACTCAAACGTGATCGTACTCACAATTTTATAAAAAAAAAAGAACCTTACTCTATCTATACTATACAAATTTTTTTTATCACGTTTTCGCTTCGCCATATACGATTTCGTAGCATTATTTTTATGTAGTCATACATTTATTTACATTTCATTATTTTTTGTTTATTGACAAATATTTTTGTATTTTAAAAATACACCATTTTTTTTATTTCAAATTTTGAGTTCAATACACACCTTGAACTTTTTTATACTTCAAAATATTCAATTTAAATTTACAAAACAGAACTTCTACTTTAATAATATCAAAGTTAGCAGACATTTGAAATTAAAAAATTTTTTTTAACAAATAAATAATGAAAAAAAAATATTTCTAAAAAAATGCACATGTCAAAAATTTCATAAACTATATGTGCAATTTTTCAAAATATTTTTTTGTTAAAAAAAAATCGAAAACTTTTTAAATGTCTGCTAACTTTGTCATTCTTCTTTATCGTTTTTTTCTGATGGTGTGCATTTAAAATATATAAAAAATTTTGAAAATTTAAAAATAAAAACTTTAACTGATGAATAAAAAAAATTTTCTACCTTGACATAAATTTTTTTTAATGAAAGTGTCTAATCTCTGCAGGATATAATTAATTTGAATATTAAAATATAATAAGAGCAAAAAATGTAAATCTCTTAAAGCAGAGCTGAGAAAATAAGTAAAGTGATAAATCGTGTGATGAGTATACACAGAAGGACTGAACAGGGCGAAAGACAAGAGGATGAAGGAATAAGGATAAGAAGTTACTCTCGTTACTGTATTATATCACATGTGAGAGTTAATCCGGATCACGAGCCAGCTGAGTAGTCTCTACTCCAGCTTACATTAACTCGTGTATTTAATTCAACATACTCTCCATATGTACATGTTACATACATACATAAATTTAATACACATTTAATACCCAGCTCCAGCAAATGATATAAATATGTATACGTATGTATATATTAAATGTGAATAACTTCTTATAGAAGTTGAGTAGAGGAATCGTTTAGGTCTCCAAGACACGACAAACGACAAACTGCCAGCCCTAATGCCAATTAGTGCCATTCCAACGTCTCCAACTCACCATCCACTTCTTACAAACTATTTTTATTTCTTACTCCTTCTTTATTTATTTTCATTACTCGTACTTGGTATATGTCTTTTTCAGGAAACCGAGGAAATAAAAATAAAAATATAATTAAAGACCAAAAAAAAAAGTATATATATATAAACGTGGCAAAGAACACGAACGAGAAAAGTTTACGAAGCTGTTAGCCGTAATTATCGTGTGGCATATAAAAAAAAGTATATAGAAATATATATATAAGTTTCAAGACCTCGTGTGTTTATTTTTCACTCGTATTGATATTTTTTATTATCATTATTTAAGTTTATGTTACTGAAAATATTTATAGACGGTTTTATTTAAAGCTTCACTACTTCTCTTGTTATTCTTTTGGAATACGTAAATAAATAAAATATAACTAAATAAAAAGTATATTGAGGTTTTTAGAACACTCAGACAATGAGTATCCTCGCTGACATGTCAATCGAGTCATTAATAAAAAATAAATTACTGAAGTTAAGTTTAAACTTTTGTAAAATAGCCCATCGTGCTTTCTATCAGTTATATATGTAGTTATTTATATATATCTATAATTATTACGGCGAGTTGGGGACCGACTTTACATATGACAACTATGTGATGATAATAAGATTGATTTTCCGAGTAACATGTCGTTAAATATGAGCATAAAAAAGATTGCAGGGCAGTAATGCGGCTGTCCAATAAAGCTTTTGTCTACACCGGCAGCACATGAATGACAAAAAAGCACTCGGGTGTACACTTTATAGTCGTGTCTGCAGACTATAGACAGCGTAAAGCAACAGCAGTGGCTGTGCTAGTTAGAGCTAAAATAAAAAGCTTCAAGTTTTTATTCTTTTATCCTCAAACGGTTAAAAGCTCGGGTGGCAAACGACCCATGAAAATCGAGGACGGTATTCTCGAGGTCACTAGTCTGCAACAAGCTGTCGCTGGCAGTAAAATTTTTAAAAATCAATGGCTGAAGTAGCAAAAAACATTTTTTAGAATTTTAAAGGATAGGAAATATTTTTGGAGTATTTAAGTATGTAAATAAATTTAAGAGCCGCAATGAACCTTGAAAGAAGAAACCTTGTTATTGAGAGGAGCCTGGATGTTTAGTGTAGTGACTGAGCGTAGACTTAACGATTTAATGAAGCATGAAAAAAATTTGAAAGAAAAACGGTACGGTCTGGGATTCGAAAGTGTAGAATTAGTTTCTTTTTGAGGATAATAATGCAAGAAAGAAAACAGACCTCAGAAGAGACCACCGGGTAGCTGAGGGATCGGAGCAGACATTTGCTGCGGACATTATTGTACACAATGTGTATATAGCTGTCGGTGCTGTCGGTGTTGTGTAGATCCAGCAATAAGAGAGATTGGGGAAACTGAAGAAGGGAAGAAAGCAAGTCCCCTCAGTTGCTAGTGGACCAATTTACGACACCCTCAGGCTCGAGTAATACGTTTCAAGGCTCGAGGGTCGTTTCTGCCCATTGTTGTCCGCTCTTGGGATTATTTTCACGGGGATAAGGGATTCATTTCCCCTTACTTCTTATTCTCCTTCCTCTTCCTCTTTTAAAGCTTATACTTATACATCCACTACCGCCTTCAACTTCCGTCTTCGTCCTTCCCTCAGATCCTGCAGACTTACTATTACAGAAATTAAATGAAAGAGAGTGTACTGAAGCAGACACTTAGTTTAGCTCACTCTAACTTGTCCCTTTTCAGTTCTATTCCTATCCTATTGTACGCTTGATCTATTTTCCCTCGTCATCATCTTTATTTATGTACTGTATACATATATATGCTATACATTTTCACATTATAGAAATGTTAAACGTACATTTGGACTTGTGTACATTATCCGAGCTCTTGGTGAATTTACAAAAATATCCGACCTCTTATTTTACTCCGAATGATATTTTTAATAAAAAAAAAAAAAAAATTGAATAAATAGATAGACAGTTAAATAACTATTTGCATGCTCAATTATAACTGAAACAATATTGATAAATTAAATAAAAAAAAAATGTATTTGGATATTGGGTAAAAAAGTGTTTTTACATTAACGAATATAAGGATAAAAAAAATATTTGACGATTGTATATCGTATCATTGAACAAATTTAAAAAAGTCAGCTGCGTATATATTTGTGCCGCACATTAAACACGTTATGATGTCAGCCAGAGTCTAAACTAGCCGATTAAAAGTGTAAATATTTACATTTGAGCGAGGGGAAAATTAGTTGAGGGATAACAGAGTCTACAGTTAACAGACTTGCGTCGTCATAAAGAGGGGACAGATTAAAGAGAAACCAGGATAGATACCAGGAGTGAGGGAGTGAGTGAGTAAGTGAACTGGAGAGTTAAGTGAATGAGTATAAAAGAGGACAGTTGACCCGTGCACGAGTAATGGTTCTGTTTGGTAATGGGCATCTAATATCCGTACACCTACTTAAGCTGCCCTACACGCAATCCCAGAATTAACCCTCGGACTGAAATTAGGGGAAACTTACGAGGGTCTCACTTATCTCTTTTCACTTAATCTCCTCTCTCTCTCTCTGCTCAGGTCTATACATTAAGCATTGTCCAAATACAAGTACATTGTCCCTTGACGCCACGAAACGATCCCAGGACATTATGCAGCAGTTTTAAAATATTTCTTTTTTTCTTACCCTCGACAAAAGACACGCTGGCTATCAACACGTCATACATCCGGTAGACAAAATCTTAAAGAGTCAAATTACTGACGCCAAACTTATATTACATTATAAATCAACGCTATTATATTTATGGTTTCACTTTCTTTTTTTTTTTTTTTTATTTATTAAAATACAGAAATTTTTATTTCGGAGTAAAAATAATTTTAAACTCAGTAAATAAATAAAAAATAAAAACCCAGCGGTAGATTTTATTCGTTCTCGTTGTATTTGTGACAAGTGGAAGGAAAAAAAAAAAAAAAAAAAAAAGGCTGAGACCCCGACCGTAATCTCTAAAAATTCTTGCATTAGTCACAGTCGTGGGCCGAGGTTGTAAACTAAATTTTCACCATCACGAAATAGTTATTTTCTTAAACAAAGTAACGGCAAGTTAAATAAAATAAAATATAATAAGTAAAGACAGTTTTATTTGATTCGAGTATTTACTGTAATTGTAACAAACAAATAAAACAAAATATATGGGGAATAGAACGTTAATGGTCGAGGAAGCCCACGCACGTGTCATGATATCTCGAATCTACTGGTGGAGGCTACCGGACAAGGGGTCGAGGAGCGGATCAAGAGTAGGGATAAACACGTGTGTGTTCTCCAAGTGCGCACTGTACGCGTTACACGTCAAAGTGAGAATCATAGAGAGAGAGAGAGAGAGAGACGGGAATATGTGCGTACAAGAGTGTGAGGCAGAGACACGTGTCCCGCAGGGTCATCAACGTATGGGCACTCAATTGAGTGCTCTGTCCCATATGCTCGTCATTACACTAACATACGTTGTATTGGAGTATGTCGAGCAGAGGGTACTCTCCAAATTACCACTCGCAACATCAATATCTATTAATAAATAATCCAGCATCAACTTACGCTTCTATTATTAGAGTAATTATAATTAATAAGTAAGAAAAATGTCTGATAAAAATAAAAACTCACCGGATGTCGGGCGGCTGCTGCTGCGGCAACAGCAGCGGCATTTATTCCAGCACTTGGATACATGTCCAAGTGTTATTGGTTCTGCTCCTTTTAAAATCTCAAGTATGTGTTTTTTTTTTAAATTATAGATCCTTTTGCACTCACGAGACAATTGTCATGTCAGGCATGACAGACCACACACACAAAAGATCCGGCACTTTATTAAATCGTATGTAAATTTGAAAATACCGCCAACACTGCACACGCATTCAAACTTACCGCCATTTAGAGATCATCAAACCCAGTTATTTATTTTATTTTTTTTTTAGTGTACACTTTGGGTTTTATTTAAACTCATAACCGGGAATATTGAGAGCGGGAAATTTGATTGTTAAGATGAATAATGTCTGTCGGTAATACAGAGCCCAGGCGGTGAAGATTCCGCGCGAAATGAGTGCGAGTGAGACACAAAGTGACGCTTTAACTCGTGATTTTATAAAACGTGCTCTGAAACTCTGCACTCAAGATGCTAATTGCTACTTTATTTAAATCACTGCACCTAATTTTTTTTATTTTAAAATACTAAAGAATAATTTTTTTAAAAATAACCGGCAGTTTAAATTTAAATTAAAATTTTTAAAAATAAAACACTGATTTTAAATAAAATAATTTATCAAACAGATTCGCGCACTCAGTTAATGAAATTTTATTTATATTAATAATAATAATAATAATAATATATTAATAAATTGATGAGATATTTAATAATCAAGAGGAACGCAAAATGGCCGTCCACTCCCGACAAAAGCCTAGAAGCGACTGACTGCCGTCAGTTGGAGGGGGTCAGTTCTCCCACTTCCCCTCTGCTACTGACGAGTCTTGGAGGGGAGCGCGTAGAATTTCCCCTCTTACACAGACACGTCACGAGTATTTCTCACTCATTCGTGTACTGCACACAAATTTATGTGTACATGTGCTTGTAACTGTGGGTGTGCAGAAACGCTTTTACAAAACTTAGCGTGTATTATACGTCAGAAAGTTGGTTTATACAATACTATTGGAGCGACGCATTAACTGGCGCGATAGCTCCTTTACAATTATTGCGATTAGTTACATGAATGACCTGGAGGGCGGGAACACGGAAAATCACGACACGGCAGTCTAATTGAAGCCAGATAAGGCGTCTTGATGTAAGTATACCATACGTGTAACCATACATCCGCGGCAACCCCGACCGCACTGAACATAAACTCAATGGCTGCGTTTACGTGACCAGACTTTTTATGCTTTTTATATTTATTTTATTTAAACTTTTTTTACTCAAAGGCGTAATGAACTTGATTGAACGACAACTAAGACGACTCATGGCAGACTCAAGACTCCACTGAGGATGACCTCAACTTTTTGCTGTAAAAAAAAATAAAGTTAATAAATAATAATAATAACTTTTAACGTAATTATAGTAGAGTGTAATTGCTTAAAAAATATATTGGGTGCAAACGGTTGTGTTGTATTTTATGTATGTATGGATGGATGTTTAACGAGTGGAAGAGAGAGGGAGAGAGAAAGAGAGAATGGTAACGGGAAGGGGCGGTTATCGGTCGAACAAATCTGTTTGTACGGCTCTAACAGCGATGAGTGGATAACTTGATAATGTTCCAATCGTAAGTTACATGTTATTCGAATTGTTGGGCATAATACTCGGCTATTTATTCATCAATCGAACTCTCAAACACACGTGTGTTATGAATGAGACCGGCGTACATGTGAGTGAGTGAGTAAGATATTATTACTATTATTATTATATGAGATAGTCTAGTTTCTAGTTTATAGAATAGCTCATTGTACTTATGGTCATACTCGAGCAATTATACTAACACACTATATTTATAAATTATAATATTAAATGTACTTATGTATGTATTTATACATGTGGGTATATATATGTAGATATGATTTAACGAACAGTCAAGCATTCGGAGGATGACGGGGAATGAACGCGGTAGTTGCTTCAATAAAAGAGATCAATAAACCGTTTAGGAGTTGTGCTAACGATTATTATTTACGATCTGCTAGAATAGACACCGTGGAATTTTTATCATCGCTGTCATATGTGGAGCGTCAGTAAAAAAAATACTTTAACAATGATAATAATAATAAATAAATTGACGCGTGCGTCCACAGAGTATGAGCACGGATACTTTGTATGCGTGTATGTTGGATGGATGGGGGGATGCGGTCGTGCGAAACGAGAGAATCACCATTCGGCATGCAAGTGGAAACAGACGGTACGCAGAGCGCGATTCGGAGGGGGAAGGGGGAGCTAAAGAGAGTAACATACGCCCGGGTATTATATTAGCCGGACGAACGGGCGTCGAGCAAACAAATCGAAAATATATTTTTTTATTTTTTCCAGTTTCCAGTATTTTTGAATTTTATTTAAACAAAAATGGCCGTCACCAGTGTGACACCGATGTCGGTGCTCTCTTTTTTTACTTTTTTTTTTTACGCGTCTCGACACTCGTGATTTTCCTATACACTTTTCACACTACTACTGTTACTACTCCCATTACTGCTCCAACTGCATTCTATATAAATATATATGTGTATATGTAAATGTAAATGTAAATGTATATATAGGAATATAAGTGTTGTATGTCTACTGCTGTACAGAGCGGTACCATTACTTCTAGCATCAACATTCAGCGGCAGGATCGCGACTACTACCACAAATATGGCGCCTGGCATCAGTTTTTCCGTGGCCTCATGCTGACGACATACAACAGCGACTCGGCCTCAAAATGTTATGTAGAAAGATATGGCTAAAGAGATGCACATTGCTCTATAGCAGTACATACCCAGCAGTGGTATGAGAATACCGAGCAGAGAGTAGTAGCTAAAAGTGAGAAAAAACTAGAGAGATAAAGTGGAGGAGTGAATGAGACGGTAAAAGAGAGTTGCTGGCATCTACAACTACAGACACAACAGGAGTATGTATTCGTACGCTATTTTACGACCTGCTCTATACTATGTATTAATGTATGTAAGTGTATTTTTACATGTATATGTGTACTTAGACGTTGACGCAGACTGTAAGTTCGAGATACTCACAGTGATTGTAGTGTGAGTGCTTCCTTTGCTGCGTGAATATCACGCTGGCACACAAGCCCAACCAGTTTCCTATACTTGATTGCCGCTATCGTCTGTCGTTGCCATAAACCAAGTCCGCGCGGACCGCCAGCGCCTTGGACGAATCACCGACTGCGGCACAGACTCTTGGCCAATAGGCGGAGCGTCTTCCCCACTTTGTGGTGGCGGTAAGAGCGCTGGCGTTCGGAGACGAATGAAATGCGATGGTAGACCAATCGGAAGGCAGCTAGAGAATGAGAAGAAGCGCGACAGCTGAGCATTAAGTCCGCGCGGACTCCAGGCGGTTACAGTGCCCTATGGAATGAAGGTGCTACGCGAAGCCGCAGCGAAACATGAAAAATAGGGGGCTACACGGTAAAAAACACGGACCTACCGAGTAAGAGAGAATGATCGCGTTGTGTATTGGAGAGAATACTGTACTGTACTACTCTGTATTTCGGAGCGAGTGAAGTATTAGAGAGTGGATAGGAGACGCGGCAGTACTGGGGGAGCTACATATACAATATACAGTAACAACTTTAAGTGCAAGTGAGATAGTTTTGGGAACTGAGCTGTGGAATATCCGGCGAACCGAGACAGCGAAGGAGGTTTTCGGATGGTGGATTGAGGAGAGTCGCGGGGAGGAAGGATGATGAGAATAGAAAAGTAACATAACGAAACGTCGATCCCATTACCCAGTACCTCTTATTCTTCTTCGTCTTCCACTTGTACTTTTACTTCTTGCAGATATATATGAAGGGTATCTCGTTTGTTTTGTACATAGACTTGATTCTTCTCTATCCGACTCGGTCAGGTTTGTTGAACTTTATCTCCCTCGCTCGCAATTCAAAACTCCTTTCAACCCTTAATCCAAGGAGGATTAGAAAACCCCATTGTCATGGTTCGCGGAAACGAAGCGCCCGTCTTCACGTGCACACGACAGCGGAACAAGCGAGACAGGATGAAGGATACCCCACAGTAGATTGTACCACATTCACATATATATATATAGATATATATAGATATAAACGTACTTTATGTATAGCATTCGCCGGGTGATGGAGGAGCGCGAGGGAAGAGATATCTGACTGCGATTACCAACTGAAAGAGACACATATTTACTCCCACGTCGGGTTGTTGAGATTCCAAAACGATTGGACGCGCGAGTGCAAATCTACTCTTTCCACTTGGCTTCCTTTTTATTATTTACCCACCTTGTTTTTCTTCCTCTCTGTCCTTTTATCATTCCTTTTTGTTACCATTATCATTATCATAATACTTGTTATTTTATTTTCTTTTCTTTTCTTTTTAGTCAGACATTATGTTTTATTCTTTTTGCCCGTCCGTCCGCGAGGTTTATTACGAAGCGTGCTCTTTTTCCGGTCCTTTTATCATCATCGCCGTCGAGTAGACGCTCCGCACAGTAAATGAGTGAGTCGAGTAGTATAAGGTATGCTTGGCTCTACAATATTCTTCTTTGCTCTTCTCAGCTCCTCAGTGTTAGTACTCTACTCTTACGTATATTCTGCTATGCAGAGTATTTCTTCTATTATTTCCAACATGGATGGGTAGGGAAGTAGAGAAGTAGGGATGAAGTCGCTGCGGGTGCTGTAGAATTAGATAGCTGGCGAATGCGGGCTATC